>OY982561.1:25584149-26088158 GCA_963859945.1 Euplagia quadripunctaria
TGTAAATTGATTGAAATATGTTGATGATTGTTGAAGATGCCTTTGCTAACCATGCGAAGCCAGTGCGGGTTGCTAGTTTATAAATATAAAAAGATAAACTATAATAGTTGGGATATCATACCCAAGAAGGGAGTTTTCAGTTCTACACAGTTCCTGAGATTAGCAGGTTGAACGTCAATAGCTTTATTATTTTAGTATAGATTTCAAAACTGTCTCACTATCTCTCATGACGTAAGAGAGAGACAATAGATAAATATGGTATCATGATCAAATCGATAGCAGACGTTTGTATATTGTGACATGTAGTATCCAAGGACTTATTTGCGGCAAAAGGACGTGATAAGCCTTCGAGAGTATTAAAAGTTACTGATATTGAGTGGTGGCAAAGCAACTTGTATATTTTTGTTACAAAAAATATTATTGCAAAAGAAATTATGTTTAAAAACTGGCTGAAATTGAAGACCAGTCGATTGATTTTTGTATAGATTTACTCTTTATTATTTTTGTCTTTGCAAAGCCAATGCTGTGCTCATCATTTTCGTTTACTAACAGTCTATGCGATAAATACAAGAATACACGTGAACTAGGATGTATGTTAACTATACTTAAAGCTACTTAAACTTGTTTACAATAATAAACTTCACGATTGTTAATAAAATTTCCTTCATTATAATGTACGTGACATTCCATAACTTCGGAAATCAAAAGCACTTCCAAAATTCCCTTATCAGATTATTAAATTTGTTCGGAACCTCAATGGATGTAAATGACAAGCAAACAAACTGAACCGAGGAAGTTAATTTAACTTGCATTGATTGTAATCAACTTATCGCAACAATCTACTTTGCTCTTCTAAATTACCTATTTCCAGACGAGTACAGATAGCTAGCTTAGCTTAGAAGTCCATGAATCGATTTAAGTTTTAATAATGATAGTTTAGTAAAACTAAAACCACGCTTAAGTAGCGAACCAAAATTAAAAGATAATTCTTTTAAAAAAATCAACTTAAAAACAATACTAGTCCATAAAAGACTTATACGGTTTTCTCATGGATGCCATTGTAAAAATTGGACCAAATTGAAATGGGACCACACAGGAAGCACCAGCTTTCAAATAAAAAAACAATCATCAAAATCGGTTCACCCAGTCGAAAGTTCTGAGGCAACAAACATAAAAAAAAAAGAAAAATTACAGTTGAATTGAGAACCTCCTCCTTTTTTGAAGTCGGTTAATAACACACGCACACACAGCTCAATCTGTTGGAGTTGTCAAAACGAATAAACGTTATTTAAGATATCGAAGTACTAGAAACACAACTTTACAAACACAAACAGTAAATCTCACAATTAGTGTTTCCCACAGCAAACTACGCCAGAAGTAGTTAACTAGCCAATCACATAAACCACAACGGCATCTATGCAGTCGATCGGTCGGTCTACAAAGTCAATGTAAAAATACTATTATAAATTAACAAAAAAAAAAAGAAAAACATACAAATATGTGTCAGAACAGTGCAGTGCATTGCATTGCAGACGTATATTAAGAAATTTGTAAAATAGATGTTAATAGAATTCATTTAAATACCGATACCGACTCTCGCATCTATGCCATCTGACATACTAGTCTGCTACATATGACTTACTAGTTTGCTACTAACATTTCTTTTAATTTAAGCGATCTACCTACTCCCACTCGAACCCAAGACATCTGGATCAGCAGTCACTGACCACTAGATCAACAGGGCCGTCGTCTAGGTATTTTGTTTAAAATAATACTTTGCTTAAAATCCTAACTCGGCTATGTTTCGGCTATCCATAACGCTCCTATAATATGACTGAACCTTTATGTAACACCGTGTAAATTAAAAGATGTTATGATGGTATGAAAGAGACAGCACAAACTCAGATTATATGATAAATGTAGGAAGACAGAGCATTTCATTTATAATTAACATTTATCTTACTTTTTCTTTTAGGCAGGGGAAGAATACTAATATGATGGATAATATCATTAGGGAACTTTTTGCGAATACTGATGTTGTTATGAAAGTAGGGGACAATACACTTCACCCAAACCTCTATGTTCTCTTCTTTTGATATCTTTTTCTTTTGAATTGACTTTGAAAAAGGAGAAGGTACTAGGTTATGTGTATTATTTTGAAATGTGATGTGTATTCAAATAAGTTAATCCCATATTTCTTTTTATAGATTAATGTGTAAAAGTATGCAAATATTTCCGAGCCATATTGTTCACCCAGAATTTAGGCCACATTAGTAAAAAAAATAGTCTAAACAGTATCAAAATCAGTCTTTAAAGTGTCAAAATGAAATTGGATTCTTGGCTCAAGTAGCGTACATCTCATACATACAAATTCCTTTGATTAAACAATCTCAAATCCCCAAGACAAGAACCCCAAAAACATAAATCTACGTCCTTTTAAAACACAATAAGTTACGGCGTATTTAATGAACAATATTTTTAACAAAAGGAATCTCTTGGTGAGCTGATAAAGACTTTTTCGTTCTCAATGGCCTGTTTAAAGCCGGGGTAGCGTTGATGGCCGAGTGAAAAATATAATGGGAGATTGGATGGTTTTCTTTATTATAAATTGGACTAGAATGTCCTTGATGATAATTCTGTAAGATTTCATAATAATCTTGTTTAGTCTTGTATATTATTAGTGATTAAAATTTTGAGTTTCTACATAATATTTTGGACATATTATAAAGTGCTATCTAGACCCAAACTAAGTATAGTTTGCACTATGGGTTCTAGAATAGAAAATATCTATATATAAAAATGAATCCCTATTACCTTGGTCACAGCATCACGCGTGAACGGCGGGACCGATTTAGCTAATTCTTTTTTTTGTATTTGTTATTGTCAGAAGAAGAACCTTTCTTATGAAAGAAAAAATTAAGAAAGTTGCACGGAAAATTAGAAAATTTAAGAAAACTTAACGACCATATTAACTTTTCTAATGTAACCTTAGCGCTTCTAACTGTCAGTCGTTTGACAGTTGCCGCGATTGACAGAATGCGCGCTGCAAATATCGTTTAAAACAGATGCATCGGTCGGAACTATGTTTTTGAAATATTTTTTTTTTATTAATTATACCAATCGAATTCAATATTCATAGTTAAGACAGGACAATGTCTGTCGGGGCAGCTACTTACACGTATTATATATGTATACATATATTTTTTTAATGTATATCTACCGAAATATCGTGCATAGAAACACTCTGATAATGACTGCGATGTTTCATAACTGCTGAATTACAGTTCCGTTAATCAATTAATTTCAGTATGGCACTCTGGTTTCCTTTAAAAGCAGTGGAAACGTTTCTGTTGCTCCGATCAGAAATCCAACTTGATAGTAAGAATAGCAGCAGTAGTATAAAAGTCGGTGTCATGAACTTGCTATGGAAAGGTCGCCAGTTCGAATCTCTCCCATCTCCCGTGGAAATCAGTCCACCCGTTCCGGAGATTAACAGACACAAACAGACAGACGGACAGACAGACAACAAATTTAAAAGCTGAGTTTTAGGTATAGGTATCTTGTAAATAACTGTATGAGTTTAAAAAAACTATTATTTTGACACTTCAATTTTATTTATTTGTACTGATGTACTGATTGGCTACATAGTGCAGTCAAAACACACCGGATTCAGCCATAAAATGAGGATAACAACGTGAATTGTCGAAGGATTTATAGTTATATACTACGAAGATTTCCTTCTGTAATCTCCTTAAAGTCGTTAAAATTTCTTTTATCTTATAATTTAGAACACTTCTCAAGCATGATTTGAGACACTTCATCAATTTGCCTTTAGTCAGCGATAAGTAAGTGCCCAATTTCACTAACGAGCTTGCCATCATACTTGAAGATTTTCGGCTTGGTTAGTCTGTGACGGACAATGGCGGAGATTATTAAATACTCCTGAAATAAAGGTACATAGATAAAGTTGAAAAA
Source organism: Euplagia quadripunctaria (assembly GCA_963859945.1). Classification (NCBI taxonomy): domain Eukaryota; kingdom Metazoa; phylum Arthropoda; class Insecta; order Lepidoptera; family Erebidae; genus Euplagia; species Euplagia quadripunctaria. Next base: position 25,588,125 of record OY982561.1, read on the forward strand.
GACAAATACATTGTATCTAAGGGGGGCACTAATAAATATGTTCATAATATTGGATTTCGTCGTCCAGAGGTCGATATACGATAGTAAATCATTAAATTATTGACGGAGCTTTATTGTTACAAAGCTCCTTCGATGGTAGGAAAAAAGTTGATTGCAATTGTTTTAATTTTAATATTAAAGCTCGTCAGTAGATACAAATAAAAGTTAAAATCGGTTGATAAACAAAGGAGGAAATGGTACTGAATTGTTTTGTCTTACCCTATTTATTTTTTACTAGGAACGCCCGTTATGCCGCGTTCCTGTAATCAAGAAACGATTCGTTTTGCTTACGGACGGTAAAATTTTCATTGAAAATTCAACGAAATTTTACCGTCCGTAAGCAAAACGAATCGTTTCTTGATTATAGGAACGCGGCATTAGTCGATATTCGACCATAATTCATTAAGTTTTGAATATTTTATTTTATTTCATTGACCAGTTTAAGTTGAACTGTCTTGTATAGATATTCCGTACCTGAGAGATCAACATGTATGTACCGGAAGCCTTTAGCTGTTTGTAATCGTTTTACATAATTTATATAAAAAAAGTTATCTGATTCAAATTAGTTTTATTGATGTCACTAAAACTCGTCAAGAAGCTTTGACGACATTTGGTGATAAAAGATAATTGAAAGAAAGATAATTGGTTGACAAACATGGGAGTAAATGGATCTTTTGTCGTGCTTATTTATCTGTATATAGAAGATATCTAAAATACGAGGGCTACACTGAAAATTTCGGGAATCAAGGAAGTGACACAACATTACTATTTAAAAATGTATTTATTGCTTTTCAAAGTATTCTCCGCGAAATTTGACACATTTCCAATACGATGGAACCAATCATTGAAGCAACCATTCCATTCGGAAGTTGGGGTCTCCAAAATGGCCGTTTTGTAGGCGTCCACAGCTTCTTCAGGTGATGAAAATCTCTGACCACGCAATTTATTCTTTATTTTAGGGAAAGTATAGAAATCATTAGGGCTTAGGTCGGGACTGTACGGCGGATGGTCTAATAATTCTATATTTTCTATCTCTAAAAACTCTTTTGTTCTGTGCGCGGTGTGAGAACTCGCATTGTCGTGATGGAGGATGATGTGGCGGTTGCAGTTCTCTTTACGGAGTTCGGAAACGACCTGTGGCAAACAAATGCTAGCACACCATTCTGCATTAACCGTTCTTTGTCCCTCAAGAGGAATAGTCGCAACATGGCCGGTTTTGGAGACAAACGTGGCCACCATTTTTTTTGCAACACTCCGTGAACGAACAATTTTAGTTGGCTTTAACTCATTTTCGAACACCCAAACTCGTGACTGGTTTTTTGTTTCGGGTTCGTACGCGTATATCCAGGATTCGTCACCTGATACAATGTTGTATACAGCATTTGAGGATCCTGCGTGGAATCTTTCGAGAGTTCTGACGCACCAAGTAACGCGAGCCGCTTTTTGCTCTTCACAGAGCAAATGCGGTATCCATCGGGAAAACAACTTTTTTACACCTAATTGGTCATGCAAGATTATTTGTATTTGACTCATGCCAATGTCTAAATTTGCCTGAATTTCGCGGTATGTCACATGTCGATCTTCCTCAATCAGCTTACGCACAGCATCAACGTTTTCTTGGGTGACTGCAGTTTTTGGACGACCTTGACGGGGATCATCACTGAGCTTGACACGTCCACGTTGAAATTCAGCAAACCAGCGATAAATTGTGGTTTTGGATGGGGCTTCATCACCAAATGCAGAAAGCATCCGGTCAACACACTGTTTTTGTGTTAAACCGCTTCGAAAGTCATAATAAATCATCGCCCTTGAATTTTCTGGAGTCAATTCCATTTTCTCAACGACTAAACAAGTTTGAGAAGACCTTGTGAGAAGACCGAGAATCTTTTTTTAAATAAATAAATGGTATTCGATTTTTAAAACCAAGGAGCTTTCAATTAAAACGATTTTAATGTGATAGGAATAGTGGAAATATTCCATTCCCGATACTTTTAGCGCAGCCTATGTAGTTCTTTACATGCCCTCTTCTATAATACCCATAATACACATAATTTAGTTTTTATAATTCTTCGTTTAAAAGATTCTCAACATGTAATTTATGGAAATTTATACACATTTATACATTTCGCTAGTGGGTCCATCCTTTTTTTTTTTATATAAATAAAGACAATTCTTCAAACCTTATTCCCCTTATTTTTTTCGACAGTTATAAGGATAATTGACAGTGAAACGACCTACCTGCCTGTTTATGTGGGCAAACGATATAACTTCCTTATGGTATTTATTATCAATAACAAACTATGGCAAAATATTTTCAACAAAACATATTATAGTTACAAAACCGATATCACTTTTTCTCAGAGAACATGTTTTTCCAGAAAAACATAAAGGCGATATTTTGTTTTGTGTAATCTCATATGAAAAAAACAAAAATCTTTCCCAAACTCAAGAAATGTTATAAGAATATTTATGCAGTGAATATTGGGTTTTTATTTTTCAGTGGTGATAAACATTTTCAAGAGAGAAGTCTTCAAAATTTCGGCTTAGTTTTGTTAATAGATGAAAAAGACATAACTATAAACAAATATAGCATTATGGGTATACTTATAGTTCGATAAGATAATTTTTTGAAAGTAAAACTGTAGGTACGAAAATTCAAATCTTTTTAGAGGCTGAAAATGCTCTGTATATATTAATCAACGGAACTTTCAATGAATTACTTGAGAAGAGGGTCAATTAAAAAAGTTGTGATAAATTGGTCGGGGCACTGAAGAATGGTCGTAACGGCAAAGAGTATCGTACTTCACGGCTGTCAAAAGTTTGCATTTAGTTTTTTGAAATTGGAATTTATTGGTGATGAGATTTCCTTTAGCTATTCGAGTGTTAAATTTGGAACAGAGTTAAATTTTGAAATGATTAGGTGAAATTTACGCTTTTGTGTTTTTTTTTTCGAGGACTTTATATGGTGCTAGTGTTTAATAAACCTTATTTTGGGTCATGCAAGGTACAAGTTGATGTTATATTACAATAAAAACAAGTTTTTTTTTAAACCCCTGGTACGTGGGTTACACTGAAAGTTCTTAGAATAAGACAGTAAGAAAAGCAGCCGATAAAAATTTATTTAAATTTCAAATTAAGAACTCTTTGGAAATCTGTAGATGTTTAATGATTTTATATAATAATATAATGTCATTTGTTTTTACAAATTGGCGGCAATTTAAAAAGTGTCTGTCGTCAATAAAGAAAATTTTCACTCAATGATTTATTACGACTTTCTTACTCAACAAAAATGTTACGATAGACTTCGATTGGCATTTCATTACGAAGCTCCATCTCGTGCCACTGTTTACAACTTGTTTAAAGAGTTTAAACGCGGTCGAAGCAAACTCACTAATGATTCTCGAGAAGGACGTCCTGCTACGCGACTACTGAAGATAACGTGAGTGCTGTGCGGCTAATGATAGAAGCTGATAGATGGGTGACGTATTAACAGATTTCGGCAGCTTTAGGTATTGGTATGAGTTAAGTACAAAAACTCTTACATGAACTTTTAGGCGTCAGAAATCTTTGTACTAGATGGATACCTCATAATTTGACGGAAGATCAAAAACGCAGTTGTTTGGATTGGTGCCGCTCAATGCTTGAAAAGTATCATCTCAGGTGATGAAAGCCGGATATATTGTTACGAACCCGAAATCAAAAGACAATCTGCGCAATGGATGTTTCCTTGGCAAGTCGACGACAACTAAAGAAGGGCAGAAGTCAATGGAGAAAGATGATTGCCTCTTTCTTTGGACGGACGGGTCATTTCGCAACAATCATTCTAGAAGATAAAAGGAAAAGCAATTAAAATATTAACAAGCTTCTATATTATTCTGTTCTTTATTTTCTAAAAACTTTCAGTGTGGCATGATGACCCCGCACATCCAGAGCCTATCGAGTTCAATGGTGCTGATTATACCTTTATAGTAGGTAATGTGCAGTAGTGTTGTTGCGATAGCGATAGTGTATCGATAGTATTGTGATCTTGGCCTTTAAAATCAGTCGTACTATCGAAAATATCGACTTTGACAATAGACAATATTTAGAAAATAATAATAATATAAGTTGACCCATCTTGGTGGGAATCGAATCCACGATCTCTGGCTCCGCAGTCAGGACCACTAACCACTAGACCAACAGGCCAGTCCATTAATTACAATACTATCAATAGTATTATACTTTGATGGTTTTGCTATTATCGATCTCTAGTAATAATATTTTCTCAGTGTGGTCTATCAATACTGTCAATACTATTGAAAATATCGATATTTTCTGGAAAATAGATATTTTCTAAAAGTTACTATTTTCAAGCTCAACTATCGATAGGTAAACTACCGCTATTGCAACAACACTGATGTACAGTTATGCTCAGTGTGTTCACCTTCGTTAAATTTGGATTACTCGAGATTTGTTGACGGATTAGTCACTGTTTGTATGAGCAGTAGCTAGATGTTTTATTAGGCACATTTTTAATAAACGACATTTATTAACCCAAAAATAGCTTTTTTATCAGTCTGATATTCTTAATTTTATTTTCAAACAGTAGTAGGTTTCAGTTTATGCTTGAGTTAACCATCTGAAAATATGACTACATACCGATCAAAGGGCGAATTTATAGCAAGATACTCAATACATTGATTGCGTTCCATAATGTGATACAGATGTCGAGCTTATAATTAGGTTACAATTATGGACCCTGTCGGGCACAGCACAATATTCGGAGAGAGGAAGAGTTTGCTATAATTATTATTTTTAGTACCTAGACAAAGTTTATTATATTTATTATTGCACTATTCAGTCGGCTTTCTGTGGTGAGATATTATATTATTCACATCTAAAGTTATTTAATTTATTTTTATTTATTTGTTTTTATATTTAATCTTATTTACTTAATTTTCATTAAAAAATATTTTTCATTTTAATTTATGTTATAGATATATTTGCTACCCTAGGTCAACATATAATATTAAATGTCATTATAATATTAAATGTCATTCATACATACTTAAATCATATTAATTTGTTTTTAATAGTATTTTTAATTTAGTCAATATTATATTATATTAATGTCATTTACATATTTATGTATAAAAATAACTTGGGTATATTCAATGTAAGTATTAATTGTTATATTATAAAGTTAATATGATATTAAATGTCGTTTACATACAAAATACAAACATAAATTGGGTTAGTCTAATGTAAATACATAATTATCCTTCTATATAATTTCAATATAATATTAAATATCATTTGTTTTAATTTGTATTATAAGTTCATTTAAATGGAAATTAATTATAGAGATTCTGTCAATAGTCGGCAATTAATGTTTGTCATCTAAGTATTCTTGTATACTGTAGTAGCTTTTGCTTACTAGGAAATTTTTTAGTTTATTTTTAAAAATGTGAATTTTTTCTTCATTTTTAATGGACTCTGGCAGCTTATTGTTTATTTTTATTGACATGACCAAGGGGCCTGAGGAATGCATTGCTAGTCGGGAGGATGGTAGGTTAAGTCTATTTTTGTGCCTTAGTGTGTATCTGGTTTGTATATTTTCTCTTGTAGTGTAGTGTTCCGGGTATTTCCGGACAAATTTGCAAATTTCTAAAATGTATATTGATGGCAAAGTTAATATTTTTAGCTTTTGGAAATGGGGCTTGCATGTGTCTGTTTCCTCTATATTCACTAAAATTCTTATTAGTTTTTTTTGTTGAGTAAATATAGAAGGTGCATCTGTGCTATTTCCCTATAAAATTACGCCATAGCTTAGCCAGGAATATGCATAGAAATTTTTGCTCTCACCTTTTTGACATGCGGCTTCTATCTTATATGAGTGTCTATGGTTAAGCCGAGTAAGTTGAATTGGTTAACAGCTTCCAATTTGACGTTTTCAAAATTAAAATCAATATTTATTGGTGCCTTTTGATGTGGGTGAAAGGGCATTAATTTTTGTTTTTGTGTAATTTATTTCTAGATTGTGTTCAGCCTTCTAGAATGCTGTTTTCTCCAAAATTGACTTAAGTTTCTCATTTAAATTTAAGCTACTTTCACATGTGACGAGTAAGGAGATATCATCTGCAATCAATACACATGGTTCACTTATGGCTTTAGGCAGATCATTGATGTAGATGAGAAAAAGTAAGCACCCTATCACGCTACCCTGAGGAATTGAGGCTTTTACATCCAATTTGTCAGAGCGGATTTTTTCTATTTGTCTAGTGGTTTCGTTAAAAAAATCTATCTCCACCAGTTGCTTTCTGTCCGTTAGGTATGATGAGAGCCACTTATGAGCTTGTCCCCGTATGCCGTAGGATGTCGAATTGCACCTTGTCGTAGGCCTTGGTCATGTCAAGCAGCACACCTATTGCATATTTTTTATTATTTACAATATTTAGAGCTTCTTGTATGTACTTATACACGGCTAAGATTGTAGATCTATTATGACGGAAGCCATTTTGGCATTCGTCGAATATATGGAATTTTTCGCAGAAGGAGTATATTCTATTCCACATCGCCGTTTCGAAAATCTTTGAGGCAGTCGGCAATAGAGAAATAGGGCGGTAATTGCTTGGTTCTGTTTTTGAGTTTTTTTTTGTGAATTGGTTTTACAACTGCATGTTTCAATTGGTCGGGAACGACGCCCTCTTTAAATGACTGGTTTACTAACATGTAAAATGGTAGGGTTAGTTCTTTAGCACAAAACCTGAGCAGGTTGGGTGGGAGCTCGTCGATTCCATGGCTCTTTTTGTTGTTTAAGTTTTTTAATATTCTGTTAATTTCGTAAGGCTCTGCAGGACCAAGGAACATAGTGTTTTCTGTGGGGTGGATCACAGATGTGCAACTTGGCTTCCTGCCTGATCTAAGAGTGGTTGTGTCCCCAATGGATGCAAAGAATTTATTAAAGTAGTTAGCAATTTTTCGGGGCTCGCATATAAGGCTATCATTAATTTTTAATTTTATATTTCGATTATATTTTTTTGTTTTTTTATTGGTCCTCTCATTAATAATACTCCACATAGCTTTTGTTTTATTATTAGATTTTATTATTTTATTTTTGTAGTGTATTTTTTTTTGAAGTTGCTACAACATTTTTTAGTGTTTTTTCGTAGTTTTTATAACAAGTTTGTAATATTGGATTGTTTGTTCTCAGTGCAAGCAATTTGAGAAGTCTTTTATTTCTGCAAGAAAGTTTAATACCTACTGTCAGCCAATGTTTTTTTAATCGGTTTTTTATTTTTTATTTTTGTACTGGCATGCATGTATTTAATATACTTGCTAGTGTGTCTTTGAAAGCGTTACAGTTATCATTAGTATTTTTATTTTTCGATAAAATGTTGTGCCAGTTTTGTTCGTTCAGTTTAGCTTTGAAGTGTTGCATATTTATTTCACTAAATATTCTTGTTTTTGTGTGCCATGTAACCTGTTTTGTTTGCTGAGGTAATTCTAGGTGGATGGCTGTCCCATTGTGGTCAGAGAAGCCCAATTCCTCTACCGTTGTGAATAAATTAATGTTATTAAAATTCGTGAATATTAAGTCTATGCAACTTGAAGTGGTTTGCGTGATGCGTGTGGGATGCTTAATGAGTTGGGTAAAATTATATTCCAGCATGAGATCTAAAAATTGGTTGGTTTTTGACTTACTTTCAAAGGCATTAATATTGAAATCTCCTCCTAGGATTACATTTGATTTTGAGTACTTGTTATTGATGTATTTTAGAATTTGTTTCAATTTGTTTTTAAATGTTTCTTCCTCTCGTCCATTCCAATACATAGACAACAATAATATATTTTCTAATGGTAATTCACATGCACATACCTCTAAAACATACTCTATTGACATATTAGTTATACATTGAACTTCCCTATATTCTATGTGTTCGCGAAGTAGGACGCACACCCCTCCGCCCGCATGATTGGTACGGGTAAATGAGGATGCCATACTGTAGCCGGTAATTTGCATAGTTTCTAGCTTTTCAGGTGTTAACCAGGACTCTGAAATACATATAGCCATATATATTGGTTGTTCTACTATGAAGGCTTCTAAGAGATGTTGCTTGTTATACATACTTTGCATATTTTGAAAAAGTATTTTAAATTGTAGGCCTGTTGTTTCGAAAGGAGTGATTAGGGGCTTTGATATTAGGTTCTGTCTGATAGGTTTGGTTGCTAGTTTTTTTCATGAAAAGTGCTATTTTGACTGCTTCTTTGAGTTTCTTTTCTGTTGTATATATCGTGGTTTATTTGTGTTTTATCTAATTTGACGTTAGTATTAACTTCTTTTCCTTCTATAAACAGTTTATTGTTAGGGATTACTGCATATTTACCTTCTTTCCGGGCTTTAATAATTTCCTGCCTTAATAGATATCGTTTTTTTCGTTCGCTTTCGCTTAAGTATTCAGATACAAAAATTGTAGTACCTTGAAAGCAATGACTGTTATTTATAATGTACGTGGTTAACCTTTTACCCAAAAATTCTACCACTAATGGTCGGTTATATTTGATTTGCCTTCCTACTATGTACATTTCTTCTATGTAGCCACTATGAAGTCAAGTTGCATAGCGTCCCTAAAAAGCTGTAGAAGACGTTCGTGCAGATCATATTCCGGCTCTCCGTTGTATTCCGCAAAGCCATATAGCACTATTTTCTTTGTGTAGGTTTCCGTACATGGTATTGTAGATGGAGTCATTTCCGGTGGCGATAGGTCTCTTATTTCTTTTTTCAAGGTTTCGTTCTCCATTCTTAATTTACTTATTTCACTACTTATTTCTTTTATATCTTCTATTCTTTGCTCGTTTTGTGTCGACAAAGACTGAAATTTACGTTCTACTTCTTCTCTTAATTCACCAATTGCCTTTTTTATTTCATTGTGTATAGTATGCTTTAGCTCTATTATTATTAAGTTGTTGTTTTCTTTCAAGCGTTGTACTATGACCTCATTTAAATTTTGGAGTGTAAGTTCTGTTAGTGTGTGTGTTTGCGAAGGCGTAGCCCTCTCTTCAGTGTAAAGTGTATCTCCCAGCAAACTCAGATCTTCCGAGTCCATACTATCGCATATGGTGTTTACAACCCTTTTCCTGATGGTGATATTATCTTTTTCTATGGGTATATTTAGTGTTAGAGATGACTCGAGTTCCTGCTGACGTATGGGTGTATTTATGTTGTTTACTTTGGGCATTTTACAGCGGCAGGCTTGGCACTTCCAAGCTTTTTTGAGCTCTGATGTCATTAGATTAAAGCGCTCTTTGGTAACATTCGCGCACTCTAAATCGTATATGTTTTTGCATAACGTACATATTAATCGTTCTCTGTTTTGTAAATTTTGTTCACATCCAGCGCATAAAGCCATTGCCAGAAGTAAAGAACAGAAACGGTTGTTAATGTTTTATTTTTGTGAATGCCGCCCTCTGTTTGATCTACGGGTGAACGCTAATTAAGCGCAATAATTGCGTTAGATAGATCCTGCAGAGCATAGGTTCATAGGTAATAGGCCATGTAATTCTCCACTCTTGTAACAGATGGCGCTGTTGTCGACTTATTATGTCAATGACCAGCAGTTTTAATTTACTTATAAATTTTTTGGCTGAAAATAATGTTTTCACTATTTATTTGCACTATTTTGGTCAGATATGGTCTTTTTATTGATGTTTTAACACTTTAAAGTAGGTGGTCCCGAGGTTTACGTTTATTTGTCACTAGTTACAAAATGTTCGTTAGAATTTTTGTTTTTGAAAGTTCACTTAATTCACTGACGTTACACTATGACCCACACAATTCCCTCGCCAGTTAGGATACAGATTATAAGTTCACACCTTTTTCACTGTTTACTTTGCGTCTTTAATAATTTTAATATAATTTTCAACACGGACTCGATGTAAATCGTGGCAAAGTAGCGCCCTCTCTCAATATTACAATAGAAAGGTACAATTTAAATACAGAAAAGACGAGTAGAAGAACCCTTAAAGTATTAAAAAAATACCTCTATTCACGATAGTAAATGCCAAAAAAATATATAAGTACATTACACATAAATAAAATATGAAGAACAGATCACAAATGTCTTATAAAGAGTTATTTCTGGACGGATAAGTCTCGCAACAAAATGCGGACTAACACGGCTTATGTATAGGACGGCTGGTCGTTTTATCTTCATGTAACAAATAAAAAATCTCTACAAAGACGGCCTTTATAAGGAGCCTTATTTTGGTAACAATGGGAGATTCGTAACTTGAACATGGGCGCTTTTCTTGACATATATAAACACAATGAAGTGAAATGTCTACAGTGACATAAGTGAAAGAATTTATCATTTATTCGTATTTTCATAAGTTGAATATGTACGTCATATACCGATGTTTTAGCTTTGTATGTTTTCAATGAAATATAATATATGTAATAGTATATACAGTGTAATAATTATATCAATAAGTAAAAAGATTTCTTTTTACGCATTTTTAAACAAATTTTACGCATTTAGTAGTGCAGAAAGTTAAGAATTTTAATCAACATATTATGTTAATAAATTATGCGAATACGGACACAAGAATGTTGATCTGCCATGGTAAGAAAAGTCTATACAATGATAATTCAAGTTATACGGGTCAATGATGTGAAACCAAACAGTTGAAATTTAATGAATTGTCAAATTCTGTTCTTCCGCTTCTGAGTGGAAGGACAGGTCAAATTGTGGTTGAAATTCGACCACCAGGAGATCTATCCATGTACATTAATAGTTGACGAGTTAACTTTATACACCTTTTAAAGCATATTGCGCTCACGCAGGAGAGGAGTGTGAAATTTTTTATAGTATTTTTTATGGTATAGGAGGCAAACGAGCAGACGGGTCACCTGATGGTAAATGACTACCGCCGCGGGCGGTATGGGCACCTGCAACTTAAGAATCACAAGTGCATTGCCGGCCTTTAAGAATAAGTAATATTTTAAATGGAAGAGTTTTGAATTTTTTGCAACACTCCTGGTTGCAAAAAAAGAAAAACTTTAAATAATCATCAATGTGGGTAGTTCTACAGTAAACATAAAAATATTTTGCTTTAGTTTTAAATTATAATTAAATTTGATTTTTCTATAAATTATAAATCTATAATGACTTATATTATAAATTGACATTGCCTTCTGCCGGTGTAAGAGTTCTCTCCTTAAAATACATCCTTAATTAACACTACCACAATCATCTGCAGTATGGAGTCCCTTATGAAAACATGAATGTGGTGTATAACAACCGTATGGCTGAATTTGAGTCCAGACACCGGCTATAAAAGGATCACATCCACCACTAATCTTGAAGCGGAGTTTGCCGTGTTGCGTGTTTGTCAAGAAGTTTGTTTTTCAAGTTCTCAATGATATACAACAGCAGGTGCAAATATTGGGTCAGTCTGCAGACAAGATGGAGATGCGGAGTAGAAGGAAAATGCTACTCCATGGTATAGCCGAGGACAAGAATGAAGACATTGGTGGCCAGTAAAATCATCACTGAGCAGAGTAAGTTGAGCGGTTTAACTAAAAATGACATCCAAAGATGCCGAAGGATGGGTACCATCATTAAGTAAGCCCAGGCCTATACTTGTTAAATTCCATCAAGTCGCTACCAGAGATTCTGCATGGTTTGCAAAAACTAAATTAAAGAGCCCAAGAGTTACCATTTCGGAATTTCTGATGAAATTACGACATGAGGTCTTTATATCCGCGCGTCCGAAATATAGCATCAAGAAATGCTGGAGCCGGGCGGGCAATGTCTTTATTATGGGACCATGTGGTAAGAGGTATCGTGTGACGAGTGTGACGACACTTGATGAACTAGGCGCTATTTGTGATGATGAAGTAAAGCCGGTTGCAATCGCCAAAGGAACAGCGGTAAAAACCAGGCGTGCAGCTAACAAATAAGATACCATCATTGATTCTTCCTTTTTTTACTATTATCGGAGTATGTTTACCCCAGTTAATAATTTTAGATTGTCACTCAAAATTCACTTGAACTGCAAAATACCTCAAGATTACTATCCTATGTAATATATTAGTAGATTACCCTTTTTTAATTAATTTCATGCATTCTATATTAATAGCAAAAGTTTGGTAAATTTAATGTCACATGTCATTGATACTGTCGCTCGTTAGTAGCGATGCTAAATCAATAAGGTCGCACGTTGGCATCGATGCTGTCGCACATCGCAAATGCGAGGAACAACCAAAAGTAGTGATACAGACGCGCGTTGACGAAACGTGTTACGCTGCAAAATTCGCCGTGAGTGATCTCCCTAAGAGCAATTTTTTCTAGCAGTGTTGTTTATGCAGGATCATTGATTTACGCACGAAATTATAACCACTATTATGCAGTCTAATCTCCATCGTCACTATTCGCCATTATGCAACCTATAAATATAGTGATGTACAAAAGAATTTCATTTTTCGCAGAGTGGACAATTATTATGCGATATGATGGATTACCGGTATGATGGATGATCATTTTGCTGGACAAACATCGTGGACGGAATATTTATGCATTCCATTTTACTAACTATAAACTGGAAGAGATTAGCATGTATTTAAATTTCAAATCCCATTTACAATTTTTTTTTTCATTTTTCACTTTTCAGTTCCTTTCTTCTTTCATTGGTTTATTTTTTTTTAAAGGTTTTTTTTTCTTGATCAAAGCACTATGTCCTTTTCTGTACCCCATACTACGTGTATACAAAATTTCATGATGATCTTTGACTAGTTGAGGCGAGAAACAAGCAAACTCACATAAACATATAATATTAGTTAGGTTTGAAATAAATAAAAAAAAAATTCTATGAACAAGAAGAAAAGGGTTTTGATAAGTACCTTAATATTAAATTTCGTAGCTGAGCTGTTAAGCCGATGTTTCACGAGGACCTAATACATTATAGATCACAGTTGTGCGTGACTTTTCGAGGAAAGAGAAACAAATGCTATGAGGTCATGGAAAATTCATGTTGTGCCAGTACCTTTTTTGAATTCGGAATACGTTTCATAAGTGATATTTGTTCACATTAAACGTATTACTTAGTGAAGACCCATGTCTAACATTTATGTATTGGAATAAATGTTTAAAAACATTTATTAGACACTAGCAGCGGCCCGCGGTTTCACTGATCCCGTGTTAATATCGGAATAAGAAGTAGCCTATACGTTAATCCAGGTCTCCAGCTATCTACGTACCAAGTTTCATCGCAATTGGTTCAGTGGTTTTTGCGTGAAAGAGTAACAAACATCCATCCATCCATACATCCATCCATCCATCCATCCATCCATCCATCCAAACTTTCACATTTATAATATTAGTGGGATGAAGAAAGCCACACTAAATTCCTACACCCATTACATGCATTCTTAAATGATAATAACCTAACCATAGCCAATAAGTAAAATGTTAAAGCGTATATTTAAATTTATAGTTACGACCAAAGACAATAAATGAAACTAAATATTCTGAATAATAATAACATTAAGGGGTATTTACATGAATGCTTCAAAGAACTCCTCCGCCTCATCGCCTACTGAGAGTGTTCCTAGAAGGCTGGCAGCATTGCCACGTTGAACCGCAATGCTAATTCTCTGTGCAAAAAAAAACCCTGCCGTCTGGTCACGAGAAGTGTTGATCACCCGCTTTAAATTATATTAAGTTAAATTGTGACACTACTGATAGTATTAACTAGTCAGTAATAACGAAAACAACCTTAATAACCTTATTTACATACGAATATTTATATATAAATACATACATACATGTAGAAAGAAAGAAAGAAAATGCTGCCGTACCCGACAGGGGCCATAATTAACTGTAAAATCTACTATACTCTATAATATTTATTATGGTGTGCATTAAATACTAATATAATATAACTCTCTTATGGGCCACTTTAGAAACATGGCTGAAAACTTCATAATATAGGCATTTAATTTAATATTAAATTTAATTCATACAAACAAGGTCACTCAACCGTTTGATGCACAACAAATAAAGCCAGACGCTTAACTCGAGCCAGTGTTGAGTATAGCTTAAACTTTGACAAGTAAACAGTTTAACTTTAGCTCAGGCTATGGAAGCAACTTGAAACGGTACACGTTAACTCGTGATGGAAGTAATAATTATGTTACGAACTGCTCAGATAAGTGAAGTAACGATGATATGGCCCCGAGTAATAAGGACTCACAATAAACTTATAAGTCTACAAAAGTATCAGGTTTCAACAGGGCCGGCTTTAACCATCTAGGCGCCCCGGGCGAGTCATGCGTTTGGCGCCCTTTTACATCCTACTAATATTATAATCGTGAAAGTTTGTGAGGATGAATATTTGTTAATCTCCCACGTATCAACTACTGAAGGGGTTTTAATTAAATGTCATTAAAAAAAGTTGTGTGTGTTTCATTCTACAATTAATGCACGAAGAGATAGGGTTAGTTTATAACGTTACTAGACTATGTAGGAGTATGTAAAAAACGAAGAAAGTAAAGTATAATACAGGAGGCCTAATACGAGTTGCCATTTCTCGCCTATTTCTCAGTGCTTCTATTTCATTTTACACTAGTAATTAAGAGATACGATAAGTGACAAAATGATATGAGAGATACGAGATGAGCAAAAGTTAACACCCTGAACTCATTTTATTTTCAATCGACAGACATAGGTTTAAAATTAAGTGGGGAAATTAAGCTGGCGCGTGTGGCACCCTGTAGATCCCGGCGCCCCGGGCACCCGCCCAGGCCGCCCCCTCTAAAACCAGCCCTGCGTTTAAATATCTAGTATAAATAGCGGGTCAGTACAGAAACGGTGTCTATTAGCCACGGGTATCCTTCATTATGAGCTTGGCCACAGTTCATTGTCTTTGGCCTAGTAAGGGTTTAGCAGAGTTTACAAACCTTTGAGAAATATTTGAGATGGATGTTTCTCTATGCAGATTCCCTTCTGATATTTTTTTTACCATAAAAGAGTATTTTTGAAGTTTCTAATATGAGTTATGAAATATTATGCTATTCCTGTTAAGCAGTAATAGACTGACCCTACTCACCAGCAGACAGAGACAGCACTACTATATAATATGTAGTAGAGGTGTCCTTGTCTGGTCATGGTCTTTGGTAGGATTCCGATACTGCAGTTTGTTGCAACATTATACTACACAAAACTGAATTAAATGGGAACAAAGAAGATAGAGGGAGAAAGAAAAGAGAGAGAAAGAGAGAGAGAGAGAGAGAGAGAAAGAAAAGAGAGAGAAAGAGAGAGAGAGAGAGAGAGAGAAAGAAAGAAGGGATTCAAGTAAAGATATGCAGAATATGTGGATCTATTTTTATGCAGCTTAAGTTGCAAATAAAAGACAACAATATAAAATCCGAAAAGGCGGCAAGGGTTATGAATAATAAACGCAGATGATCTTATATCGCTTTATGGCAATAAATCAATATAGGAATAGATTATGTCTGTTAGTGAAAATCATCACGTCGGGGTCACCAATTTGGGGGACGATCGAGTTGGATGCTAGTACTCGTGGTAGTACTATATGCTGTGTTCAATGTTCGGGAAGTTAAATGATACATCCGATGCCATACACGGGTTTATTGCTGAATTTACTTACTTCGCTACTCTAGTGATGACACATAACATAAGTTGATACTGTATGTACCCGTATACACTTAACAGGAGAGTTTTATTTCTCTCACAAACTTTTTCCTTAAATATGTTTACTCTGTTCTTCAAAAATAATTCTCAATATAATTATAGTTTAGTAACACTAAAAAAATACGCTTTAATGGCGAACTGAATTAAAAAGTGATAAAAGTTCGACTATCCATTTTCAGCTTCAACATCAGGCAGTTACCAAACCCAATCTGTTGGAATCGTCAAAACGAATCATATGGGACCAAACTCAAGGGGCCACTGAAGAGTTAACTATTCACTTTCCGGCTCCATCATCAGATCAGGTCTAGGATGTAAAATTATAGTATTGTCATCCCAACTACATATACATACAAATTTTAAATTCGATACGACAATTAGAAGTAGCTTAAAATTGACTTCCAAGACAAGGGAGATATTAAAAGCGTGTTAAATGTATATCCTACTAATATTATAAACGTGAAAATTTGTGAGGTTGTATGGATGTTTGTATGTTTGTTACTCTTTCACGCCAACTACTGAACCGATTGCAATGAAACTTGGTATGTAGATAGCTGGAGACCTAGACTAACATATAGGCTACTTTTTATCCCGATATTCCCACTTTAATATATAAATTGACCACTCTCATAACAATATAGGTACAGTTTTGAATTAGCTTAGTGGTAGAGCATTCAATTGTAACATCGGAGGAGGGTATACAAACACACACAATGGTGTGTCAATAATGTGTCTTCTCGAACTCGTGTGAACTTCAGAAATAAAAAGAAATTCTTCGTTACACCGTCAGTTTAACGTAGTTAGACCGGTAGACAAAGGATATCGGTTCACAAATAAATGACGTATATCATGCTGGAAACAGTCCTTTGTAGTCACTAGCCAATAGTAACAAATCGAAAATAAATTCTAATATCTTAACCAAAATTTTCTTTTGGTTCTCATACTTCGAAAAAATGAAGAAGGATTTCTATTCGGTTGTCTAAAAAAGATATATTGTAGTGTTCGAAAAGTCTCAGACATGTTTTTATTAGTATTACATTTCTGAAAAGGTCGGTACATAACGTATCTATTATGTTTTACTGCTTGGGAAAGTATGAAATGATGAGATTTAAGTATGATTTATTGGCATAATATTCAAATAGGATTTTGATATTGACCACACTTTTCCAATTTTATTTCTTACATAATAATCAGAATCATAAAGTAACATGAAATAGGGGGTTCTCAACGGTTAGGTTACATTATTTAAAATTCTTCTGAAATTAAGTGTTAAATGTTAACAGTGACGACACCGCTATTGGTATAAACTATCAAATTCACTAAATAACAGTAACCTATGTTGGTCGTATCTCAATCAGCACTAAAGTTTTGTTATCATCTTATAATGCATGCCTACCCTTTCTATCTCCACACCATTGTCAACTGACGAAATGTAGTTGCCACATCAAAAACTCTTGTTTATTATAATAAAGATAGATGATTAAACAGTTCATTATTTATTAAAAATGAGTTAATAGATATTATATTATCATAACTAGTTGTACCGGTAAAGCAATGCTATTGGTCGGTTGATAAATGTTGATGAATGGTGGGGTTATAAAAGGTTACGAATGTATTATAAGTTGATAACAATCACTTGAGTGCTGATCGAGGTAGAAACAACATGGCAGTTACTGTTATTTAGTGATTTTCATAGTTTAGAGCAATAGGTTTGAGAAGGCGTAGCGCTACCGATGATAATAATGTCTGTTTACTCATTTGTATTAAATACTGAACTGTTTAATTATCTAATATAGATCACCCATATTAAAAAAAAAATAGTTTTTGATGTGGTGACAACAAATAAGTACTTGTGATTCATTATTCTTTTCACGTTTGTTATTGTTTTCAATCGTTAAACTAAACGTTATAAGTAAACGATTTGACGATATCAAAATATGACGTCTGTTATTTGAAGTTTCTACAGAACATACGTTTTAACTTTTAATAAAGAGTTGGTGATTTGATTTGAGAGCCAATAGCCGTGTTCCCGGAAAGGCAAAACACACGTACTTTGAAGTCTGGAAATTAAATATAGAAATAAGTCAACCTTGACCAAGTCTCATTGAAATTCTCTTTTAACTGAACTACTAGAAGCTCGTACTGGTTTGTTCAAAGGACACCTGTCTCTATAGAGCGCGCTACTTAAAATATGCTTTAATACCAACATAGACAGCTGTAAGTAGGTACAATCATCAAAAACAAATCCGCTTATGGAAAAGAAAATAATTATGTATAAGTGCTATTTAGAGATACTTAGCATAAATTTTGCAAATAAATATTAGGATGATAGGTATGTGGACATACTTAAATAAACACATATATACACAATATATATACATACATACACATATAAATTATACAATACATAGTATGTTACCATTCACGAAGAAATATAGTGTTCTTTTACTAGTTTTTTAAAATTTACCAACGTTTATGAACGTCTGATGGCCAGTGGCAATTCATTCCATATATTCAATAGGTAATTTGGTTCCACTCACGTAATTCATTCATGCATACTCATCTACGATACACTGCAGTCTCATTAGCAACTTGTTGCAAATAAGTACGAGAGCCCTGGTTCCCATACCACAAATTAAATCTTATTTTGGGTACCAGTGGTCAACATAATTAATGTACATGTTAAGATTGTTATGATTCATGTGTTATTCCTTTGTATGTATCTATTTTGAGTCAATAAATTATATTATTACTTCTCTTTATTAAACTTAAAACTTATAAATTACATTTTTAAATATGTATAAAACAAAATATATATTTAAAAATATAAAAAATAGTAGACCACCGACATCGGGTACAGGGACCAAGACACCGGTGGTTAGGGCTCCAAAAACAGGAACCTCCTCACTATACGGGCCGTATCGAGGAGAACTGCTTTCTGCATCAGTCCCTTGATCCAGCCGTCTAACGCGAGCCTCTTAAGGTATTGATCGAGGCTCTTGGCTATTAGTCCATGACGAGATATGACAATCGGAACAATGATCGCCGAATCAACATCCCACATATCGACAACCTCGTGAGACAAATCCAAATATTTTAATTGTTTTTCTTTTTCAACTTTCACGAGGTTCTCGTCATGAGGAACAGCGATATCGATAATCATATTATTATTAATAGGGGGCAAACCTATTGCGTTCAACCAGGCACTGTGGGAATTAAAGAAGTGAAAATTATGAGTGTATTGAAAGGGAAGGTAAGAAGGAAAGGCAATGCAAGGAATGGGATTTTGCTTATACGAATGAATTGGGGAGTTTGAATAGCAGCTCGAGCACGTTAGGTCGCAAACCTTAAAACTCGAACAGGCTCTAGACATTAATTTAGAGCACTCTAACTTGTCATCTTTATCTTAATACAACGGTCTGCAAGGAAACCATATTTGTTCTTTGCCATATTAGTGCAGTTACTAGGCTAATTAACTGCTCTAGCGCAATACAGCTAGATGTTTATATTTATACAATGTTGTTAACGCGTAAGTAATAAACCTCGTATTGTACATAATAGTTTTTAAAATCACTTTCTTTTTGATAAATCCGGATCATTCCGTTAACATTGTTGGTGTTAAATACCTTTAGCTTTATCCATTTCAGCCCTTTCTCTTACGAAATGTTAGCTTTATCGGATAATTTTCACACCTTTTTGTAACATCTTGTATAGGGTAACCCGTAGCATTATAAAATCAAGTAAAATAAAAAAAACATGACTGCCTTGTCACCATTTATATTCAATTAAAATTTAAAATGGCGCCATACAGTTACCACATAAATTTTTTAATAAATGTGTAGCCACTGTCACTCGGGCTGATTTACCTAAGGATTCTTACGGTACCTCATACATCCGACTGTTAAGTGTTAACCCATTAAGAAGTTATAGTGGAATAAAGAAACTTCCACACTTACATTGGTACGCGAATCTTGAAAATATTACACCCCTTTTCTGGGCACTCGTGTAATAAAACATTGCCGAACATTGAAAATCGTATTTCTAAAAGAAAAAGTCTTACGAACAATATTGTCAGGTATTTCATTTAACCTTTCAATAGCGGATTGGCGTCGCTACGGAACCGATCAACGCCAGCTCGACAGCTTCACAGGTTTTCCCGAGATCCTTTCGACACCAACAATTTATACTACGCTAACTCGATTTTTAGGTAAATTCGTTTTTTATACCAAAGTTCTTAAAATGTGCTATTTTATATGTAAAATAAAAATCATGCAGAAATACACAAAAATAACGAAGTTACAAATTTTATAAAACGCTAAGTATAGGTATTTTATAAAATCACTCAATTTATATTCCGCTAACTATTATTATCGGTGTGTACGCGGGGAAGGGACGCACCGCTTGTTGGTTTACATTAGTCTAACGCTACTTGGCGCTTTGTTAGATGAAAGTGCGCGGTTTTAAATACTTTATTAGTGTAATGATAAATAATAGAGTTATATTTACAAGTTAATCGAAATATTAATAGTGTTAGTGTGTTATTACAAACATGTCACGAAAACGAGCTAAGTATTTAGTGGAATTAACCAAAAAGAAGGAATATTCATTGAGGAGTGTTCACGAAAATGATGCGATTCCACTTTATACTGACGAAAAAGGTAAGTTTAATGTGATATCAAAGATTATAATGTATTATAACGTATATAAATATGGTTAATAATAATTTACTACATGTTTTTGAAAGTTTGAGCCATTTTGCTCAAAGTCCGTATAACACTACGCTAACATTTACTTAGCGTAGTATAGCGCGTTCGATTTTACATTTTCGTTTGGTCATGCACAAGTTAGCGACTCTTATGTGTTAATCAAAGCGCATATAAAACTATATTATATACTTTATTTACAGTTGCTTGACATTTTATACGTAATTCTAAGTACCTGCGTGCTTTATTATAATAATAATGAATTGCATTATACCTATTGTTATAGAATCGTCACCATTACCTGCCGTAGTTGATAAACCTGAATTTATGGCTTTGTATAATCACATCATGGTTGATGAGCCTATTCAAGAGCAAAATTATTCCATATCCAGTTCAACTACTACAAGCCGAGATATGATCTCTTCCGAAAATGATGAAGTATTAAAAGATATAAATTTAAACGATTTGAGGGCGCCTAATACTCCACTTAATATTTGTTCACCAAAGGTATTGACTTCTATTCGAAACCTTTCTCCGATGATATTAACTCCACCTAGTATCGAACCTTTGTTTTCAGTTGTCAGTAATGATCATTCTGACAGCATAGATAATATCCCCGTACCATCACCCTATTGTGACTTTTGGGAAACTTCACAAAGCTTAAGCGATACTTTGATGCCGCCTTCTTGTCAAGATACCGAAGATACAACTCTCACACCTGAAGTCGGTATATCTACTCAAGAAGATTTTTCAGATGCCCAAATGGATAACAGCCTTATCAATAACACTGATTCAGTATCGGCAATATCTACTCCCTGTAACTCTATTTTCTCACCTGCAACGTGCAATGACAGTGACTATTCTGTCGTATCGACTCCAAAAAATAATAAACGTAGATCTAAAAAGAGAACTGATGTGGGTCTCAAACGTCTAAAGCTTGAAGATGAGTGGATAGTTAGGAAAAGAAAACGTCTGTGTAATAAAGGATTGGAGTATACCACGTCAAAAGGGAAAACCAAAGTTGCAAGAAGCATGAAAGCCAGCTGTGTCAATTGTCGTCTGCAATGCTATAATAAAATAAGTCAAGAAGTTCGTATTGACTTGTTTGATAAGTTCTGGGGTACTGGTAATCATGCGAAACAATGGCAAATCATCGCCAAGTATGTCATACAAAAAAATTAAAAAGACTGCCACTAATGTTGAAAACGAATCAAGTCGTCGATCACACACTTTACATTATCATCTTCCCATAAATTCCGACTATGGCATCATATTACAAAAAGTTTGCAAAAAAATGTTTTCTAAACACCTTCAATATTAGTAAAGATTTTGTTTACACTGCAATACGAAAAACATAATGAACAATGATTTTACTAATGTTACTGATGACAGAGGCCGCCATAAAAATCATAAATATATCATTTCAAATGAAATTAAACAAAATGTCATAGATCACGTTAATTCTTTTATCCCTGTTGAGTCTCACTATGTTAGAAAACGTTCGAATAAAAAATATTTAGATCCTTCTTTATCTTTTTCAAAAATGTTTAAGCTGTATGTTGATTGGTGTACCGATAATAATTATAATGTTAGAGTCCAAACTGTAAGACAGTATAGAGATATTGTCAATAGTAATTTAAAGATAGGCTTTCATTTACCAAAAAAAGACCAATGTGACCTCTGTCATCAGTACAAAAATACTTGATGTACCCTACAGATGAATTGAATGAAAAATTTGCTAAAAATCAAACAGAAAAAGAAATTTCACGTAAATTGAAATTAGAATGTAAACTATTAGCGATCTCTAATAATGAAGTAGCCTGTGTTGTATTCGATTTTCAAAAAGTGTTGTGTGCACCGCATGGTAATACAAGTGTTTATTATTATAGACGTAAGCTCAATGTATATAATTTTACAATTTATGATATGGCATCAAAAGAAGCATTTCGTTATATGTGGGATGAGCAAACGGCTAAGAGAGGGGCTAATGTAGTGGCTAGTTGCTTATATGACTTTTTTAATAAATTAGCTTCTAAGGGAATTCACGAAGTCAACCTATGGTCGGACAACTGTGGGGGACAAAATCGTAACCGTATTGTTTACTATATGTATTTATTAGCTACTAAAATGTTTGAAATGAAGATTAGCCACCATTTCATGGAAAAGGGCCATACACAAAATGAGGGCGATTCAGTCCATGCTTTGATAGAAAAGACTGCAAGAGGTAGAGATATATATTCGCCAGATGAATGGTATTCACTAATACGATGGGCTAAGGTCAATGGGAATCCTTATAATGTTGTTGAGGTCAATCAAAACATGATATTTGATTTTAAAAGTAATATTAACAAAAAAAAATGGACTAAAAATTTAAATAAGGAAATAATTATGTGGAACAAAATTAAAAAAATTGAAGTGTCTCCTGATAATTACGGGTTGTTGGATTATAAGTATAGTTTAGCTGATAACGAAAGCAATCAATTGCAATGTTTTAAAAAGACTTCAACTCGGCTCTCCCACTTGGAGCCTTTTCCCGAAAAAGCGTACAAAAGCTTACTCAAAATTAAAGTAGCAAAATATGGAGATTTAAAATATTATTGTAATAACAATATTATTCCTGAAAAGTACCACACATTCTTTAGGAATATACTTACGACTGAAAATGATGAGGAGAATATAAGTGATGATGAGGATTGAATGTTCTTATTGTTATCTACTTATTGTTAAATTATGTGATTTACGAGTATACGAGAATAGAAAGAAGTTTTTAAAAGTTTTTTTAGTAAGAATAACTAATTATGTGCAATTTGTGATTTAAATATACCTAATATTACTTAATCGACCTGTGATTGATCTGATCTCATATTATTGTTAATTAATAAGTAAATAAAAATAATAAACATTTAAGTATTAATAAGTGATTATTGTGCCATTTTTGTTCATAATATATTTTTGATAGAAATTTTAATAAACAGCGAAGTTGATTACTATGCTATTTTTATTTTAATTATAATATTTACCTACAAAAAATAGTGCTATCTACTCAATTTCACCTAGAGTTTATAAATTTCAACATTATAATACCACTTGAAATTTATAAATTATAAAATTAAATCTAAATTTATAAACTTCTTCATAATTTTTTTTCTAGAAAAAAATTATAATACGCTAACTTGCGGTACAGGTGAATGTATAGTACGCTATATATAAATTAGCGGTTTTTAATATCATGTACGCAAGTATCGCGTTTACCGTTTAAATAAAGCTAACTTTAATAACTTGGTATTTAGCAAATAAATTTATAATAATATACTTGATTAAGAAACATACAAACCTAAAATTACAATTAATGCATAATATATTATAGAATAACCATTGTAATGCAATAAAAATTACACTTGTTAGTATTGTGCTCGCCCGTATTACACTACGCTAACGCTAGTTAGACGTGTATAGTGCGTAAAATATTATTCAGGAATTATGGGTATATACAGCTAACTTGCGCTAAATAAAAAACTATGAATAATTAAGAAAAAATAAATATAAGGAATTACTATAAATAAATAAAATATGAATTGTGCTAAATTACAAACCAATATCTTTATTAATATAAAAGTTATCACGATTTTCCCTTCATAAGCGTCTCCTGTAAAGTACACTTTTACGAGTTAGCTTAGTATAAATTGCTGGTGTCGCTTTAACATACCTTTGATGTAGTGACGCGGACAAGGTTTCCAGTTCTATTAATAGGCCGTCGGAAAATGAGTGCACACATATATTTTCATTGAGTTTCTAAGTGATATTGTGGTCCAAATATAATATGTATTAGAATTGAAATATTTTTTGTAATATCGTGAATCGAGAATATGAGAATTGACCGCTTAAATGAATAAATATTAATGTAGTCTGATATCTTAATATTCTAATTAATAATAATATTCTTAGGCGAATTACATTGGGAAGCATATGTTGTACTATGAGTTCTTGAACAATCCATAAACATACTTGGATACATTTTTTTTGTAAATACTTACCTGATATTATTAATATTAGCACCGAGCGGAAATCATCAACCTCTGATGTTGCAGTAGACTGCTCTAGCGCCACGTCATAATGTGTAAGTGGTCAATTTTCTTTTGTGTTTAGCGACGTAATTCCAAATATAAATAAAACAATCGCTTATTAGCCACTGGATGTATTATTATTTAGACTAAGGATTTTGTCATTAAAATAACTAGTTAAAATAATAATTCACTATGATATGGCTTTAGAGGATAAGCAACTACTCTATATGCTTACCTTGACACTGAGAGCACTTTTGAGAACACCATGGCAACAATATATAAAATAAATAAATAAACATGAGATACCTTACACCCGGCGGTCTAATCCCAAGCTAGACAAAGCCTATACTATGGCAACCAGACTGCTGATAAATATATTACTTATATAAGTATAACTAATCTTATTATAGATAAATTACATCTAGACACAGAAAATCAATGAGAAGAATAAAAATTCTCAGAGGAATAAGTGCTAAGTGTATTGATGTCACCACCATAAAAAGAGTGAAAGACATGCTCTTAAACAGAACTAAGACATTTTCATTATATGAAACATCCCACAATTTCCATAATATACGAGAATGCCCACAAGTTATCCCCACTACTTTGGACCCTGGTTCTTGACCAACTCCTTCTAGAAATGACTAACCTTGACTATGACATACAAGGTTACGTAAATGACCTGTTGGTCATAGTTAGAGGACCATGCCTCGGCACTAACTCCTCGTTATTACAAGGTTCTCTCAACACCATTAAAACCTGGTGCAGAGTTAACTAATCAATTAACGCAGACAAAACCGTGATAATTCTATTCTCAAAGAAGCACTGTTTGGAAAGATTTTCAAATCCAAAACTAAACGGCAAAATCCTTTCTTCTCTAGTTAGGTTAAGTTCGTCACACTTCACCACAAAATAACCTAGAATCGCCACCTCCCAAACATAGTCCAGAAAGCAAAAACGCGCTAGATGGGAACTCCAGCCCAAGGTTGCATCATGGCTGTACACGGCGATTGCAGGGCCAATCGTAACGTAAGGAGCTGCCATCTGGTGCAGTAAAGTTAGCCAAACGATTACGTCAAATAAATTAAACAGCTTACATCGTACAAAAGTATAAACAGGTTATGTACACGAATGAAACCAAAGTGCAATCACGAATACCCGAACACTAAATTCACTAAAATAGTCGGTTTTCGAAATGAGATCTCTAAACATGCCAGCGGATGACATACAAACAGATATTGACTTCGTGACACAAGATATACCACATAGGAATACAAAGGCGACAGACCTTCAATGGAACAAAAATCGTAGTTGTTTTTGGTATGGGGGGCAAACGAGCAGACGGTTCACCGGATGGTAAATGACAATCGACGCCTTGCATCTCAACAGTCATACATGCGTTGCCGGCCTATAAGGTAGGAGTAGGGGAAGGGTGGAAAAGGGGGAGAGGGGGGGGGGAAGGGAAGGATAAGGGAGATCAACATCGAAAGAAAAGTAAGACAACAATACATCTAGTTTATTCTAAATTTTAAACTATTGTTTTTTATTGTACACCATTCATTGAAACTCTTTGAAACAGTTGTTATCTTAAAAATTAGAATCAATGGGTGTTCATATCGCTAATAGCGATCTCTACCAGACAACCTTTAGATGGAGATAATAATAGAAATATTAAATAAAAACAATAGTTAATGGCGCACTATTAAAAACACAGACAAGTATTTACACATATATGCGCTCACTCTTTTTTTTTAAATTAGTCACTACACTGCAGGCGTACGAGGCAACGTTTGCGGGTGGCGGAGCAAAATGCTACCACCCAGCGCCTCAGGCCAGTGAACAAAATCAATGTCAGTAGCTACCATATCCAGCCTCTATACACACATGCTTTTTTCATCTAGATAGATTAGTAAGCAAAAAACGAAATTACTAACGATGCCACTTCAAGAAAAGACATATTGATAGGACCTCATTTACCATAAGCATTCATAAACAGTACCAAGCTGCTTTAGACATAAAATGCTTACTTCACCGAGCATCATGTTCTCACGAAATTTTCTTCTATATTAATTAATGGCTTTTAATAAAAACAGCTACAGCAGAATGAAACAGTGGAGGATTAAGCATAAAATTTAATATTTTATACATTGTTAAACGAAACGGTCGTAATCCTTTCTGCTAAACTGAAAGGGAATCTCAGCGGACAATTTTTAAAGTTTAAAAATGGAAAGATAAGTGGATGATACTTTATTTTGCCTTTTGTTTGAGCTGGAAACAACTGACGGAGTGTTTAGGGGCCTTGTAAAACCTAATTGAATAAAAAGGTTTTGTCGCATCCGCCATGTTTCTTGAATAAAACATTGAAAGTAATTTTCTCCAGATCATGGTACATTATTATTAGAGTACCTTTTGAACTTTAACTTTAATTTATACTTTAAAGTTTAACTCAAATAAGACTTAGTGTGTAACTGTTTCTTTACAACGTTTTACGGTAGCTTTAAATTATATTTCATTTAGAATTTTACCCGTAAAAACACTTAAACTAGCAAACAAACAAACTACAACACAACTTAACTAAACACTTTGTGATTAAATAATTGTTCATTTTCTTCTAAATTAGGTTCTGTAGGTACTCTTGGCTATCAAAACAGCAATTTTATTTTGTGACTACTACGGCAACACGTTACTAATTGACTGACGCAATAAATGCTGATGAAGCTAAATACTTGTGTTAGGAGTGGGTTCACATCGGTAGTGTACTAAGTACTCATCTAATCAGCAATCTATTGATCAAAAATATCGATACCTTAACTATTCTCCATCGAAAAACTATCGATGTCGAGTCTGTGATGTTATTGCAGAGACAATTAAAAAAACTATTTTTTTTATTTCTAAAAAGTTTTATTCACGCATTCGTTTAGTATTTATGCTGAATACGAAATAAACTCGGAGATACTTTGTTGAAATAAAGATAAACTTTGTTATTAGTGTGAAGTTTGTATTAGTATATTCCTCGGTACAATTTTGCGCTCCGACATTGAATTCAAAGATAGACACAAAGCTAATTCAGCACTAACTCTGTTTCATATACAATAGTAGCAGTCAAAAAGTTTTATCCGTATTTTTGTCAACTTACTTACTTAAAGACTTGTTATATGAGAGCGGAAAAGTAGTTTTTCTTTTTTTTTTTAACTAGTAGCGATGTACCCAGCCCTGTTTAATTGAGACAAAACAAATTTGTCAGTAACTGCTGAGTCTGAATCGCGCTATTAAACCATGCATTATTATCAAGCCAGGTCGGAGGGTCTCCTTTTTTAACCCCGGACGCAAGAAGGGGGTGTTTTAAGTTTGACGTCAATGTCTGTGTGTGTGTGTGTCTGTCTGTGGTATCGTAGCTCTCAAACGGATGGATCTATTTCGATGCGGTTTTTTTCATTTAAAAGCCAGTTTCCTTGCGGTGGTTCTTAGCTATGTTTGGTTAATATCGGTCCACCAGTTCTTACTGAGAGCTGATACCCTTGTATCAGCTCTTTTCCAAAATGATGTAAGGCATTTTTGGCGTATGATTACTACGTTTTAAGGATTGTTCCTTAAACTATAAGTATTTTTTGGCGTAGAGGGTTTTTTAAATTTTAATTTTATATTTGGTTGGAAATTACACCCGCTCCTCAATAGTGCTAAACTCGACGAGGTTGAAAGCAGCCTTCATCGAGTAGATTTAGAGCAAAGTCGCCAGTGCTACCGTTTCATCCCATGCTACAACTTTGACTGGTAATCAAGTTTCAGCCACAATCTTTACCCTGAACAATGCTTGAATCTGTCATAAAGTAGAGAAGTGTACACCTCCAAAAACGAACGCTCTTATCATAAGTGGATTCCATCAAGTTGAAAGACGGTGTCTCTGATTATACTGCTTCAGAAGTTAAGTATCTACACTCGAGTAGTGTAACGAAAAATGATCTAAAGACATGTCTCACCGTAGAAGTCTCAACACATGTTGGTGAGACAGTGTTTACATTCGTTCATTCCTACTGATTCCCCTGAACTACGCCTTTCAGTTTTAATATATATAGAGAAGTCTTGTGAATATTCGACTACTATAAGAAATAAATGTCGTTTTTTTCTTAAATGTTTTGAAATTCAATACAACTGCTTGTAAACATGCCATTTTGAATATCTCCTACACATCTCAGTGAATAGTAATTTTATCAAAATCCTTGTTATTGTTTTACTTCAACACAAACTTATATCAGAAGTCGTATATCTGTCCTGCTTGCAATTTACTTTATGTGTGTTGTGTCATTCAGTAAAAGGCATTCACTGATAAAATGGCTCGAATAAATGAATTACTGAGGCTCGTGTTTACGTACCGGACTTGCCAAACTATTGATTAGTTGGTGAACATTTCAGTTTTTATCAAGAGTTATTTGTGATATTAATCATAATGAAACAGGTATCAAACCTTCCAAGATTTATAACGATAAGTATTTTATACCAAATATATACTTATATGATAATGCATATTGTTTTTACACTTCGTCATTTCATATTTAGCGCTAATTACGGCAGAATGCATCAAACATCTATGATCCATAAACATACAAATTGTGTTACTTTGCCAAATTATCAAAGCTTTTCGAAACAAAGAAACCAATTAAGAGTATCTAGGCGGAACCATTGTTCATTCATTCTAAAAAAAAAATATCGAAAATGTGCGGGTGGATGAAGAACCTTCTACCTCACGATCTCGACGACGGAGGGCGTGCACCGCTGAGCCAGTCAGCCTGTGACCACGGCCAGTGCAACCTGGTCGAAACGTCAGGCAATTCAGAGGTATGTAATACCTTTTCGTGATCGCGTTAATTCCCGTATAAGTACATAATTATATACTAATATTGTCTAATATGATTGATATAATGAATATAATCACATTCCTATTTATTTCCTAGCTTATTGTCGAAGAATTCTTACATTAAGCGTCAATGAAGCCCACCCGCCCTTTTTTTTTCTTCTTCTTTTTCTGCGTAACTACATAAATCCGATCCACTTTCTGGTCCATATTCTCACCAATTTCTTTGCTAGTAAACATAAATCTTCTCTCTATCTTATTTCTGTTACTTCTAAGTGAATGCTTACATTAATAAAGCCTTACTTACGTATGAAACAATTAGTCTGAAAGCTTCGGTCTCATTACTCGATAGTGATGTCGTAAAGCCTTCCAAATGTGTGTATCGGCTGTGCTTTTTGCTTTATAGCGTACATAGGATGCCTGAAGTACTTACCGGAATGTTTTTGACCTTTCTGAGGGATAGTTTGATGGATGGTAAAAGCCATTAAGTTGTTCTTATGACGATCGTTGTTTGTGAGCGTAATCAGATATTTTTTTGGTAAAGTTAGTTTTCTAGAACTGTAACGGAAAAATCCCATAAAATTTATGAATATCAAAAAAATGTTCAGAAGAATTTGATTAATATCTTAAGAAAAAATAGGAAACATGTTTTTTATATTGCAAAACATAGCGTCAAACAGGGTTTTGGTTTAACAAGATTAATAAAAAAGTAAAATGAAAAATAGTAATAAATAAACAACGATATTTTTTTATTTATTATTATTTTATTTTATCTAAATAACATTAACTATTAGTACATTTCAAACAAAAAAAAGTAACATAATACATACTTCATAAACTATAAATTGGTCTAGTGGTTAAGTGACCCTGACTGCTGAGCTAGAGGCCGTGGGTTCGATTCCCATCTAGGACAAATAATTGTGTGATGATTATGACCATGTGTTCTGTGTCTGGGTGTAATTTATCTATAATAAGTATGTTTATCAGCAGTCTCGTTACCATAATACAGGCTCTACCTAGTTTAGGATTAGACGGCCGCGTGTGAGATGTGTCAAGCTATTATTATTATGCTTGACGTGGCAGCTTGTGGTGGCTATTTCTTTTTTTTCCTTATTCGAGAATGATTATATCTAAGCAAATGATAATGGTACGCTGCTGCCTTGCAATTTTGGATGTTAACCTCACATAAAAATAAGCCGTCAAGAAATTGATGCTCTTATACATGTACATACATAGAATGTAGTATTTCTTAAACAGCTCAATAAACTACAATAAAAGAAAAGAAATAGAAGAACACATTAGGTGTTAAACACAGCATTCGATTTTCAAAATTTCAAAATTTCAAAAATTCGATTTAAAAAAATAAATAAAGGCAAACGTAAACCCAAAACCCCGTAAAAATTGTTGAAGTATAATAGAATAACAATAAAACCAAACAATGTCAATGTCAATGTTGCTAGTTGCAAATGTTGCGAGTTGAAAAGAAAAATCAACAAACACTAATTTTCCCGGAGATTCCATTATCAGATCCTGACTTGAACCGTAACGATGGAACCGGACATGAGAGAGTGTCAGGTTTCCGAAGACCATAGTCATATTGGATAGAGCGAAGTAGAAAGACGTAGGAAAGCTAACCCCACTACCATGAGGGACGTAGCTTAAAAGAGTTATACTTAGTACTCTTTCTCTCTGTCTCTCTCTGAGAAAAAAAATACTTAGTATAGACATTTTCCGCCCAAGGCATTTAATATATACAAACAGTATATATCTCACTGTGTCAAAAACTATGAACTAGGGTGAACTAGACCATTTCTGGGGCTAAAACAAAGTAATATATCCTTGTACTGTAGTGTCAGTTAATAACCCTCTAACACTTGAGTACGCAAAAGTTAAGTGGGGGCAGCGGTTGTTGCCTAAAATGACCTTTTATTATAATAGTCTTTAGCGTTTAATTTATTACGAACCTATCCTCAAACTCCAATCAAATAAAACGATTCTTGAGTAGAGAGTAACAAAACTATACAAACACTATTTAAGAAGCGTTGAGAGGACACTTAAGCACTGTTTTATAATAAGTAACAAACGTCTTTCAAAAGGCAATTCTTAATATGAATTTTAAGTGGTTCTTGACTCTTGAGTTTTTGCGGTAAGGAAGCTGACTTTGAAAAAAAATGGTCGCTTCGCTTTTCTTGTTTATCGCTATTCGTTGTATCGTTTTTCTGTTCTTATTCTATCTCTACTAAATAATCTAATCATCTTAAAGTTACTTTTATAATTTCGTTTGATTTACAAATGTATTGCATCATCTATATTTGTCTCGCGATGATAAAGTTTTAGAAGAAATATAATTCATTGTACTCATATTGACCACCAACCCTATAACTCATATTAAAATGAAAAAAAATAAATGTTGCTACTTCCCACATGACATCACTCGCCATCAGTCACATATTCAAGCGTCGAACTAAACCATCGTTACGGATCTTCCTCGTCCCACGATTCAGTGTCACGTTTTGTTTCAACACGATTAATCACTTTGTAAATTCCTAAGGAAGGGTTTAAAACCACCAAAACCCTTGTCAAACATAATAAGGACTCGGTTGATAATTTTCCAATTACACAAATAACTGTCGATAGTACTTTTGGTAGAAGAGGAAGGAAAATTTACGGACATAGATACAAAATACAGACGTTTCCTAGGGCGCAATGAGGGTCTCGGACGCGCGGCTTATCGATCGATATGATACTTTACGCGAATGTGGTACAAGGGAGAGAAGGTTTTGAGGAGATGGCTATACCTTCCTACTGTCGCCATAAATACCCTTTTAATGATATAATGTAATTGATTTGATTTAGAATATTCTTTATTAACATAAAATGGTATATAAAAATCTTAAGCACTATTGTAATATAAGTTTATACATACATACTGAAATAGTGGATTTAGATCACCATTTTGATTCGAAAGCATTGAATTTTCTGCCTGAAGCTTTTTTTTTATATAATATTTTTTTTAATTAAAAGTGGTATCACCGATTAAACAAAACATTTTACCAAAAAAGAAAACTAAAAATACCACAAACGGAATAAAACTGCCATGTAACCAATCAGACAAAATTTAAACACTATGCAATCAGTTGTCTTGAAGGCGTCAAAGGTTTAAGGTCATTCACCGGACCGCACAAAAGTAATACCTACGTTTGCAACGTTTACATTGTAGCCCAAAATTAAACTAATGACTGTAGATCCTTAATTTCTTTAATAAACTGCCTTTTGAATTGTGATCAGTATTCACAGAAAGATGTTTTTGACGAAAGACAAATTAATGATATTATAATGTCCTAGTTGTGCCCGTGACTTCGTTCGCGTTTATGTCGGAAAACAGTAATATGTCGCTTATGATAGGCGTTGCACCTGTTCCTGAAAGGGAGGAAACCTCCAGATAGGATTTTTAATTGATTTAGTTGTTTTGGCGGTGAAACAACAATGGAGCGTACAAAAAAATATGTTTTATCTGCTGAGCTCACCTCACCGGGCTAATGGTGAGAGCATATTATATCAGACTTAAATCGCTTAAAACCACACGGTGTACCTTACGGTGCCTGTAATGAGTGAACCGTCGGTAATGTGACGTTTTGCCTCCAATGGTCCACCCATGCCAGTCAGTTAGCCTACAGATTTATTATACATATAGATATAGAAGATTACGTGACAATCAAAGTCAAAGTCCCTTCTTTCCAACAAAAAAAGAATGATTGAAATCGGACTACGTGTTAATGAATTAAAACTAAGTACACATTTCGACTTTTATTCTCTCACCTTGCGGCCGTGAAGCAATGCTTGCATTGCATTTTGCCGCGTGAGTGAGGTTACCGAAGGCCCTAACCCTTCCCTCTCCCTTATTCCCATCCTTCTCCTCTCCCCCCTCTTCCCCCCTCCCCCTCTTCTCTTACTCCCACCTTAAAGGGCGGCAACGCACTTGTGACTCTCGAGTTGCAGGTGCCCATGGGCGGCGGTAGTCATTTATCATCAGGTGACCCGTCTGCTCGTTTGCCCTATATGCCATAAAAAAAAAACCTCACCTCGTCTCAAGAAAACCGTCGTAAATTTTGGGATAAAAAGCATCCTACCTATGTCCTACCTCACAGTATGAACTCAAATCATGCGAAAAATGTAAAAAGAAATATAGTTTTGGCTTTAGTATCGTTTTAGAGTGCCCCCCCAAAAAAAAAATCTAATTTTCAATGTACAGAATTTTTCCTGTTACATTTCCGTAATAAGTATAGATTTTATACAACTATGCGAACATGCTATGGTGACTTTTGGCTTTAATATGGGCCCCTAACTATCAGGCTTTGAATACATTTGTTGTATCTGTTTAGAATTTCTTCAACCAGAATTCAGTGCTCATAAAGTCAACTTTGTTCTCGAGCATTATTGTGGTTTCATGTTTTATTAGCAGGAATGAAGACTTGTTTAGCAAGTCCTTTCAGACATTTAAATATACGATAGTTTTACTTTTGTTTTCAGACGCATTGGTTGCAATATTTTTAATACGAGCTTTATTTTCCTAAACAAAACTATCCTATAGATACAAATATATAAGTAACGAACACATCCAGACCCAGAACAATCTATCTGCAAATATTTGACTAACTTGTGCCGTTACAATTATTGATGTAATTCCATTCATAGTCAAGATTAAGTACCTCAGTATAACGAAAATACCTTCCTCTACTCACCCAAGCACGGGAGAATTTTATTAAAAAAATATACAAAATAATTTGTACCACGCCCTGTTCTCAATAAGCCTTTTATAATGAGTCTCCCGGGAACCTCAAGTCATGTTAGATACGACGCTTATTGTGCCACAATAAACAACAAAGTCGTTTGAGATATATTTTTCTATTACGATATATTTTGGTCGATACATATAACTTTCTTATTTCAAACTAATTGTTCCTCCGGGTTTTCTGGTCACTGCTCCGCTTCTAAAGGTCGTAGCGATGATATTACACAGCATATAACCTTCCTCAATGAATACTCTATCCTAAAAAATGAATCCAACTGGTAGTTCCAGAGATTCGAACGTTTAAACAAACAAACAATCAAATAAAAAACTCTTTAGCTTTATTATCATAGATATTGGAACCAAGGCTTTTATGCCGATGGTTTCAATTGGTTGACACATGTCACACACGGCCATGTGATTCCAAACTAGGCAGAGCCTGTACTATGGTAACCAGAATGCTGGTAAACATATTTATACATTTCTAAATACATCCATATTGTAGATTAATTACACCTAGACACAGAATAAATGATCATGCTCATCACACAATTCTTTGTCCTGGTTGAGAATCGAACCCTCGACCTCTGGCTCATCAGTCAAGATTACCTAACTAAACATTAGACCAAGAGCCAGTCAAAGCAAAGCAGTTATTTGTTTCTATGATCTGAGGCAGTTGTTAACCATTGTAACTATTTTTAAACTACAGATGTCATGCGAAAAAGGAATCCATATGATTTGTAAAACACGCACGTGTGATCCCATTTAGCATATGTCACTTAAAGGTCACCGAAGGATGCCACAACATATTTGAAGCCTGCATAAAGGGCTGGCTAATATTAGCTCTTGATAGGGTAACGTGGGTAAAGAGAGGGAGCCATTTTCAGTGCAGTAGGGTCGCCCTGATTGATAATAAATAATCTACTCGCTCCTAACCAATGGAGCTCGGGTGACACTACCAACCAGCAAAAAAAGGTCCATGCTAATTGTTGTATAATCGACCACCTTTCTATATGGTTGAAGTACGGCACCAGTTTAGCGTCTCCAATTGTAGTAAAAATCTAATGCGAAATCATTTTACAGATATTAAAAAATATATTTTAGAACATCTTTCTTTGCTTTTGATTTTTATATTTAATAAAATATACAATTCGGATAAGTCATCAGACTCATCAGTCATTTAAGTGGTATTCGACAGAGATAAGGGACGGCTCTTCCTCACTCAATCACTATCCGTCACCAGCCTATAGACAATAATAAAATAAAAAAAAATAAAAAAAATCTACATTTTTTTTAAGTAAATCGAATAAAACGGAATAAATTATTTTTACAATGCCAAAAGAAAATTGGTTTCATTCTGACCATAATCTCAATTTAATTGCTACCAACGAAGTCTTAGACGGTGGACTTATTGTCTCATAAAAGTTCAATCTTGTTCCCATGGTTTGTATGTCCAGATTGTATTTGAACTTTATATATTTTACTGTTTAGGGCTACTTATTAAGTAGACAAGACGATTTCATAGATAAATGAAGACAGAAACTCCCGCCTGTGATGTTGTTATTAAACTGTTTTTATTTTATTTTAATTTTTTTTTAAATTGTTGTAAAAATTATGAACATTAGGGTGTACCAAGAAATTAAAGTGCTTTTTTTTTTCAACGCATACACTCTAATTTTGTTGGAATTACGTAAAAAATTGTAAATAAAATTTCAAACACTTATAACTATGGCAACCCGTCCCGACTTGCATCGAAATATGCCAGCGCTTGAATTCAAATTCAATATCTTTATTTCATAAAATTGACCATCAATTATTCGAAATCGTCGATTTAATAAATAATTATAATAATTAAAAAATATAGATCAACACACACAGAGTCACCGCAACAATAGTTTGCTTTGTCAAATGTAAAATTATTAAAGAAAAAAAATGGATAACATTATCGCGCGGGACCTAACGTATTGATGTGCTCGTTATTGCCTGTTTGTTTTATTAGAGAACGCATTTTTCATTCGGTCAACATGCTAGTGAAGTAATGCAGTTCTGTTAATGGAATATTATTAATATTGCATGAAAAACGTTACATTAAGAGTTCAAAACTACCGTCTAATAGACGAGTTCTAGCAGCTCTGTTCTTTAACATTCGTGAAGTCAATTTAAGTGTTAGTAAAAAAAAGTCTTACTACTCGTGAGTGCATTATTAATTGTAAAAGCACTTATACTGACCAAATCTTTACCCAACTGTGTTAAGAAACTAGTTACCTTATACCAAGTTCGGAGAAATTAGAAAAAAAACAAGACGTGTTATAATTATGTATTTAAACGAGAATTAACACGATCACGAAAAGGTATTACATACCTCTGAATTGCCTGACGTTTCGACCAGGTTGCGCTGGCCGTGGTCACAGGCTTTTTCACAATACCTTTTCGTAATCGCGTTAATTCCCGTATAAATACATACTTATATCATGGAACGCAAAAGTTTAAAAGTTAGTATAACAAGACGTGGTTGAGCAGCGTCGACAAGAGTTTATTACAAGTTAGACAATTTGTTTGACATTACACATGTCAATGCGCTTCAATCAATAAAGATAAATGAAGACACGCTGTTCTCGCAGCAGCAAAGACAGCAGGTCAACCTAGAAACTTAGCTGGAGTGGACAAAAAACTGACCAAACAAGACGAAAAATCGCCTCTTTTATCAACGTTGAGAAGCAAAAGCGGCGTGCTTAATGTTTTTTATCCTTAACTCCTGCGATATCTTGTCTTGATCATGTTAAGGATTACTACAGAAAAAATTGCTTAATGATTCTGAAATAATGGGTTTACAAAAAAATTTGTTAATATCATCTGGCAACACCAAGCTCGATACTCATAAAATGTTATCACTAGATACAAATTAATGGCAGCATTAGATAGATGTCAGTTGAGTACGTAAAATTCTGTGTTTATTATCTATCACTTGGACTTACCACTGACGAATTTTCTATAAGAAACTCCTCCATACAAAGAATTCATTCATGCAAAAGCGAAAAGGGCGAAATTTTTAAAAGTTGACTTTAATTTTGAGCCTACCGGCGCAAAGCACCATTTATTGTATTTGACACATGAATTTATTATCTGTCCTGTCTCTATTTGACGATGATCGTGACGTAGACTAAGAAAGTAAGGCTTTATACAATTACCTCAACATTGATGACAGTCTTCTTAAGTAACGTCCTGTTTCATGGTCAAATAATACTTCGTTTCAACACGCTACAGTCACTGAGAGCAGTTAATAATACGGCTAAAAGAGCTGTTTAGTTAATTCAGGACTTTCATGGCTTAATCACTGTTGATGAGAATGAAAAGCAATTTTTATTACGTTGTGTACAAAAACACACAGATATACTTGTAAAGAGTAAACCTTGTAAAGAAAATATAATAAATAATGTCCTTTTAATAAGAAATACTTAATAAACAAAAGATGCAAAACAGTGTTTCATTTACTAAATAAAATTAAGTTCTAAAATTCTTCTATGACTGCCATACTTACTTTCTTGCTCAAAGTTTGACATCTAGTCGGCACGGGTTATCGTTATCCGATCACAATAATATTTATTATTTGAGTTACTAGGATCAAATATAATAAAAATAGAGGAAATGCGTAACTCAACTCGATTTTTTTTAATAGACATACATACACATACGCTTAAGTGGTGTCATACAGGCATACACTTTACAAACTCTAAAATTAGAGTCACTAAATAGTCACTCACGTAATAAGGGTCAAGCCTATTCCCATCAATCGGGCACTTTGGGAATTGAAGATGGGCAATTTGGAAGAATATTAAAAGGGAAAGAAGGAGAAGGCAACAGCAGAAAAGGAAATTGGTTATACGGATCAACTGGAGAGTGTTGGCAATAGCTCGAACAGTTCGGGCTTGCATTCCTGTTACATGAACTGACTGTTGCAGGTCTGAGACCTCTAACAAAAATAGTAGAAGTAGTAAATCCGAATGTCACAGGCATTAAAAAAATCTAATTTTTCTCTAAGATTATTGCATTGACTTAGAAGCTTTTTTTTAATGCTTTAGGGACCGCAGAAATACGTATTGATGCTAATTTCAAGTCGATACTTCTACGCGTTCCGGAGAAAAAGAGTTCTGATAGAAAGGCAGTCTGCCTTTCTATCAGAACGACGACGAACGACGAAAAAAGTGATTCTATAAGGTTTCCTTGTTTGCTTTTGAGAAACGGAACCCAAAAAATTATACAAAATAGAATGAAAGCAGAAATTGGCTCCAAGAGTGCATTAGTATAGAAACGTGAATGTCACGGTTTGGTAAAATGCTTCGTCACGTTCAAGCGCCCATTTCCCGCCTATCAACGATTTTATTTGAATTATGAAATAAATAATAGTTCTTTCTGCTGAACTATATACATGATGGATGTCCAATAGTGGAATGGACAGTGGAGTAGACTAGACTGAGCTACTCAAGGTCGGGTTAGGTATATACATATATATAAATAATGAAGACATTTGTAGAGTATTATTCAGATGATTGTACAAATAAATATCTATGGTGCTGACATAATTTAACTTTGAAAGTATACCGGTTAGTGGATATCCCGGTTTCTTGCAGGAGCGCATTTCAGATGTTTACAGCTTGACCAATGAAATAAGAATGAACCGAACTAGAGTTATGAGAACAATTCCTAATAAATTTATATATATAAAAAATGTAACTGCATTATTGCCACTTGTTAGCGGCCAGCATTCTTAAGGTCATCACACACTATAACGGCACTGCAATGGCACAGCTACAGTACGGCGGCGCTGCCTGAAATAGAGGCTACCGCTAGCCGGCAGCGTGCTTACCACGCGTCGCCGGCGAGGTGCAAGCTAATTTCATCGTCTTCATGTGCGACACGACGCGAAGTTTGTTCACTGGCGGCTCGCAGTTGGCGCGCTGTAAGCACGCGGACGGCGCGCTGTACGCGAGCGGACCGCGAGCTTACACCGCGCCGACTGCGAGTCGAGTTGTATGGTTGCAGCACTGCAAGCGCGCTTACAGTCCGCTGTTGGCTTTTGCATTTTGATATTATGAAATGTATTATACGACCACGTTTTAAAGCTCAGATTTGAATGATGACTTAATTGTTGGAATGGAGCCGTGCCGTTACCGTGACGGTATAGTGTGTAATGAGCTTTATTCCTTATTAAAAGTAACACCGCTTATATTTCTTGCTGATTTATAGTTTCCAATTTTATTAATATTCTATTATATGCCTTACTCGTGTAATAGTAACAATGACAATAAGATAGTGTTAGAGGGCTGAGACTGCCCAGCAATAGCCAATTTGAGGTACAGGTATGGGATCCTGATCTTTTCGTTTGCTTACACTTCCCAATTCATCTGTTTAAGCAATATCCTTTTCCTTCAATGGCCTTCCTTTCTTAACTTGCTTCTTGCTTTTATTATACTCCCAATTTTCCCATATTTTATTCCCAAAGTGCCCGGTTGGTAACAATAGGCTTACCCCCTGTTACATGAATGGGACCAAATATTGTTGCAAAATGTTGGTGTTATGTATGTATTTTTTATGGTATAGGGGGCAAACGAGCATATGGGTCACCTGATGGTAAATGACTAGCGCCGCAAAGGGGCATCTGCAACTCAAGAGTCACAAGTGCGTTGCCGGCTTTTAAGGTAGGAGTATGGGAAGGGGGAAAGAGGGGGAGAGGAGGGAAGGGTTAGGGCCTATGTCACTCATTCACTCGGCGAAAAGCAATGAAAACATTTCTTCACCGTTTTGGGGTTATAGGCGGGAGTGTATTATCGAGTGTATTATATCTAATATTTGAACGTCCATTAATATACTGCATTATAATAGTATAATAAAACAAGTTATATATTTCATACATAACAGTATCTCTATTGGCGTAAACAATAAATGTATGTTTTCTTTTCTAACACTTGATAACTAAAAATTGTATATTATACGCTATAAACCTGAATTATATAATGATAAAACTTTTTTTTCTATGGTGAAATGACTTCTGGAACAGCAATAGATAGAACAATTCTAAATTTAACAAAAGAAGAACAAAGACCATAAGATTCATACACTACAACACCACCCACAAAAGAACTGAATTCAGAATAGGGTATTACTCCTTTTCTTGAAAAGTGTTTTAATTTTATCCTAACAACAAGAAAATTAACTAAAATTTTATTCAATCGTTAAGTGGCGTTCAAATGCATTTCAATTTTACATTTTAAATTTCCGTGCGCTAATTAATGAAAATTCTAAATGTTAGTCATTCGTCGTGACGTCATGTGGGCAGTAAGAATTTAAGTTATTGCAATTTTGCCAAATTTAAAATCATTTACTATCCTTATGATTGGTGACCGCGATATAACAATGCATCCTGTATCAATATTATTACGTAATTTGGCAGAATAATAATCAGGATTTATGTTAAAAAAAAACCTATCATGAAAAGCTTATTCTTTGTAGATTTTTACTTTCTTTCTTTACAAAACCGTTGTCCATGGTAATATTTAAGTACAATACACGAGAGGGATATAATATTCATAAAATTAGAACAAAATTCAGAAATTACTTAGTTTTTTACTTACACGATGACATAATGTCATGGAACAGATAAAAAAACTGAAAACTTTAGAATGAATAACAAAATTGAATATCTTGATTTCTGAACTGAAACTGACATTTTTTTATTGCCATAACTATCTTACTATTACGTTCTTTGATCATTACATTCACAAAGTCAAATACTCTATTCAAACGTAATACAGAAAGTCTTATTATAATGGACAAAAACGAATAGAATACATAATTAAAACAGTTTAAATATCCAAAAAAAACAAGATCAACAACAGATGAAAACAAATTGTTGTTTTATAAAAAAAGAATTTGCGTGTGATCAAAATGCCTTTTATAAAAATATCATTGATTAGTCGCTTATTTGTTTACGATAAATGAAAACGTTTATTTGTCTAGTTGCTCGAAAAGGATTGATGATTGATTACTTCATTAAGGTAAATTTGACAGTCGCTTTAACTAAGGATCAGTTGCCATCAATTTAAATCGTGAATGATGTGAAGAGAAACATTAGCCATTAGCATCGGGCATTTTGCGTCACTACCTTCATTTGCTGTCACGGTATTCAGGTTAATGAACAATTACGCACTTTAAATTCAGACTTACTGAAGTGGGATATTGCGAAGCTAAATTACACTGTGAGAGCAAACGTTTCAGTATTTTATTCAAACTTTTGCTATATTTGACCAAAAAGTCTATTTTTAGAATGCATGATATTGGTGCCAATTCTGTTTACGAAACTATATATAAATAATCATTTTATAAGTTTTGTAGCATGGTAAGCAGTACTTAAAACAACTATTATTAACAGTTTTTCTTGGCTGTTACATTATTACTATATTTTAAGCAAATATCCTTTTAATTTATTTACTACAACATCAAAAACTATACCTACGTGTAACATTATCAATCTGATTTTATACCAAAATTTTTCCATACCCAACTTACGTGTTTAGTATAATATTGTAGGAAAAAAGTAACTATTCTCAAGCCAAAAGTTGTATAAATGAACTTTTACAATATATTATTGAATCCCAAAATATCCACTGGAAAAGGTGTCGAAATATAATATGAAGAATATTGCACACGTGTATAAGTCTAGGAGTTTCAATACAACTTCTACAAAAGCACTCATACATGTCAATGCAACCTACGCTTTTCAAGTTTGTACAGCTTCCTTTGAAACATGCGCGATAAAATAAATAAACTATTTTATTATATTCATGTTACTAGAAGTTATTCCTTGAAGTAGGAAGAAGAAGATAAAAGCTCTCGAAGTAAGTAAAGTTTATTTTAGTTCGTTAATATTTATTGTGTTACTACACGTGATGTAGTTATTTTAATCTAAAAAATAAATGACATACCTTATAATAACAATAAATTGTGAATTTTCTTTATTTCACAAATTAGACAAACGATTAAAATACAAATAAAGGTAGGAAAGGATCACAAAATGTTAAAAGCAATTTTCAGCTTCACTTTTCTCAAACGTTCTCAGTCCATTAAATTTAAATTATGTTCGACGTCCAGTTAGCGGTTATTCTGACAATGTATATGGATACATTGTCAGAATGTATGGACAGAATGTCGGACAATGGTGTCCGATGATAATTTATAGAAAAAAGAACGTAGCGGCTTTATCCTCGTGTAATTGAATTTATTATATCAGAACTTTACCTCTGGCTTTGCTCACGATAAAATAGAGTCGACTTGATGTGTCAACGTTTATTTAAAGAAGAAATTCAAGTAAGCTGTGAAGAACATATGTTTAGCAGGAATATATCCGAACCAAGACATTAAAGCAATATTTAGGTAGCCAAGTATTTGTATTGTAATTTTTTTCTAACCAGTATAAATGTATAAAGAGTTACTGCAAGACCAAGAGAGGTATAGTTTTCCATTATTTTCCTTTTATAGGTAGTTTATTCTGTGGTCGATACCCTCAGCATTCAAAGCCTACCTTGTGACTTGTTAATACTGGATTCTTTGGAGATCGCAGAAGGTACATTTGTTCCTGTTACAGGCTTTGGGTGTAGTTAAATTCTGAGGAAGTGTAAGTGCATAGATTCTTGATCATGCTTGACGGTTGACCGTCAGACATTAATAGGTACTTAGCTGAGCAAGTACCCCTAGACGCAGTAGCATGACATTCACATACTGACGTTTCGTTGCTGTACGAGTATAAATACATTTAATATAAACCATGGCTTGCGCTAATATGCTCAAACTTTTCGGTAACAAAAAATTTCTATAGCCCTTGGCGTCTGCAAGGATGATAGGCTAGTGATTTTTTTTTCGGTTCCGGCAGAAGAATCTGGATCAACTGTATCGTAATTGACAAGGGTAAAAAATTGCGTCTGTTCTTATGTGATTTTAGTAATGTGTTAACTGTTCAATTAGCAATCAACCGCATTTCTGCTTTGACGTGTTACGAGGAAGAGAAATCGGTACGTATGTTAGTACTAAAGGTTTAGACTTTTATCTTTGTTTAGCTTAAAATCATATTCTATTCTACGAATGTATTAGTTCACAATTTTTCCATCTTTCTATCAGCTCTGTTCATTGGAATATAAAGACATTTCAGAAATACATACATATTGTATATTATTACTTAAGTAATTCCATCATCGTAACTGTGACGCTTATAACGCAGTAACTCAGAGACATAAATTTCGGTAGGTCCCTTGCAACCGCAACCGAAACCAACCACATCAAATTGCATGAAATATAATAATTAATTCACTTTCTTTCTTAGCAACAAAGAAATCACCATCTGATCTATTGAATTATAATATATTGCAATTCTTCATATTCACAAACGAGTTTTAAGTACAGTGATTCTATCAGATTAAACGAATACAACTTGCTTCTAAAGTTACCATAACTAATAACAAGTTGAGCGACACAGTTAC
The DNA here is from genome assembly GCA_963859945.1 of Euplagia quadripunctaria. Taxonomy (NCBI): domain Eukaryota; kingdom Metazoa; phylum Arthropoda; class Insecta; order Lepidoptera; family Erebidae; genus Euplagia; species Euplagia quadripunctaria. The sequence goes on from OY982561.1 coordinate 25,631,785, forward strand.
TTACCTCAAGCCTTGTAATCACATTCGCTCGCTAAGGTCCTGAAAAACTTTAAAGGCGTGTCTATTATTAGATCTCAAATGAATTGCTCTTCTTATAGAATAAGTAATTTTTCATCATGCCCCTACTTGTATCGGTATACGTCATTTACTTAACACTATGATTGTTGCGAGCTCTAATCGTTCCTTACGTGCCGCACACGAACAGTTAGGCATATTTTTTCCTGGGAATGTTCGGCTTTTTTCTGGGGCACAGGCAAAATTAACCATGTGGTCTCCTCGAATAAATCTGACGATATTGCTATATGAGGACATCGAACAAGATAGTCACAGTCAGGGTCTGTCAGGGTTTCCAACCAAACGGGCTCCGAAAATGCAGATTGGTAAGGTATGCGAGGTACGTTACGTTTCTTGAAACGATACAATGGTGCCGATTTTGTTACATCACTCTCTAAACTATAATTGGCTAAATTTTCTTCATATAAGATGTAAACCTTGTACACTTCGAAACAAGCTCTTATTTCAAATTTAAACAAGTAGGTAACATATGACGCTATTGAAATAAGCAATTTATTTGTCGACTTAAGTCTCACACGCTTAAATAAACTTTAATAACACGTAGCGAGAGCCGCTATCCGTTGAATGCCATCTCTTTTGTTCAGTGTTTTTAGTAAGCGTCTTTGTAGGTGTCGATTAAAATAATGTCATCTTATTTCATTTTGAGCAAGTTTTTATACGGCATTTGAATAATTGGGGACTCTCGCTGCGTGGAAATAAAGTTGAGTATACGTTGACAGGTTTTAGTGAAATTTAGTGGCACTGAGAAATAGATGCCAGTAACAAATAGACCTTGTTACGAAGATGACAAGTTTGATTTCATATGAAGAAATTAAGTCAGGTTTTAGTTTAGTGAGTGTACAATAGAATCGGCACCAATGTCTAGTTTTAAAATATTACTTAAAATAGAATTAATGTTTGCTGCCATGGGGCTGTGTAAATGCGTGATGTACGAATGGTATGATATGATATATATCTATACCGTACCTTACCGTATATATATATATATATATACCGTAAGTAATAGCTCGAGCAGGTTCAAAGGCGTATACTTGTAACCCGAACTGCCTATTGCCGGGAAGTCCGAGCCCTCTTACAACAAAAGTAATAAATTAAGTTAATAAATGCTACAAAAAACCCGAATATGTGGTTACAATAACGAGTTTTTACTGCTTTGTCACTGAAAATATAAATGGAAAACTTAGGTAAGTAAATTACAAACTTAAATAAAAACTGGAGGGAAACGTTTCTGAATATCTTTTTCACATAATTACAGTCATGCTCCGAGCTGTCCTAACAGGCTATTAACATCAAAGCAACACTGGCATGTAATTTAGGCTTGTTTATTTAGCTTTTTATGAATTTTCTTCTTTTATACCTCCAAGTTTAAATGAATCGTTGAAGGTCTTGTTTGTTAAGGGTAAATGGAAAATAGTGATTTGCTACAGAATCTGTTCCTTTATTATTTGAGTCTGTGTAAATTGTTGTTTAGTTCTGTAACTGTTGATTGTTTTTGTGGAAATGTTACCAGCTTGTATTAGTTTCCTTACTTTATTCAATTCTACACAACCCTTATTTTCCTTCATATCTGCGTGAGTGCTTCGAGCACTTTGTTCCCAGGAGCAATCTCTGTCGCTCCTCTTCTTCTTTTCTTTTTCGAACTCCTTCCCATACGTCTACTTCTTAGGACAATGCTTTTAGTGTTTCTGCTGAATGCCTTACCGCATTCAATACGCGATAGCCCTTCTCTAAGCATGTTCAAGCGGAGAACCAATGATTATTTGCTCTCTCAACAATAAATCTGACTTATAATATGTATTAGTATATGTATGTATATATGTTTAATATATATTACTTTATAGATATGTGTAAATATAGGTATTTATATTTCATAATGAGTATACGTGTCGGTATACATGATATTTATTTTATCCAAGTTATATCTATTAATTGCTATCTCTAATTAATTTAACGTACACATGACTTTGCCTCTAACGTTTTCTACTATCCTGTATTCACTCTAAAGGTTTGCTGGAGGAAAACTCAGGTTTGGGTTAAGCTCGCCTTTGTACATAGCATTTCCTTGTTTTTATTAATCTACTTTTAGTGTACAATAAAGAATAAATAAAAATAAATAAATAAGTTTTACCGCATGCTACGCCTATAGTTTTGTTCCGATTACTGGGTTTATCCCAGGTCTTATATAATAATGCATTCAGCATTATTTCGAAATTGGCGCGGTCGGTGTCAGGTTTATTGATTAATTGATACTGATTAGGATAGGTTTAAATCCAAAAATGTATAGCTATACGCTACTTATAGCTAACTTCAAGCTGGCCAAGGTAGAAATATCTAATATATACCTAAGTAATATTTCACTATAATATAAAATAATAATACTTTTTAAACTAAAATAATAACTAATACCGTAAATCCTCTAGACTCTAAATCCTCGCCTGCACCTAATGTGTCGAGGGCTATGAGTTCGACATAGACGATGATTAATGTGGTTTATAGATCTATAGGTCTGAATCTACATAGGTGCACACAGAGTGCGTTAATGGTATGTTTGTTTGTTTGCCAAAATTGCAGAATTAGTCTTCTAAAACTGAATTTAAAATAAACCAATTTCTTGTTCTAGTTTTTAAAAGACATTTAATATATTATATTTCAATATAGTTTTCATTGTAAGACGACTGATATTTTTACGGTAAATAACTTGACCTTTCTCACGTTTATGATAGATAATATAATAATATGTATGTATAAGAAATTTCCTCCAGTTTTTTACTAACAGAACAGATTACTTATTTAAATTCTAAGACAACAAATTTATTATTGGGAGAGTTTATCCACCCGCATCTAACAGGTAATTCTTACTGTCGATGAAATCTGAACTTTTGATCAATGACAAAATTTCAAAGAACAAAATTCTTAATAACAGGCAAGGTATTTTTTACCAAATTACAAAACATAGCTGGCTGATTGAAATCTGAACTCAAAGCCTGTATAGTAACGTTTAATTTCGTTACTCTACGGGGTAAGTTAAATTTTGTTAGATAGCAAGGTACCAAAAATTACGACCAGTAAATTAACAAAAGACAAGAAAATATGATGTTATGTCACGGTGTTCGAGGCCCCTCTTCTCCAAAATTAATGCGGAAGTTGAAAGGAAAAAATTAACATATTTACGGTGCTCACATAGAAGGGGAAATATTTGTTTTATAAAAAGGAATAATAATTGAACTCATAGGTTACGGCTTCTACGGCTTTCTTCTCTTACATCTTTGTTTATAATGATGATGATATCAAAAATAATATTAAATCACTATTTTCATCAATCAGAGTTTATTTGTTTGTTGTACTGTTCCTGAGAGATGGAGGAATAATTTTTAAGCGAGCCGCACGTTGTCAGGTACACAAAAAGACAAGAGTACCTTTCATAAAAAAAAAACTATTCCAAGGTTTACCTGAATTGATTGACCAAATCTACCAGTGAATCGAGCGAAGTCGCGAGCAAAAGCCAGTAATAGTATATGGTTTAGAGCACGCTAGATTGCCAATCCACCTTGCCACTAAAAGTTTTTTCATCAGTACCCAAAAAAAAAATGATAAAGAAAACCTTCTGAAAGTATTTTACAACGAATGTCCTTTGTTCTTTATAAATGAGTAAATATCAAAATCTTGTAAATGTACAAATAGCCTTCTTTGTTATTCATGAAATAGTCTCATGATTCATTCATAGTCAAGTCACGAATGACGCGGCCTGACGTATGACTGACACTCTGACGTCAACTGAAAACAGTTGCATTTATATTGGGTGTGCAACTTGTGGCGTCTGCTACTCTGCTACTACATACATGGATTTGAGTAATGTAAAAAATAAATTTAAAAAGTTTTTATAATTTTTTTTTCATTTATTTTATGTTTATTAAAATTAACTAATAAAAAAGTTAAGCATTTCAGGTAAGTGATATTTTAACACTACAATCTTTAAAAAAAAATTGTGATTAATTTCAATTTTTGTTTTTTTATGAACAAAGGGTTGATTTTAAAGAGACTGTAAGGCCTTTTAAAAATGCATTACAGATTTTGAACCAGAAAGATGCAATAATGGAATGTTATTCGGTTGTTACTGGAGAGGTTAGTTATAATTTGAAACTGCATAAAAAGAGGGGCTTGTGGCTAAGTGGAAACCGAGTAGGTTAGTACATTGCAAGGTTAAGTAATACTAGTCAGGTCAGTCTTAGGATGGGTGATCATTCTTAACAGATTGAGTCTGCCCCCGTGCCTCGGAGAACACGTTAAGCATTCGGTCCCCGTTGCTATACGAACATCTGTGGCATTCGTTAAAAGTAGTCGGAGCCCTAAAAGATTCCGACAACCTGGTCTAACTAGTACTTGGGTTGTGGAGGTCTGATGACAGTCACTTCACGTAAAATATCGAAATTCGGCCGTTTTGTAGTTAGAGAGACCCCAACTTAAATAGGGAAAAGACGCGGAGGAAGATAATAAAAATACAACAAATTACAGAACTATAAGCAAACGGCCCTATTAACATATTTAGAAATGTGTTAATACTTGAGGAGTTTAGCAAGCGCACTGACATAGTACGGTATACTTTATACCGTACTATGTGACTACGCTTGCTAAAACTACGCTACCTAAGCTACGCCTGACTAAGCTACGCTTGCTTGCTTAGGGATAAGTTCACTTACGGGACACATTTAGCACTTAAAGTCTAGTAAACCGAATGCTTGTTGCTACCATCATGCATATGGCTGCATTGATCAGATCACGAGGAAAGTGTTCATTTCGGTAATATATTTTTTTGTCTTGTAGGGCGTTGGCTTTTTTCTTCTGTAGTAATAATATTAATTCTATTGTATTCGTGTTAACCTTGGGTTCGATATCAAAGTAAGAAAAAATATTTGTTTTGATTATCATACAGATCTTCGCCTTAGTGAACATTTATCCAAAACGTACAAATGTTTTTCATACAGGAATATTATAGTTTTACTTTATTTTAAAATTATAATAATAATCTAAGACTTATTAGACCATTATCGCATTATCTAGACCTCAATTTTATTTAACGTACCTGGGAGAGTGGGTTTTAAGACATGTATAAACATAGTAAGAAACCTTTTTGGTGAAAATGTACTAACTAAATACAACCTGTACATAGAAACGCCTAGAGAATTGCATGGTCTACAGGTCCTGATGTTTGGACTGTTCGGGAATTGAAACGGCGACCTCTTACGTTGCAGTTGAATATTTTAACGTCGCCCTCATAGGTTGTCATTAATTAATGAAATCTTTTATCATTTATTCATTTTAATAAAATCATAAAATGATCACAATACTGTTAATATTTCGTCTGTGAATCAAATTTTAATTCTAAATTATCAAAAACTCGTAGCTTTATGTGTAACAATACTTGGAGCCCGTTAAGCCCCGTTCTTATTTGTTTAATGTTTACTTTGAGAGCTTATGTGGTTAATTACCACTCAGCCATTCAATCAGAGCCCGCGACGTCACATCCTCCATTTTGTTTATATTACTAACTTCTTTGTCGATTGCGTTTGAAATCATATTTTTTTCAAAATAGGGCTAATTAACTTTTATAAGAACGTTCGTGTTTAAATGCATTAAAAAACAATTGTATAAGTAAATTGTAAAATTGAACAGAAAACATTTACGATATAAAGAGATATCTCACCCACACGACTGTGTTGTTCCCAAACTAGACAGAACCTGTACTATGGGAACCGGACTGCTGATAAAATACCTTTATATAACTAAATACATATATACATATTATAGAGTAATTACACCCAGACACAGAACAAATAATCGTGCTCATCACACAAGAAATATATAATTCCTTTAAAGTCACATACAACATTATACCTCTGATAAAAAAGGCAGTAAACAATATTACTTCCTTTCGGTCAGGGTTGTAGTTGCTGTAGCTGCCAATTTTGGGCAATTGGGGTTGTTGAAATTTAAAAAAAAAAAACTCACAAATACTTTTGTCAACTTTTTTATTTAGATAGTCAACATATTTATTTCTATGATCGACGACATTATTTTATTTATATCATAAACTTATATTGAATGCATAACTCAATCCCAATGCTCTCTATATATATATATATATATATATATGTAGTTATTATTGCAAATAACTAGGTAGAAATATCACTTCAATTGGTTTTCAGCCAAATAAAATTGATGTTTTATAATTTGTTACCTTCTTATAAATCAAAATCAATGTGAGTATGTTTATCGTCTATGCATTTTAAATCGTTGATCAGATTATGATGAAACTTGGCAGGGTCTTCAGTAAACGCGCGCGAGGGTTTCTGGATCAAAAAATCTTTATGAAAAAGGCATTGTAACGCATGCCGGCTACAGCATGTTAAAAAGTAACATGTTACACGATAAACAAGTGTAAATTTAACATTTAAAATATCAGGACGAAATTTCACAAACTTTCGTGCGCGAAATCTCTTCACGTATTAATTTATAGTTATTCGACTTTTAAATAAAATAAACAACCTAATCCAGTCCTATTCAACGTATGTTAAAAAAAGTAAAGTATTTGAAATTGGAATCCCAGTTGATTTAAAAAAAAAAAAAAACCTTTTAATTATGCAGAGTGTGCAAGAGTTAACATGTAATTAGTGATATTGGAGAGCCATTTAAACAATTTCAATTAATGGAATGAAAAACCAATGTTCGAGCTGTATTGAATACTGTTGAACCGGTCGTAATGAATATCAAGAGTAACAGGTGGGCGATTTACAAATACTGTAGAAGTGGAAATAATTTAATGGTAATAGTATAGGGACGTAGCAAGAAACTCAATCCTTGGTCTTCCTTGTAGGTTTAATTTTCAATGAATTTGAAATGAATGATACGCTATTTCGAGAAATCAAGTTTCTATTGCACTGTGATAGCGTATACCTAGTTAATTAGAAATTCAAGGGATGAATGGTATTAACATTATAACCCATATATTTACAGGGTGTTACAGAAAGGTGTCGTAAAATTTTATTCGTCTGAAAAATATTTGATTTAGATCTAAAAAATGAATAAAACATTTTTCTTGCCTGATGTAGGTGCACATTTACAACATAATTTTCAATTCTCATGTGAATTTCAACGATTTTTTTTATGCGGACATTTTCAGTATTTTCTTCAGAAACTGCATTCCCTGGTGTGGGTGCACATTTTTAAATAAAAATTTTGAATTCTCGTGTGAATTTCAACGATTTTTTTGCCGACATTTTCACAAACATCCCATCAAAATCATTGGTGTTAAATAGGTAAAGTTTCGTTCACGTCAGTCCTCTCTCTTACTAAATATTAGCTTTATCATTTACGTTTGAAGTTAATTTGTCAGTTTAAAAATAATATTTCCATATTAAAAATCACGAATATTCCTACTTTGTTAGCGCTCTACGCTATTTACGGGGTCTACTATACAACCTTTAAATATCACCACACGGACAGTCGGGACATTATGTTGATATATTATAGTATAACTCATGCTTCGGTATTTTATTCCTGAGGTAATTGATGTTAAAAAATGAGATACCTAACGGCATACAAAGTGGCTATGTAATATTTTATTATTTAAACCTCTGAGAAAAAATGAATTTTAAGAGGCTTAATATTATATTTCCATCATCCATCTTCACTTCAGGTAACAAGATTGATACCTGGACAGCGTTATCTCAATCTATCATGCTCCCCTTAGATTGGAACTTTATCCTAAATTAATTTTAGCTGTGAATTTTTTATGATAATTTGAATTTGATATTACATCAGTGGATCAAGTTTTCAAAAATCCATTACAGATTAAATATCAAATTTCATATCTTTAATCAAAAGATTGTGTAAGGTAGATTTGTTAGTCACCGATTTTTAGTTTAAAATGTAAAGAACTTGTAGGTTGTCAGAAATAGGGCTGAAATTTGTTAATAAACTGTGTTTATTAAAATCTAGATCCCAATAATGTATAATTTATACCACCGTTCTGCTATGTAGCGAAATCATCGTTAAAATTACGCCGGTGCAAACATAATTACTACGTCACAGTTACGACAGTGAATATGCTATTCGATAAATCTTAATGTATGGTGTTTTATACTTAGAAATAGCGATTGGGGAACTGGGTTGTTGTAAAAAAATATATATATTTTTAATGTATTTTAAAACTTTATCATAAATTATATTAATAGTCGATGCAAAAAACTTTTTTTTTTAATTTATTATAATCAATTCAAAATTTCTAAAATTTTAAAAAGAATCACGTGACTACAAACGCTCCACGATTAGTCGCCATGTTTATGACGTTATAATGTTAAAGGAATTTCACGATAGCACAGTATCAACATCTCATACACTGTCAAAACACAGCATCAGCTGTACCTCCTCTTCTACGATAAGTAGAAATTAAGATTATGACGTCACACGCGCTCAGTTCTGTTCGGGAACTATTGGCGTGTGTTTTCGGAACTGGGTTCAAACATTTTTTAAATTAGAATAAGTTTTGATTTATGTAAGTATAACGAACTAAACTAAAAATTGTTTTTCTATGAAACTTAAATATGATCTTTTCATTTATTACAAAAAAAAAATTGTTCAGAAACCCAATTTGAAATAGATTGAATAGGATTAGAGATGCAATATTAGCATAATGTGATTTTACATAATTACGACCACAAACGGTCCCCTTTAGTGAATTACAAATATTTTACAAGTAAAGTTTATTTTGTGACTTCTTTCTGTAAATGCCATTGAAACTACTTAAATTAAAGGTATCTGACTAACTATAGCGTAAAGTTATCCAAAACTTCGTCTACAGCCGCTGTCGGTTTTACAGTGCACCAGGTGGAGTAGACTCCTTACCGTGATAATAGGAGTAGCTATTATAGCTTCGAAAACTCGTATAAGACATAATAAAAATTTCAAGTTGAAGTTGTTTTCAACAAGTTGCTTTTTATAGATGTTGCCTCTTAATCTGTATTTTCTCAAGAAACTTTATCTTTTGTATGTGGTGTGAATATAAAGAACTTTCTATATTTTGGTTTTGAAATCTAAAAAAATAATTTAAAATAGTCAAAAACTGAATACTTCAATTCATCTTTATCTTTTTTACTTTTATTAAGATTTGTAAATCATTTTTATAACTAACAATGTTGTTGAGGAAAATGCTAAATTAATTTCATAATTGGGAATCGTGATTTATAGATGATCTGCTCTGATCGAGGGAGATTTAAAATCAGGCCACACAATATGGATGAAATCGATAGAATTACACACTAACCCTACAAATATATGGCAATTCACCACTGTGCGGTTCTGAAGAAATTTTTTGTCTCGCACAAACAATCTCTCGAGCAAATTGTCGCCTGCGGTATTTCCGGACCGATACGACCTTCAAACCTTCAAAAAAGAGCGTCTCTAAGGCCGGCAACGCACTTGTGACTCTTGAGTTGCAGGTGTCCATGGGCGACACTAGTCACTTACCATCAGGTGACCCGTCTGCTCGTTTGCCCCTTATAAAATAAAAAAATATATTTTAAACAGACTACAAAAACGGCTCCAAGAATCTACAGGCGTCCTATATGTTGATCTGTCGTAGTACAGAAAGTCTAAACAATAACAGTTAAATGTATACTGGTCATTGATGTAAAACAAAACAGTTAAAAGTTAAGGTTCACGTCGCAGTATGACACACTCTCTCACACTCCGACACACCGCTTTATCGAAAACCCCGGTAGGGTTACGCCCTGAGGGGGTTTCCACAAGCACAAAAATAGAACCCACGCGGGTTCACGTGGATAGTGCACTGGGTGGGGTTCGGATCTTCAACCAGTTTAGTTATTCATTACGCTAACGCTGCTTAAATATAATATAATTAATGATGGAGAACAAAAAATACAGTAATAGCAAATTAATCAATTATTTATAGATACTGACATTTGTAACCGAAAACCAATTGAAATTACATTTAAAAAAAGCCTCATTGAAATGTATTTACATTATTTACAAAAACATAAAATTATGACTATAATATTCGCCGAATATTTCTAATCGACCACTTTGTGGTATAATTATACTAATTAATGAGTAAACATTTTAATTGGAAATTGGAATGATCGGTTCTATAATTATCTGTCAAATGAGATTTTTAAATAAAAAATAACATAGCGGGGGAAATTGTTTTTAAATATTAATTACAAATATTGTCTGAAACTGGCACAGTTAAATTCAAAGTGAGAATTTTAAAATTTAAAAAAAAGTTGTTATAAAAATGGTGTTTGTTTATTGTCTTCCAAAGGAATGCAAAATATATTTCATGAATAATGCGGCATCACTAAAAAACATTCCATTTTGTTCATCTTTCGAAATTTCAAGCCTCAGTAGAAAGCGGCGTAAACTGTGTTGTCAACTAAATTTTAACGTAATCTTCTCTTTATCTGGACTCAGTAATTACGTGATTTTTAAAAGGGAATATAAAGATTTTCTTTTACATTTAATGAGTAAGAGAGACATCCTTGGTGTTACAAACTTCCGATGGGCAAAAGGTTTTTAAAGGGTCAGCTACAGTCCTTGTTATCAAACAATCGTGCCGTAAGCTTGGGTGCCATTTTAGAAAATTAGTTGAAGAGTGTGATTTAGTGTGAGTGTACTGGTCATAAGTGTACAATTTAAGTATGATCACACTATTTCGTAAACATTTGGTTGTATTACTTTTATTAGAAATATGTTAAGTTAGTAGTATGTAGTACTTCAATATAATTATGTATATATTTCAACACAGGGTTTTCATACATTCAATAATTGATAAAGTAAACTGAGCTCATTATTACATGTATTGTGTACTTACTAGTTGAAGCATATAATATATGAAGATTTTAATAAGTTTCTTATTCATTACAAATGTTGATATTACTTGAATTTGAATATATTTATTATACTTAAATAAAACATTGTCCGAAAGAGCTGTGAGTGATATATACTTACTTGTCTACGAGTGATTTTTTTTAATCATAAAATTGTAAACTCATAAAATGGTTACAATTTTTTTGTTGACACTTTACATTTTTTTTCGGTATAAATATGGATGTAAGGAAGACATAATTATAGTAAATTTTAATATTTACAATCATTCATAGTGTGAGAAAGTTATGTAGTTTTAAGAAACTGTAATATTGGAATTATCACGAAGTCAATTAATAAATATTATTAGCATTTAGCATAACACTATTAATAAATATAACACGCTTTTAGAATATTTATTTTACACTGCTTTTTTAATTTGGTTATATCTAGTATTTAAACAATATAGTATCTAAAGATGAACAATATTCAAATATTGTACAATTTAAACATAAGTTTGTTTGATAAATAACAACAACGTAAGTAACATTTTAACTCTATTATTAATTAAAAGTTCCATGGCATATAGAGACTATATTTACAGGCCATGTGTATTATGTACTATATACTATATATATAGTTTGTATATAAGTATTGCTTAATTATTTACAAATAATATATTCACTAGTTGTCTTTCATCACGGCCCAAATATATACATAATTTATAACTGGATGAGAACTAGATTGTACCTTACTATATTATTGATTCATAAATAAGTTTCAGACACTAAAAAAAGTGTTGAGGTTGTCGAGTTGTCTTTTATTAACTTCTTCGAAATTCGTTCGTGGGAGAGCCATGCTTCGGCATGTATGGGCCGGCTCGACCGGAGTGATACCACGGCCTCACAGAATACTGCCGGCTCGACCGGAGTGATACCACGGCCTCACAGAAAACCGGCAGTAAAGCAATGATTTCATTGCTTTTCGAAGAGTGAGTGAGGTTACCGGAGGCCCAAACCCTTCCGTCCCCCCCCCTTCCCCTACTCCCACCTTAAAGGCCGGCAACGCACTTGTGCCAGGTGCCCATGGGCGGCGGTAGTCATTTACCATCAGGTGATCCGTCAGCTCGTTTGCCTCCCATCTCGTAAAAAAAAATTAAAACAAAAGAAAATGATACTTTTACTTTTTTTTTTATAATTATTTTAACGAACTTCTTATTCATACTGCATCATCTAAGTTGAATAAATGTGGCATTTTTTAATTTTTATATTCAATCATTTTCCTTATATGTTTCATGTATACCATATCAAATTAGGTACACGTTTGTAGTAACTTGTCTTTTTGCACTTTGTATTTATATGAACACTAATTTATATCATAAAGCGAACACTGAGAAATTCAAAGATATTTGTGAAATCTATACCTATATATATAAATGAATTCTTATTTCCCTTGGTCACGGCATCACGCGTGAACGGCTGGACCGATTTAGCTAATTCTTTTTTTTGTGTTTGTTATTATCAGGGGAGAGAATCTTTTCTTATGAAAGAAATCTCATAAAGGATATCATATCTTATAAAGGAAAGTAAGTCCCTCGGAATTACGCGGGTGAAACCGCGGGGTGCAGCTAGCTATTTATATTTCAGAACTACCGTATCGAAATAAATATTACGTAAGTCTAGAATGGTATTATTGGAAAAGTTCAAGGACTTGAAGATTTAAAAAGTTGATGCAAAAACCATTTGTAAAATACAAATAGTGTATAATTATATAAGTAAAATGAAAAGGTTAAGCATTTACAATTTAAATTACTGTAAAATACTACATCGAACTGACCTGTTAAGTTATAAAAGAATAAATCTAACTCTCATCCATGTTTAACATCGTTATGTCCTACAATTTTAAAATTTAAAGCATTTTATTGAGCACTAATTGCAAAAAAAGTACCAATTTCTAACTTTTCCTTTTGGAAGAACGTTTGGGAATGATTAGTGTTGAAACAGATTTCTGTTTCGACACAAGAACAGCTGCCTCTATAGTTAGTAATTTATTGATGCAAATCAATAATTACTTTAAGTTTTATGTGTTACATGAGTTACTAAAACATATAATTACTTATTATCAAAGCAAGCCGTTGTTGAAATAACAAAAACCGATCGTTGAATGAAATGTTACAAATTACGAAATGACGATGTTCTGAAATTGTTACAAAAGATTGCCATCATCAATAAAATTGATCATCATTGCGTTTCGAAATTCGACTTTCGGTATAATAATTCAGATTGTTTTTGAAGTTTTTTTTTTACTTTAGTAAATTAATAAATGCAATTAAATTTAACATTAGATGCTGAAACTAAACATACACTTATTTCTAATATGGGTTAAATGCATGTACAGAGGTTGATTTCATTTCAAGCTAACCTTTACTTAAATAAATACTTCATAAGTATTGCAAAAGTTTGTTTGAGAAAAAAGCTATAAAATCGTTTCACATTAACCTTAAATTTCAATTCTTCAACCATAAAACACTGCCGTAACTTGGCAATTTCTGAACTACTTATTCCTGAAGATGGAACTTTTAGCCTCGGCAGTAAAAACTTTATTCTTTGTTCAATATGGGACTGATCTTTATTTAGTTAAAATATGTTTATGTAGGCATACCACCCCTTAATAAATTCGAATAACTATTATTGATACATATATACTTTTCTTTTTACTATTTGAAGACGTACTTATAACGAAATACAGATATCTAATAAATACTCCGGTAAAAATATTAGTAAAAGTTTTAGTCAAATATCTGAAAACGTTGTCAAATTAGGATTATCACTGTTTGCACAAATCTCTTATATAATATTGTAAAACAAAAAAAACTATTTTTTTTTATTGTAAAATTGGGCTCTTGATTCAAACGAAACCAAACGAAAGCATTCATAAACAACAAATTACACTTTATTTATAAATTACAGTAACATCCATAAACACTGAAGTATTGATATGCATCTTCGAAACTATTATTAAAAGAACATATATATACAAATACTAAGAATCACAGTAAGGACTAGCTTTAATACAATACTAGAAAGTAAATGTACCAAAGGTTCATGTCAATAAGGAAGTTCCTTAAACCTAAATAGATATAGAGTAAACGAGCGAACGATGCTCAGAAACTAGCGAAGAAAAGAGAAAGATATACTTTTTATTAACCGACTTAAAAAAAGGAGGTTCTGTATTCAATCCGTTTATATGTTTTTATGTCCGCGATTTCCTTAAAAAGTAATGGATCAATTGTCAGGATGGTTTCACTAACTTATTCTACATATTTTCAGGAAGGTAAGTAAGTATGGAAGTTAATTATATAATGTATTACGTATATATTAGTTCATGTTTTTCCGAATCAATTTAATTGAAGTCGGTTTGTTTTTGTTAAAAATTTCATAATATTAATTCAAGCAAATAAACACCTGAATTCTTTCAAAATGCGACGTTTCTAGCCCGCGTGAGAGGCACGCTCTTGACAGCTTTTACGTGCGCGCAGTGAGTTCGAATTTAAACAGGAATTTCAAATAGTGCTCAAGAGACCCCTTCAAAACTTCTTAAAATAATACCTTTGCGTTGGCAAGTTACGTGCAATGATGCATTTATGCATAAACCCCACTAGCGCATTTAACTCATTTCGATTGCTAGTTATCATGTCATAAAAACCTTATGCCTAAGCCTAAGATGTTAAGTTTACAAAGCATCCTTTTAGATAATACTTATTTATTTCTGTTACATATTTGTTATTTTAATACTCTCTAGAATTTCTTTGCGTTCGTTTAAAGGGATCGGACTTCCCGACACTAGCCAGTTGCAGTTACAGGTATGACCTGCTCGAGCTTGCACTTACAATTTATTACTGCACTGTGCGAGCTTACACTCCAAAATCCATCGGCATTCCATTGCCTTCAATTTTAACTACCTTTCCGTTTCAATATACATAGAGTACACGTGAGTGGAACAAACTTGATGCTGGCAAAATATGGGTGTTTAATACATCTCTGTTACCTCTTCGGGGATATGTGACTGAGTACAAACATTTACATACATACATGTGTGTATGTATTTTTGCCGCAACTAGTAAGTAGGTCGTTATTAAGGGAGTTTGGTATGGCATTCTTGTCTATAACAATTCGTTGAAGTTTATTTTTAGCTGTTGCCATCGTTTTGATTTACAAACAGAGAGTGAGCAGTGTAGTTAACGCTCTTTAATTATGATCGAAGGGTGTTTCGTTCTATTCCTTATAAATTATTTAATTACGTACACTTAAATAGATTTCAAATTTAAAGCATTTAATACTTTAAAATGTTGATGGCAGAAGTATAATGGAACCCCTAAACGGTATTTGACAATAAAAAAATCGCGTGGTATGAAACATTGTCAATATACTAAGGACTTAATAAAAAAAAACAATTAATTATTCCCCTTATTATTATTTTTTAGACTTTTGTCTTTTTTTGTCATCCACCTACATATTAAAAAGTTTTATTAAAGTACGGTGTAGTATGGAAAGTATTTGAATTATGCATGATTCTTGAATAGGTATAGCACGTTACGGCTACACACTCGTAGTGCTTCACTGTGTAACGGTTAACCAATTAGTGTCTACGCGTTGCCACTTCCATCAAGCCTTTGGCTATTGATTTTTGACATGGCTGGCATTGCAGAATATAAGCTTAACAACTGTTTGGAACTTTAAACATTTTAAGAGTGTCAGATACACTGAGTTATTATTACTATATCTCGATGGTCAGATACCAATTTTGAGGACAGTAAGAAAAATATTTTGTACGAAAAGAAACATTATCTGGAATTTGGAAAAATACCAACTCGTTCACTGTACTTAAAGTATAGCTGACATATGTATAACGTTAAAAGATTTTTTAGAAGATTAAAGCAATTTGTTTTGAATATCAGATTTAATTTGATTTGAATTAATTTTTGGTACTATCACAAACAATATCTACAAATTGGCGGCGCCAACTACTACTTTCAGGCGTATCTAAAAAAGCATTAATTCAATTTTATTTTAGACTATGAAACGATTTGCAAACTTGGCTGCGGTTGGACGGGACGCGTGTTTTGCCTGTGTATGCCTGAACGTTGCTTAGAGAGTTCTGAAGAGAGGCTACTCGCTTAAACTGCGAGCAAGCGATAGGAGCATGAGAAGTACCAACAGCAATTGCCGGTTTCATTCCATAAACATTATTATTTCCATAAGCACACCGTGTGATTCTGACACAGCTCACCATAAATCGCGGTTGTGATGAGGACCTTCTAAGTTTCCACATGCTCAAAAAAAAAAACCGGACGTACACGAAATTTCAAAAGTATTCCATTTAGAACGCTACGTAAATATTATCTATTAAGTTAATTTAAAAATACTGTTAAGATCTGCTAGATTTCTATAAACCTTCAGTACATTCAGATCTACACTAACCAAAACATAAGTACAGTCTTCTTAGACAGTAACCTCTTCAGTAAAGCGACTCTTATCATCTAGATTAATAACTATAGCATGAGTCCTTGCATGGCCCGATCTAACACCTTTGACAGTCTCCGTACTGCTGGGACTGGATTTTAGTTCACTTGTTTTCTCACTTTTATTATTGTAACCATTCCTACTTACTTCTGGTGGTCTAATGTCACTACAGTTAGGTTCACCGGATATTTTAAACACTCCGTTTTGTTTGTCTTCGTTCGGT
This sequence comes from Euplagia quadripunctaria, assembly GCA_963859945.1. Classification (NCBI taxonomy): domain Eukaryota; kingdom Metazoa; phylum Arthropoda; class Insecta; order Lepidoptera; family Erebidae; genus Euplagia; species Euplagia quadripunctaria. Next base: position 25,648,483 of record OY982561.1, read on the forward strand.
TCTTCATTTAGATCTGTGCGTTTTTTGGGAGAATCAGTAGTAACGTCTGTTTGACTCTGTTCTGCATGGCTGGTTGTGTTGTCTGTATTACTTTTGGTTGGACTGAAGGTTTTGTGTCTGTATGCGGGAGGGGCTTCAAAAGGCATGTCTCTGCCGCTGCTACTAGATTCTTCAGCTGGGGTAACTGTGCACATTAATCTGTCAGCGACAGCGCTGAAGACTGTATTAAGTTTGAGAGGAGCAGAATGTTCAGTAACGGGTGGCTTTCGATCATAAACTGTGGCAGCGTCTTGCATGGCGGATATTCTTCGTGATATTATAGCTCCAGTACCACACCGCTCCCTAAGCTTTTCGAGTTGATTGCATATTTTTCTGAACTCCTCCTTTTAGAAAGAAAATTGTTTATTAATAAGGTGATATGACTTAATAAATTACCTTGTTGTGTGCATTTTCTATTCAATTTAGTATAGTTTATAATATGCTTTTCTTGTATTTTCACTCAAATACCCTGAATGTAAGTAAATTTCGGTATAAAGTTAAACTAAAAGTCAGAATGTATCTGAAATTATTAAGTGAAAATAATAATACAAACAAAAATGTTGGTTAGCTGCTTGGTTTTAGGAGGTCAAGTTAAAAAAAAATTGACAAAAATATATTTTTCCTTGTTGTAGAGCTAATTTTTAATAAGTCTTTAAACCAATCTTATTTTTTGGCAAAGATATTAACAATCTCGGCCACAGATACTAATATCAAGTAGCAAGGAATAGTTTGTAGCTAACATAAGCAAAGATCCGATGACATTGACATTTTGGGTGGGTGGCACATTAACATCTAGGTTAGGTTAATAAGCAATTAAAATGTTCAATCAGGCAATATTATATTCTCACCTCGAGCTCCCTCTCAGTCATGTTATCACAGAACTTGGCGCTTCTGTTCGTAGTCATCGTGTATGTAGACTCCGCAGGCCGCGATCTGAACTTTCCTGTTTTCTCTCGTTCATCTTTTCCATGCCCTTTGTACACCATGTATGCCTGATGGAATAATATTAATAGCGTTAATTATTACACTTTTTAAAATAACATTGTGTACGTTACGACTTTTTAAAATGCTGTGGTCAGCTTTTGAATATATTTGCAGTTATGTTTTTAAAAATCTGAATTTTTTGGCAGATGACTATTATTGGAATTGACAAGCAAAATGGAATGGATGGGACTGGATTTTGATATTCTAAAGTTAGACCAGCTGTCGGGGTATCTATCCACAGAGGGTGCTCGCTTTTATGCGGATAGTTGCTAGGAGAGGTATTGATATAAACTACCTAATATTATAAATGTGAAATGTGAGTTTGTTTGTTATATTGTATATATGTATTTTGCATACATATTGTCAGGGGTATAAGGTAAGTGTCATCCAGAAAAAAATACTGATCCCGAGGGAAGAAAAATAACTTTGACGCGAGTGAAGCCGCAGACAAATAGGCTTGCATCTTTTTACGTGAGCCATAATTATAATTGGAAAAATGTGGGTGTTTAATAAGCCTCTGCCTCTCCTTCAGGGACATGGGCTTAAGTGTATGTATGTATTTCCGCCGCAACTAGCAAGCAGATTATGTTAAGCGATATTGGTTTGCCATTCTTGCCTACAACAATTACTTAACCGTTCAGGTCCGTTCGTTTCAGTCTAGATAGCATTGTGTAATAGCTCCTAGAATAATATAATGATATTATTTTATGTCTGTATAACTGTAAACACTTTTGTGCTTAGCAATCAATCGGTAATGGGATTCTAAAAACAGTGGATATGATATATTTTTGGTTCAAATACATTTATTATTTTGCTAAATACCCGCCTATCGTTTTGTTAAATTAAAAGGAAAGTGGGTAAACAAAGACATTGTACAAGTTAGCATAGTTGAATAAATTGTTACAAGATTTTAAAAACAATTTATTTCAAAAACAAAACAAATAACAGAAAAAAGCACTTAAATAATCACTAACGTAAACAAACAACAGTAACTAAATCCAGTGAAAGCATTCTGCCATTCTGCACTTGTAAACGAAACCCATTAAGGAAATATCGCTGAATGTGTGTCGACAACATTTTTTTTTCAGTGAGCATTTTAATGTTACCTATGTATTTTGAAATGTATAAAACCAAGCAGAAAATAAAGTTATTAATGTTTTTAATATTCGTTACGATTATGTATCAGCGAAGTTAGTAAGTATATTTTTAAGTTGCATATATTGTTATGATGCCTGCAGTCTAAAATGGGCGTAATTAAGATGTATTTGAATATCTAAAAAAACTATATCGTCTTTTTCTTCTTTATTTGTCAACCAATTTTCTTTTCTTTATGTTAACTAGCTATTGATGATCTTCAGTCAATAAAAAATTGAAAACAATTTTTTCCCTACCTTAACGGAGCTTCATTGTTATCAATAATAGTCACGAGTATACATATTTTTTTTAAATACTTAAAGTCAAAACCCAAGAAAGTAATCTAATCATGGAGAATATACCAATGAGCTCAAACACAATACCTCTGCTATAAGTTGGTGAGGGGTTGGGTAACCTACTGACTCCAGATGATTGATGATTGCGGCATCAGGTCAAGATTACCATGTGATTGTAATATCATTGAAGTCACAGGATAATAAATTTCAAATCGATCAGACATTTACAGATTAGAAAAGAGCTGATAATGTTCAAACGCCTGAAGAGAATTTATTGAATCATATCTAAGAACACTCTCGATCAAGTCAACTTTTAAACAAAAACCACTAAGTGAAAATTAGTCCATCCGTTCAGGAGCTATGATGTCACAGACATACACTCAGATACAGACATTTAAGTTTTAACATCCCTCCTTTTTTTGTTGTTGACTTCATGGCGATCATTAGTATCAACATCACTGTTAGAATTCCATATACTTTCGGCATTAGTATTGCGCAATGCTACTTTCTTACGTCCTTTTGACCTATATAAGACGGCGCAGTAGAGAATGCAACCGCAACATCGTGCTAACCATATTCTAGAGCCCATGGTGCATACAAGCTATGTCATTTGATGTCTAGAAAGCACTGTATAATTTGTCCCAGAATATAATTACTTTTCAAATTTATGTGCGTTTAAAAATAACTATCTCGTTTTGTTTCTTTACTTTCTCTTATCTAAAAGCGAAGGAAAACCTATTCAACGCACCCAACTTCTCCGTAATGTTATCCAAGTTTTGTGAAATCTACACACCAACACTAAGACGTCAAAGTGGACTTTGAATTATATTATTAATATACTTTGTCATACCAAGATGGAGGTCACGGTTAGCAGTCAGATTGATAAAATTATCACAAAAAATCCATATCCAGCAAACGACAACGTCACTTAGAAGCCAATGAACTTTCAAGATGTGGCCACAGATAGATAAAGCAGAAACTCATAACGAGTTGGATGGCACACTTGCCAGCTATGTTGGGACCGCGGCCAAATTAACAGCTATAACCGTCCCAACGGCTTTACTTACTGTTTAGAAGGCCAACTATAAAGTTCATGTGAGATTGAACTAAGGTTATAATTTTTTTTTTGAATAAAGGTTCTATCATCATTATATTTTACAAGAGAAAATTTAGAATTTTGTTAAAATTATCTTGGCAACTGGGGCACGTTTTAGAGTAAGCCGTATGGAATTATTATACTGAAAAAATGGAAGATTTATACTTATTGTACTTTAAGAATTTTCAGGGTAATAGTGGTGTTGATTAGGTTTACGTACTAAATTCTTGAAATAGTAGTCCGAGATCCCAGGGACCCGAGACGTTAATTATTATCTAACATAACAAAAAGTCTGGGATAGAGTGTCAGTATGTACTTCGTTTTCTGCTAAATATGTTTTTGTTTTGTTTTTGAATATTGAAATCATTTAAGTTAAATATACACGTCAAAAGTGTCTAGGGATCAAGTACGTTTTAGAGTATCACCACAATTGAGAATTATTATTTTAAGTTTTTTGGATCGTTATTAATTCTTTTTAGTGAATTTCACTATTTGAATAAAGAATTGTCTGAAATTTTGATTAAAAATGGAAAGTCAACTGTTAATCAGGATTCCTATAAAAGTATGTAATAGCGTTTATAAAAACCATTACAAAAAATTGCATTAATATATTGCATTAATATGTGCATTTGACACGAGAAACGATGATGAGAGTACAAAGTCAACTATGGATATATAATACAGTTTACATGAGAAACTAAATCTTGAGTGAATTTGGTTGTCAAAGAGCTAAAATCATTAATATGGTAAGTTATCTTGCACATATGCGCTCCAACTCACATACCGTCAATAGGATTATTAATTGCTACATCCAAGGGACACACCCACTTGTTAAGTGGAATATAAGGTAAGCTTAGTGAATTCCTTCAATAGGAGCCTTCGCCTCCGCCTTCTATAAGGAAGATCGTGTGCTTGAGCGTTGTCCTATTAATATTGAAATCAAGCGTAGCTATGGATGTACTATGCTTATTTAGTAGAATGTAATTGGAAATGGATTGTAAGTGTAGTAATTATTTAAAAATTATAGAAGATCTTTTTAGTTTTATTTTCACTATCACTGTATTTCTTTCTGAAATTCCTGTATTCAATTAATATCGAGATTAGTTTGCAGTTCTATTTAATACCCTCAGCCAAATGAACAAAACATTCTGTTATTAGATCACTGTAGTACGACATAAATCTTGACCAACTTCCCCACATAGCAATGATACCTATTTACAGCCGAGATCATCAATGCGCTTTCGTGGTCACTCATGAAAGCTATATTTTGATCAAGTCTCAGATTATTAAAATCACTCGATTGCTAGTGTATCATTGCCCATTTTTCGCTCCTTACGGTACCACTACGCTGATCTTCTAAAATAACTGCGATACAACTTCCAACGGATATTTTTTCATAAGATTCATTCATTTCATCTTATGAAATTCCTGGAATCGTCTGTGTTAAAACTCCTACTGCTTATATTAACCTACAACAAGGCTTGCAAAACGAGATTTTGATGTACCAACTTTGATACTTAACAATTTACCTGGCAATTGAAATTCTGTTGCGAAACTAATTTCATTTGGAAGTCCTGAGGAATCGGTTTAAAACTTTTCCCGGCATGATTCAATATAAAGTTCTGCAGTTTTTTTCTTTCTTCACTTTGTAAGTTGAGTACGTGAGTTTTATCTCTTAAGTTGTAAAGGGAAAATTGAAAGTATGATGTGCAAAGTAAAGTAAGATTATTGAGATATTTTACCAAAACGGACTCGTCTAAAGTATTACAAAGTGTTTTATTATTGACAAACAAAACGAGGAGGTAAACATGGTACCTCACTTTATCCCAACATATAAAATTAGATAATAACTAAATGCTCTTGAACAAAAATATTTTCACATAAATATAAATGTTTTTTCCTCGAATTGGTAGTCAGTGACACATTCACGTTTTGTCAGCTATCTCCACTGAAACATTGCTATTATTTTTTTTTATATTCTCAAGACTGTATGTACATTCTAAAGAGTATTTCGTCTAGTAAATAATAAAATAACGCTACCCTTTGCAGATTCTTTATCAAGTCAATTTGTCACAAGAGTATTATGAGATTCAGAAATATCTATAAAATATGATAGACAACAATAAGGCTGGTACTAAAAGTAAACCCATTTAGTTTGCTCCTACTTTCTTTTTTGGTAACGTATGTTTCACTTGAAAATAATGATTTCGAGTTTATAATGTTGTCAGTAACATTCTATTTTATATTGAAATGCTAGTGAAGTACGTAAGAAGTGTTTCAATAATTTGTTCAATATTTGTCAACAGAAAACCCTTGAAATTTTTTTAGTGTACTCTCTTAGTAAGTTTTAATACAATTGAAGCTGGACCAACAACATGCATACATTCTAAGTTAACAATCTTACCGTGCCTACCTTGCTCCCAAAGATGAAGCACAGCAGCAAAGTGACTGTTAGCTGAGTGTGACAGAAGAATATAATATACAGGAGGTCGGGGTTTGCTGGTGACTGTAGGAATAACCTGGAAAAGAAATCTAGTTTTAATAATAAATTGACTGCTATACAATGGTACAAAGTATTATTTACGCAATTGAATTTAAAGTAGGCCTGCTATTGCTTTATGGCACATACCCACCTACTACTAGATATAAAGTTTTAGTTTTTTTTTTAATTTATTTTAGTTTGTTTAACACAACACAACATTAAAATTACCTTTTTTCTTTTTTTTTTTTTGTACGTGTGGAACCCCCTCGGGCCGTCACCCCACCGGGGTTTTCGGCGGGGCGGTGTGTCGGAATCGAACCGACTAAAACCACACGGTGTGCCGTACTGCGCCTTAAGTAGGAGGGATCCGGGAACAGCTTTTATTAAGACATCCGGAACCCTCCTAGCGCCTGCCCGCAAAGCGCGGGCACCACCTTCGGGTAAAAACCTCTCAAACATTAAAATTACCTAGTTGAACGCTTATCGCTGAGGATTGGATGACACTTTCAAACGTCTAAAGAGAATCGAACAGCATATTTGGGCACAACCTGGGCGATGGCAAGCTTAACAAATATTTTTAGCTGTCAAGGGTTTTTGCACATAGCGTAGCAGCACCGGCAACAAAATATATCGGTAAGGATTGATTGAATATTATTCTGGTCATACTCGTATATGGATTACCGTTTTTCAGAGGATGAAGGAAGATTTTATGATACATGCCTAACATGTGATTATTTAAGGAAATTAATTTTGTACTAAGTGAGCAAGAGTTACTTTTCTCACTTCATTAATTCAAAATTCGTCAAACAAATTTGTGTAGGACCAAGTGTAGCAATTTGACTCTACACAAATTTTTCCTTAACTTAATATAATCTTATATCATTTGAAATAGATTTACGAAACTTACAAATAAATGGAGTAGCATTCTGTTTTGACCTACACCTAAACTAACCTAAACTTCATTCGCAAACAACCGAGCTGACATTTCAGCGGAGACATTCTCCAAGCTATGTTCTGCAACTTGGCAAGAACTGAGAAGTTGTTTCCCACTATCATTGTTTTCCTTGCTTCCTGTGCTATATCAAAAACTTTCAAAACTTCTGCCACTATGATTTATTGTCTCCGTTTCTTTCATAGTTTCACGCCCGCAGTCTAACATTTTAATTTCAGTTCCACATTTATGTAACTCGTGCAGCTATTTATCGCTGAAGCTTTTTGTAGTTCTTTTATTAATATTCGTAGTGACCACATAGTTTCTTGAAAAGGAAAATGAACTTTTCTCATATCCATATCTAAAAAAATATGAGATGAAATAAAACTGAAATTTGACTTGATTTAGCAACGAAAACGTTGAACTTATTTCAAAGAGTTTTTTTTTGATAATTCTGTGAAGTTTATAGTGAAACATTCTTGAATGTTTTCCAGCCACTGTATGGTGTAACCACTGGGATGGAGTGTAAAATGTTATTTGTATTTTCAATCTTGAATAGTTTAAGAACGCTGCGCTGCTGTTTGCAATATAAATTACATTAAACAATATATATTAGAACCTACTTTAGGCCCTTTACTGCCGCTTGAGGTTTATGAAAAATGAAACTTCATATAACATGAGAAAAACATTTATTTTGTTACTATTTTGGCTTTAAAATATTAATAAAATGTAAATATGAAAAAAAAGGTTAATTTACTGACAAAACGTAATACAAACTTCTAATAAATATTACGTCAAAGTGAAGGAAATGAACGAAAATCACGGATATTTATGTGAGTTGCGTTGATATCTTTCTGTGTAAAAATGTTAGTTCTATCTTCATATTTGATTTATAATAACTTATTTAATTACTGTGACTTTTAGCTAAGGTAGACGGCAAAATAACATAATAAAATTACATTTACATGTGATTTAATGAAATGCAACTTTTTGCAGGTATGCAAAATCTATTTAATGATTTTTTTTCTTCATACATTGTCGCTCCACTCCACCACTAAGATCCCAAGTAAGATCGACCTTCACCCATCCCATCCGCTTACCCATCTGCTTACCGGATTAAAATTCTATTTTATCAAATAAAATATGTTTCTAAACATATACCAATAGGGTTGCCGTAAAAAATATGTTCATGGCTACAATGAATTTACATTAACTGACTTTTCAAATTTCACTGACTTGCTTGCCAAACAAACTAAATTCTAATGGAAACCATACAACATAACAAATATGTAACAGGTAGGCTGCCTACCTTTTTCTGGTCCCTATTACCTGGTTGCCGTGTACAAACAGGTAAGTGGATATAAGTAATTGCACTCATCTGCTTAGCACTTGAAAAATAATATATCAAAAACAATGCAATTTTATTGCAAAAACAGTTGTATAGGATAGCTTGCGAAAATCCGTTTATCAATAACCGTTGCAGGGTTTTAAATTAAAAAAAATGGGGCATGCAAAGATGTATGACAGAGAAGCAATGCGCGTTCTATTTGATGTGATAGAGGAGGACGCAGTACACCAGTGGTGTGCGACGAAGCCGTAAAATGAAAGAGAGCGCGCATGCATTCTACTCATAGTAGTAACTATGAGTAGAAAGTATTTTGGAGCAAATAGTAAACGTCTTAAGTGAAAAAAAAAAACAAAAAATGACGAAGAAGTGTTTTTTATGCCAATTAAGTGATTCTGTTATTGATTTCAATGAAAAAACTTTTGAACATTGTTTTTTAAAGTTAGCTTACTGAAAAGCGAAACACTTTGAATAGAACGAGATACAGCTAAGAAAAACGCCCTTAAAAGTGAAAAAACAATAACGGGAAGTTATTACAGATTATGCCGTATGGCAGACTTTGGTTCGAATTGTATTTGCCCGACTAGGAACGTGCTCAACCCTACTAAAAACTACAAATAGTCAGAGCTGTTGTGTTGAGTTCGGAGTGATTCAAGACATCGGTAAACTCTTAATAATCAAAAATAATAATAATAGTAAGTACTTTATTTTTATAAAAATGTCTACAAAATATTATAAAGGAAGATTGTTAATCCAACGTCATCCTATTTACAAAAATTAAGAGACCCGGGGCTGAGCCCAAACCTTGGGATCGACAACAAATCCTTATGACGGAAAATTAACAAATTTCCTTCCGTTTAACTCCTGAATATTTTTTAGGTCCGTCCTTTTAAGCTTTGAAAAGTTTATTATTTGTAATAAAAGCTGTCACAAGATTATATTTAAAGCTTGCCTTATTATAACAATAACATTAAACGGAGATAATGAAATAGAAACTAAATTAATGATAAAATTATATGTCTACGGTACGTATTAAACAGTTAATGACTAATTAAAACGAATATAATGCAAAAGTAGTTGAGTTATATTAAAGACCAAATTAAAAAGGGGCTTAAAATGAATGATAAATCAGTTTTATATAGAAAATCAGTTATTCAGATCAATAAAATAAAAGCCGTCAAAGTTGTTACCCTAATAAAAACTGTAGGCTACGATATTCATTACTCTTCAGGGAATATTAGACATTGTAGAACAAAAGCAAATTTCTGGTACTCAGGTATTTATTTTAGACTTCACGATTTATTTACAAGTGTAAAGAGCCGCAACAAAGTAAGCTCACGAAACATCGACATAAACTTGAACACAAATAGAGATCCACGCAATTTACAAAGTGAATAAAGTATGGCGCTCTACGAGGTAGTTTAATTTTCTCATGATGTTAAACCCTTATTACATATTGTGTGCAAGCTAAGCTTTTTCAAATTGGTAGATGAAAAATAATAGATTTTTTTATATTCTCTTCAGAAATATTATACAGTTGGAGGTCGCGGAGGTAATAAAATCAGATACGAGTACAATAAAAAAAAAAGTAATTTATTACCGTAAAGTACAAACCCTTCATTGCTAAAATAAATCAAATGTTTTATAATATACATTTGCACAATAAGTCTGTTGATGGTATCCCAGGCAAACCTGTGGCTTTTCACTATTTAAATAATTCAAACATTTTACAATACGGTATTAAACAGCAGAAACAAAAGAAAAAAGTTTAAAGGATCTATAGGATGAAGGCCTTTTGGTTTCCTATAGCTTTGTTTTAATTTGTTTTATATTACAACAATTATAATATCCCTACCATCGTTTAGAATTCAGGAATTTTGCAAATTTTTTAACTCATACCTACCGATTTTGTCACACTTTACTGCTCCTACAAATTTCAGTTTTTGTTTTACGTAAACATAAATATATTTATTTTATACTATAATATACATGAACTAGACTAGCAAAACTTAGTACAGACGAAGTTAATTTGAACACAGAGCGACCTTGTCTCTACTCACAACTACTTAGCCAACTTATAATGTACTAACTTTTGCGATTAATGTTGACGTGACTGAATGAACTTGATGGTTCTAGACAACATCTTAAAAGTATCAGCATTGTATTACAAAAAACTGTACTGGATATAAGTGAATGATATTGTTTGAGAGTCCGGTCCGTTCGACTGATCATCATAAACATAATGTATATTTAAACATAATTTGAAAATAGTTTTAGCTGCCTTCTCGGTGAATAATAGACTTCTATTTTATCCTTTAAGAAAATCTTGTTCAACTTGGGATGCGCATTCATTTACAACGTTTTAAAATTGTACTATCTCGGCGACATTAAGAGGTCTATAAATTTTTTCCATAAAATTTGTTTCAAAGAAGATCGCTTTGATATTTAAATTTCCTCAAAAACTTTTTTAACGAAGGTTTAATTTCTGAATTTGATTTTGTGTTCGGATTTTTGTTTGGAAAAAGTTTTCAGTTCCGCGATCTACTCATCCAAGATCAGATCTATATGTTATTGAATCGATATCTCCATATATCTGAATCACCTAACAAGTCTTCTCTTGTTTGATCGATACGGTTCTTAGAAGTATAGTTTTTATACGCGGCCATCGGTTCCAGTATAGGTATTTTCTAAACACCAGTGGTTACATATACTACACTTACTTGTATATCTCCAATTGGTCCAGAAATCTACTATGAAGGAATAGGATCCTTTAGAGTAGGTACGCCCCTAATCCTAGTTCTATACCCTCACTTTACAGAGAACCACTGTTAGAAAGCTCTATAGTCAAGTAATAGTTTTTTCTTTGTTGCAAGTGTTGTGATTGTAACTCATTATAATTGCTCTGAACTGATTACAATTCTTCGGACTGCATGCTTGTATGCCTACTCGAGAGAACACCGTGTATTTAAAAAAATGTTATGAGAACATACAAACATCAGATATCAAAATTTGTTTATGTGAAAGATTGTTGTTCAATTTTAATTAGTTATTAGTTTAGTTAAAGATTGTTATACTTTGTAACCAATGGGGTTAAGAGAAAATATTTTCACTTTAAGCCTCAGGCAGTTTCAAAGTATGATAATAATATAGAAAACTGTAAAACCGACGTTCACAGTTTAAGGAATGCTGTTATACAGACGGATTTCAAGGGTAATAAAATTGGTCTTAAAGGGTAGCTATAGAAATAAGTTAGGAAATTATGTTAGACATTCGGATTTAAGCATGTGAGATGAGTTTTTAGGGATCTTCTTGACATAGGGTAATAAATTGTTTTAGAGTTGTGACTGTTGTTATTGTATAAAAATGTTTTTAACAAAAGCACTTTAATGGAATCTATATTTAAATGAATATCTTTATGGAACTATATTATTGTTTCTGAAAAAAATCCCAATGCCTTTTGAAAAAACTTTACGTTCGTAGAACGTTGAAATTTAGGAAATGAATGGAAAATGGGTGGAACAATGACTAAAATGAATTCTATAATAGTCGTTGGTTAGACCTTAGTTGAAAGGGTTAGAAAGAACGACAATAAAATGACCGACATGTGTACGACTACTTGTACATGAACAATTTTTTTATTGTTATTTATCTAAAACTTCCTTCATTATACATTGCACGACTTAATGCCACATGGTATTATTTAGCAGTCAAACTATGGGTGGTTCAGTGTTGGACATGACAGCTGCATAGGAAAAAAAAATCATAGGCGACAATAAGCTACACTCTGTTATATACACAAAACAATTTATAATACTAGGTACTATAATACATATCCGAATACAAAAACATACACATAAATACTTGCAAATAAATAAACATTAATAATACGATATATAAATACAAAATAAAGAATATTTCGGTTAACTGTTTGACTTGTTGTTGTTTGTCATCATTAATTAACGTTTGTTGGATGTTGTAAAAAATATATATACTTACTTATTTCCCTATTTGATTTCATTAATTTCATTAAAAATAACGAAATAAGTAACGTGACGCGTTCATCACCTATAATATAAGCGGACTTAATATATTCTATAGTGAAAGAGTAGTTACTTAATGCTAAAAAATAAAAAAAAATGTTTAAACACACTAAAAATTAATAATGAAGAATTTTAAACAATGCAATTTTTTTATGGTATAGGGGGCAAACGAGCAGACGGGTCACCTAATGGTAAATGACTACCGCTGCCCATGGGCACCTAAAACTCAAGAGTCACAAGTGCGTTGCTGGCCTTTAAGGAAGGGTAGAAAGGGGAGGGGTTGAGGGAAAGAAAGAAGAAGGGGAGGGGGGTGCTTCACTGCCGATTTTGTGTGAGGCCGTGGTGTCAATCCGGTCGAGCCGGCCCATACGTGCCGAAGCATGGCTCTCCCACGATGAAATATATATGCAATACATAAATATTTCATTTAACTTAGCCTAGTTATTTCAGAGTCTGTTACAACAACTCAAAATAAATTGCTTAAGGCAGAGAGACTACCGCAATACTAAAATGAGTTTGGTTAACGAGGCGGATGCCTATTAGAAAATAACTATCTGTGCCTTTGAGTTATTATCTTTGTGTTGGAAAATTTGTATTCCGTTAGGTATATTCTTCTGCTTATGTTTTACCCAAGCACTTTTGTAGAATGGTATATTCTTAAGCAGTATGTGTAGGAACATATGTCTCATTATGAGTAAGCAATAACATTATTAAAAAACCCTGAAAGACTCAGCTCAGAAATAAAAAACACAGAATTGTCATACGTTCTATGTCTGATAGTGGGACTTACGTTATCTTATTTAATAACGCCTGATTAATGAAATAACAAAGAACAAAGTTTAAGAGCACAACAGCAGTTACGAAGTAACTATTATCTTATCCGTGACAACAGTAACATCCTTTGTACCTCCAAAATAATACACCATATAACTTATACTTCTTATAATCTCATTTATATTATAGCTATAACTTCTATTTCATATTTTTATTGACCTCTTCAAAGGCCCTCCTGAGATATTTCATAGGCACTAAGTTTTAAACTTTCGCGTTCCATGATATAATTATGTATTTGCACGGGAATTAACGCGATCAGCCTGTGACCACGGCCAGTGCAACCTGGTCAAAACATCAGGCAATTAACCTAATTCGTGATCGCGTTAATTCCCGTGCAAATAGATAATTATGAGATATTTCAGTTATGAGTAGTTTAGAGTATTCACAGTTAATTATAAAAGAGTTAAACGTATACTACAGACAGAGACAGACTTACATAGATATGTTGAGGAAAACAGAGAGAAGAAATTCGTTGTAAATTGCCATGGAGATGAAACGGCTTTCGTTGAACTCTGAAGGCGCTTTCCGCACCATGATGCACAGTCTGATGCCCCACATCAAGAAAATCACCTCCACTGTAAAAATAGCAAAATATTAGGAAAAGAAATTCAGTATTTGTCTTGCATTGTCAATTCTTATAATTAAGAACTCTGATCATTCATATTTTAGACCTTTATGAAATTATCTAGGTAGTCTGTGTGTTTAATATCATTCCAAACATAAATTAGTTTTAAGGAGTTCTATTATTTAAAATGTAATTTTTTTAACTTAAAAGTGGTTAAGATGTAGCTGATAGATATATACGCACTAAATAAAAAATAGATTTTCACAAGTTTCATAGTTCTATATTTTTTGTTTCTTAAAAAAATATTTAAAAAATACAAAGCCAGTGTTTTATGTATAAGACCCAACAGTTTATATTAGTTGTTGTGGGGGGACTATGGTTCTATTGAACTCAATTCTACTTATGTCATTTAAACTTTCGATGGTGGAGAAAATACGTTTAATAACATTTTAAAGCAGATTTCTAGTATTTATCATTATTTTTTTCTGATAAATTTAATCAACTAACCGTTTTAGTGACATAATTAAAAGTATTTCCTTGTTATTTCAATTTTTTTCAATTTTACTGAGTTTTTTTCTTATCAATAGGTAACTAAGGAAAACTCTCTGATTAAATATCATAAAACAGTAATCTTTATTTTAATATAAATACACCGTACACCGTACAAAATGAGATGCCGTTTGACAAACGAGAGACATTTCGTAGAAACATATCCACAACAAACAGTCTTAAATATATTAATTTACATAATTAGATAAGTCATTCTATTCACGAGATTATCGCACGTATAGACTACCTATCTTACTTACTTAGGATTAATAAACCATTGAGTTACGTACTGTAATAACATCCCTGAAATCTTAGTGTAACAAGTTAGGATTACATTAGCATTTTTGATGAAAGCCTGTCGAATACATTGACATATTTAATATTACATTATGGATTACTAAGTAACTTTTGATTATAGCTTTCGAAAACCGCACTAAATTTACAAATTTATACTTGAAAAAAAACTTGTAAATATATGGAATATTTTTGATTATACTAGGAGGATTATGAGACTTAAACCCGTATTCACAAACAACATTTTGGTCAGTGTGGAAGCACCGCTATGATAAATCAAGAATTTTTCATAGCGTTCGTTTTAGCCAGCCTTGTCATTCACAAACGATGCTCAAGTTACCCTTTGCTAAGCGAACGCACTGCGTCGAATACTGATCTGTGATTGATCCATTTCCTTGGCTAACGTCACCTCGGTGTTTGACTGACGTATAACGTAAATGCAACATACAGTACGAAACAATTTAGCCTCAGCGTTTTACGATCAAAACCGTAAAAAATCGATAGACTTGGATTTGAATTCTGATTTCAAAATTATTAATTTTCTAAAACTTTTCCTTACCTGGACTGACCGGACGGCATTTTTAAATAGGTAAATTTTTGTTGTTGTTGTTTCATTGCAATCTGTCTGATGGACAACGTCTTAGTCGTAGTCTCTCGTACTAATATCGTGTGGTGATTTTTGTGTGCCAGAAAAAAATCGGTATCATATGAACATCCTATAAGGATACAGAGGGAGAAAATATTTATAGAAAGGGAGAATAATTTGTTAGAATATGGAGACTTCATCATTTACAAATGGAAAAAATAAAATCTTAGGGCCACATGTAGTTGATAAATAGGCGGGATTGAAAAGCCCCTTTGGGTTAATTTTATTAGATTTAATTTAGTAAGCGTTAAGAGTACAAAAAACATAGTATTCTTTGCAAATCTATAGCGTGTTCTAAATTCTTCCTCACTGTAGTAATTGAAAAGAATTGAAAGATTGAAATTTTCGAATTACCATTCTCGTATATATTGTCCCTCTGTTCAATTAAAAGTATGAAATAAATCACCAATTTTCATCAATTGTCATTTCCACCGACAGTATGCGTTGCCAAAAATACCTGTCGAGCTTCTTTACCTGAAGATTCCTTTCAATGAACGCACGGCTTTGTTCATCGCTCAAGTTTTGTTTAAGAATTTAAATTGCCGAACTTATGCGTCCCTGGTTCACTGTGAGTCCTCATACCATTGCTTGTGAATACGGATGTTAGCATAGTTGAAGTTAAAAATTGAAAAGGTAAAATAAATATATACAGGTTGTTACAGAAAGGTTGATCAATTTTAAGGGTTATATAGTAGACCTCGTAAGTAACGTAAAGCGCTAACAATGTCAGGAAAGTTCTTGATTTTTAAAACAGAAATCTTAATTTGAAACTAACAAATTTAATTTGAAAATTTACCAATAACGATAATATTTGCTAAAAGAGAGACATGAATGAAACTATGGGTATTATAAATTAATTAATATTAATAAAACTATGTTGATGGAGTGTCTAAATTTTTCATAAAAAGTCTGTATATTAAGAGAAAAAATACACAACATGTTCTTTAGAAATGTGCACCTACACCAGAACAACAATAAAAAAATATTGAGGCAAAATCAACAGTTTGTCAGCCATACATAATGCTCCTAAAATTTGAACACACCTTTCTGTAACATCCTGTATAATGTGTGTTACAAGCGCATTAAACTAACTAACTTAATACATTCCGTGTCCACGTTCATACTACATATGTCAAAGGCATAACAATCTGTAGTTTGTTTTTGTACACATGCTGCTGACGTAATAGAATCACGTCGGAATGCCGGAAGCATCAAGTGGTTAACTTGAGGAATGTCTCCATCAAATAATGCTGCGAAATTGTCGCACAAGTTTACGCTCGAATTTAGGCATTCAACTCGATGCTTTAATAACTTATCAGAATCAGAATATTTTTTACAATTGGCAAATACCTATTGTGAAAAGTGTTGTGATTCTCATTATCAGGTGATAGAAATGTGTAAAAGAAAAATAGTGTATAATAATCCAGAGTGAACCTTATGTCTTTCAGTCTAAATTACGTTTTATTTCGAAGTTTGCAAGCAGTTGAGCAGATCATAAAACATATCTTTTAAACATAAATATGTGAAGAGAATTCTTTTTACCCCTTTTTAAGCAATATTCGCACACAAACAAATGTAAATTTTGGTATCTTAAAGTTTATGTGTAGAAGTGCAGAAAGCTAAAAATTTAAACAATATGTGTTGTAATTAAAAAAAAGAATGTAATAACGGCTACGACAAGCTACACGTGTCCAGTATATTATGGTGACCTGTCATGGTACGGAAAGTTCATATAATGACAGCGCAAGTTATACTAGCCAATGAGATAATTAAAAACTTTTTAACAAAAAATTAAACAGACGAAAAGCAAAAAATAAATAAACCTTTTTAAGTCTTGAGTATTGAGCTTTTTTACTATCAAATTTTATATAAACTAATTTTAAGTCAGCGCCAAACAAGATACTAATCAGTATCTTATCTAAATTTTATATGTACGTAGAAATGGAGAAGGCTCTACGTAGGTAATTAATCATTTTATTATTTGGCGCCGACTCAAAATTAGTTTATATAAAATTTGATTTTTATATGTAAAAAAACTCAACACTCAAAACTTAAAAGGTTTATTTATTTTTTTGCTTTTAGTTCTTTTCGTCCGTTTAGTTTTTGTTAAAAAGTTTTTATTTTATGATTTTTTGTGGCTTGCGTTATCTTTTTTTACTCTGACAACTACTATATTTTAATATATTTAATACTAAATACTTTAAAACGGTATCAAATATCTTTTCTTCAAAATATATTAAGTGGTTTCTGTCACTAGATCTACAGTTTTTTATATCTAATCGGTCGGTATACGTGAAGAGATTACTATGGACGAATTTTTAAATTTTGACACTTGGAAATATCAAAATTGGAATACTTAACGTTTGTAAGTTCTTCTACATACAAATTTTAAAGTAAAAAGTAAATAAAATTCGTTTATATATTTTATAAATTAAAAAAAATATGAAAAAATGGCTACATCAAGCTGCACATGGCCAGTACATCATGTTGACCTCTCATTAACACACATTCTCAATGACACTTCAATTTACACATGTCAATGAAATAAAACAAAATATTCAAAACTTAATTAATTATGGTCAATTTTTTTTTAAACTGAAACAAAAACTACTTACACGTAGTAAAAGAGTGGTCCCACCAATCTGTATTACACAAATAAGCCTTCAAATCATCCTTGGTCCTCCCCACGATGACTGCTGGCGGAGCGACCAAGGTCCGGATGGCGAGCAGCACGCATGCCACTCCAACAATGATGCCGATCCGTCGCAGAAGGTACATGTCTGATATTTTCACTGCCTTCGCTGAACGGACTTGGAATATTACTGATATCCTGGAGACAAGAGTAGAAGATAAATTACGAGTATATAGTAACGAAGTACCTATCCGATTTGTTGACAGCATGAAATTATATATTTTTATATCGTCATTATTATTATTAACAACAACAACATAAGCAGTTTGAAAACAAATATTGCTGAGCGTAGGCTTCTCTGTGTTCATGCTATTTTACGGGTATGTATTACAATGCCGAAAGTTCTTAATAACTACATCTGGAAAACCCACGCTTAAAACGTCGAAAATCCGAATACCGAACGTATGAAATACCTGTACCCGATATACCGAAGCTCAATATCTCTAATTTCAAATAAGCGAAAGTTCTAAATCCCGAAAGTTCCAAATCCCGATAGTTCCAAATCACGAAAGATTAATTTGTATTAACGTTTAATATGTATAAACACCCCGACTCAGAGTGCCCCGACTCGGATAGATTAGGTTAGAAGGCTAAGGAGGGAGCGTAGCGGAGCGGAGCTCCCGCGTTAGCCTTCGTGGTTATTTTTTTTTTAAACCACCCAGAAATAGGAGCACCGCGAATTTTGAGTGGTATGTCAAACGATTTTATATATAATGTATGTTCTGTCAAACGATGTTATATTTAATGTATGTTATGCTTATAAAAATTAGTTATTTTAAAATTATATCAATCGTTCATTATATTAAATATTAGAGATTTTGTTGTTATATCATCCATTACTTACCCATTTGAAATTTATCTTTTATCGGGTTTTAAAACTTTCGGTCATATAAACGGTCGGTATTTTAATATTCGGCATTTTAGTATTAGGCGTTCCGATTATAGGTCTTATAAGATTCTGTATTTTGAATTTCCGATATTTTAAACTTTCGGTATTTAGAACTTTCGATCATATAAACATTCGAGATTTTAATATTCGGCCTTCCCTTGAAATTGAAGTGTCTGTTTCTAAAGTCAAAATAATAGTTTTTTTTAAGCTCATACAGACAATTGCACGATAACCTTTGCCCAAAAATCAGTTTGTAAATTTTTTGTCTATCTGTTCCGCTAATCTCTGGAACGGGTGGACCGATTTCCACGGGACTTTTACTAGCAGAAAGCTGGCGTTATAAGAAATGGAAAAGAATTAGGGTTCCACGCAAAATATACTAATATGTACACGCAAGCGAAGCCGCGCGGGAACTGTTAGATAAGTCTAAATACTAACTAATATGGTTACTTACTACTTAATCGATCGTCTTGAAATTTTAAAAACACTTTTTCAGGTACAGAAAAGGACATATCAGAAAAATAACATCAAGAAAAAAGGATAGTTTCCGAGGGATAGCAAAAACAAATTTAACGCAAGCGAAGCTATGGGCAAAAATAAGTGCTTATCTCAATTTTAGAGAAATTACTTGACATGCTGTACCTATTCTTTAACAGCCAAAATTATAAGCGGTTAAAGTCATAACACGTACATAAACAGCATTACACTTTGAACGTCACAGCTAAAATCTTAAGTTGTAATATTAAATTGATTATGAATTTCTCCAGCAACCTCACTCCACTGTACAAACATACGGGGACCTACTAAAGTCACTTAGCTTCGAAACAGGTCAGCGTTTTGACGTCAGATTCGGTTTGATATGTTCAGACATATTTCAATTTTGAGAGGGATCGGAAATCTTGTTAGTAATAGATACACCTGCGATTAAATAAGTTAATCAAAGCTATCTTACATATATGTGTTCGAAACTATCGTTGCTCGTACTAGGGGAATATGGAGAATACCTAAAACCGAAGAGAATATTGTATCAATATTCTTGCAAAACCAACACACCAAACAATAGTTTATAACATGGTTTATTATCATGGATAAACCAAAGTTTATAAGTCGAAAATCTGTTAATTCTTGAAACTGTTTGCGTTCTAAATATTATAGAAGCCTTCTGAGAAATTCAGTGATGTTCAGTGCTAAACAGTACTGGACTTAATTTGTGCCAAGTATTGAAAGAAAGAAAGAAAGAAAATACATTTATTTGGACAGAAAACAAGACACGACACGTACTGCAGAAAACGTACAATAAATAGTAATTAAACAAAGGGAAATAATGTTAGGAAAGAGAGAATCATTACAAGAATCCATATTACAATCATAATAAAAACCATATAATATTCATTATTAAACATACCGAATATTATTATTAAATATATAGAATATTATTTTTATCTTAATGTACTAAAATAAATGCTAAAAACCTTGAATGGGTCGATTCATACACCAATAACCTAACGTATGCAGTGTGCGTCTCAGTATCTGTCAAAAGAGATTTTGCTCAACCTGAAGCTGTATCACTACATATAAGCGATGCAGCGCTGATTTTCAGCAACACCTTGGTGATATTCATAGGTATTGCGTTAATAGGTGGTAAAAATTATTTTTAAAAGAGGGTCGGACTCCCCGGCAACACAGTTCCAGTTACGGGTGTGCAAAATCTTACCCACCTTTCAATAAACTCCCAATTTTCCAATCACAAATTTCCAGTGTCCTGTTGAGTGCAATACGCTTACCCGATATTATGTGAGTGTGACACAATTATAGTTGGCGAAATAAGGATGTTTAATGTTCCTCTGTCTACCCCTTCAGGGATACAGGCGTGAGTGTATGTATATGTTTTTTATGTTTTTAGGGGCAAACGAGCAGACGGGTCTCCTGATGGTAAATGACTACCGCCGCCCATGAGCACCTGGAACTCAATAGTCACAAGTGCATTGGTGGCCTCTAAGGTGGGAGTAGGGGGAGAGGAGGAGAGAGACAGGGAGAGGAAGGGTTAGGGCCTCTGGTAACCTCACTCACTAGGTGAAAAGCAATGTAAGCGTTGCTTCACTGCCGGTTTTCTGTGAGGCCGTGGTATCACTCTGGTCGAGCCGGCCCATACGTACCGAAGCGTAGCTCTCCCACGATTAACGTCAATTAGGTTCGCGTATTTTGTATGTTTATTTTGTAATGTCGGCTCTGCTGCTGGAATTAAATACGTTTTCTTTATTTCATTCTTCTTCCTTTCTTATTATGGTTACGGTATCTGTCATCGGCGCAAGTGAGTATTTCTAACTAGTAATTGTAACTTGCTTGCATTATTATACAAGGACGTATTAAGCAGCGTTTTCTCTCTTTCTACATAAAGTTATTGTTTAAATCCAGTACTGATTAGTGTTGGTAGCAATTTCACAAACGCTATGTAAACGCATTAAGCGTTGATTTCTTTGTTATGTCTACTTTGATATTGCTCTTTTCGTTGATCAATTACGGATCAGGATTTAGAACATTTTTATGAGACGTAGATATAGTGTACAACGTGTCAAAGTCCTTTCACCATATAGAATACTAGCAGCGCCCCGCGATTTCACCCGTGTAAGTCCCGATCCCGTAAGAATATCGGAATAAAAAGTAGCCTATGTGTTAATCCAGGTCTCCAGCTATCTACATTCCAAGTTTCATCGCAATCGGTTCAATGGTTTTTGCGTGAAAGAGTAACACAAATCCATCCAAACTTTCATATTTATAATATTAGTGGGATTACTACTGAAAGGTATATAATGAGGAGAAAAATAAATAAATATTACTATTAAGATACCCTATATACCTGTATACCATAATGCGGAGCTCCGTAATAAATTACAATAATTATCAATCAAAGGATAATCTCTTTTGTTGCCTATTGGGTGTGGTAACGCCTATGTCATTATGAGTTTTACAGATTATGTAGGTAGGAAGGTTCTGAGATCAAAACGACGGTACTTTTCTCTAAATTTCCTTCTGAAAGCAGATAGCATTTATCTCGACAAAAAAAAATAAATACGAGCCTCGCTTAATAATTAAAAAGACTTGAGACTAATTTAAAATTTGACGTCCAATTATCTACTTGAAATGAGAACAAAATTGCAGATTTAAAAAAAAACCTTTTGATGTATGGATATGTTTTGATCTCCGTTTTGGTGTCTAATAGCTTTAGATAATTATTTTGCTAAAAATCTGTTTTTAACCTGACAGTCAATATACTGCTTTTCTTGGTAATGAATTTTTTTCATTGGGCCTAAACTGTTGTAACTTCGTTAGAATTAAACAGAAAGAAAAAAGGCTATATTCAACTTGTTATTTTTTAAGAATGCGTATTGGTAATAAAAAAACTGTGTGGTGTCGTGGGACACCAGATAGGAAACAAGTTCCTTATTATAAAAACATTAATTTCAAGTTGTATTCGAGGTATAAAGAAAATAATTATTCGGGTATACATTTTTTATTATAATTTTTTTATCGATAAAAATAAAAAAATCTACTTTACAAAATTATCTTAACACATTTATTATTATATTTACATTATATTTACAATGATTTATAAAAATATATGATAATAATAATAACAGTCATCACGTAGACTTCTGGCTCAGTAGTCAGAATCACTAACGACTCGATCAACAGGCCCGTCATATTATTCATAAGTATAGGTGTACAAATAGGTATTTTTAAGTTTATCTTAATACTTTTGAGGAAATAAGATCTATGTAATCACCTTTTATGTTGGATTTACTTCTTAGAATACAACTCAATCTGATTTCAATTTGAATTTATCAAATTATTAACTTTTGTCGCTTACACTGATGAAAAACAGAATTGAATTTTAAACTTGAAATTGAAATTTCTGTGTAGGTGTGCCTCGTGAGGTCCCTGGATGGATTTAAGTACCCGTTTAAGGATTCCAATTCTGGGATTACGAACGGTCTAGTGAGTTTTTGTGATACCTGTTCATAATAAGCTATACACTTGAATTTGAATAATTATATACTACAACGGATTATAAATATAATAGAAGACTTAAGATTTAATTTCTAAAAGTTTAGAGTTGTTATTAACTGAGTTCATTAACCGACTTCAAAAAAGGAGGTTCTGGATTGGATCTGTATTCTGTATCTTTCTATGTAGACTATATTGTTTCACTACCGTATTCTACATAATGTTTTGAGGAAGGTTTTAGTTTTTATTAAATAAGCTTTTATGCAATTTCGTTGAAGTCGGTTAATTTTTTGTTAATTAATACGGATTGCCAGATCCCCATGGGAGATGGTTTTTATTATTGTAACGTGTATTTATGGATACCGGTAACTGGTCACTGTCAGACAGGGCACTGCTATATAAAATATTATTTTATAATCATGAAAAACAATTATGTTTCCTATTAACAATACTTACTAAAAAAACTTTTTTCGCTACTTTATCTTTTTGCTTTTTAACCGACTTCAAAAAAGGAGGAGGTTCTCAATTCGGCTCTACTTTTTTTTTTAATTTTTGTTACCTCAGAACTTTCAGTGGGTGAACCGATTTTGATGATTCTTCTTTTTTATTTGAAAGCTGGTGCTTCCCGTGTGGTCCCATTTCAATTTGGTCCAGTTCTGACAATGGCATCCATGAGAAAACCATATAACTCTTTTATGAAATAGATTTTTTTAAAGTCGTTTTTTTTAAAAGAATTATTTCCTTTTAATAACTTCGAGTCTCCTTAATTCCTGTGTTGTTAAAGACTACTTCGGTTTTCAGTAATCTTGTAACATAGCGTTCCAAAAACTATACAATTCTTACAAAAATTAATAATATATGGTGTCTGGAAGTACATGACATAGTAATTATCTCCTAACTGATAGTGCTAAGGCTACTTGTAAAGACTGTAGTGACATACTCAGCGCCAACTAGCAAGCTAAGCTGAACTTCTAAGTAACTACACAAGCTGCATCACGCAATAAAAGTTTTCATTGTGCCTACATACCTCCAAGTCTTCAACATGAGCGCCCCATATGTGAGACAAAAGCCAACTTCTCGTAGCCAGACCCTGGCGGTGCAGGTAAACACTGTTGGTCTTCCGTACATTACAAGTGTAGTGCAGTAAATAAGCAGTGCACCAAGTACTATAACTCGCAGGAGAGCTGGACTGGCAGCTCTGACGACCTGTGGGACAATAAAGATTAAGTTAAAAAAAAACACTACACTAAGGTTATTTTACCTACAAATAACGTGCGAAAATAGAACACGGCTGGCTGATTGTAAATTGTAAATAGGATTTCTTGTTAGAGGGCTCGGCAAAGCCAGTTCAAGTTACAGGTGCGACCTTGGTTTGCTCGAGTTACTGCTTGCACTCCCGAATCCATCTGTATAAGCAATATCTTTCTCTTTTTCTTCTTTCCAACCTTCCCTTAATATATTCCCAATTTTCCCAGGACTGCAGAATAGTAGTGCCTAAACACGGTCTTTTGTATGTGAAAATACTGGATCAGTCGAGCAGTTTGTATGCGATCAGAAATAAACAGAAATAGTTTTACTTTTACTCCTTTATTAATAACCAGCTTTGGCCGCTAATTTACTCGCGTTAATGTCAATTTTTTCAATCACTATCCCTTGGGAACAGTACTTTTTTTCTGTATAAAAGGTACCCTATGTCTTTTTGTGTACTCATCACAATGTTGCATGCAAAATTACAGGATGATCGGTTGAGCATTTAAGGCGTAAAAGTGTGATAAACAAATAATATCAGTTAGGATTAACTAACTTGAATCATAAATTGCCATCAATATTATTAATTTGAATAATTAAATACTACATTTCCGCACTATATCTCAGTAGCACACTATACTACCCGATTGTAAGTACTGTGAGAAAATCTATCAAGGGCCAAAAAAAAAACATACGGTTTCCCAAACATATGCTTGTACGTACGAATTACCCATGACACTGCATAACGAAATATCGACAGTGATAATCTAAAGGTATGTTTAAACCGGAAATATTTTCACTGCAATATGTGACTACAATATTGCCAACTTCTGTAGTCCGGGCATCACAAAAACTATATATCTCGGTAATATTCCTAAACTAGTGTGGCTCATATGTTTGTCTTCTACACGGGCTAAAAAGCCACGATACAGTGGCTGACGAAATCATCAGCGAGAAAACAACTAACCTTTATGTTGTTATAAAAGAGATTCGCTTATGCCACATAACGAAACAAAAACAGAGCTGGCCGGCCAATATCGCAATAATTTCGATTCCCATGCAATCGCCCTGCAACGTGCTAGAAACATATAAAGGGCTTTTCAATACGGAAAGTCAAACTTTCACAGCGTATAGCGGCCATCTTGATAAAGCGATAGCTGTCTAATTTTATTATTTGATAAGAATACATATTTAGTCTTGATATTTCACCATGCAACCCTACACGCTTCAAAAATGCGTTGTAGTTGTTGAAATTTATTATTAAAATCAGTGCTCTTCTCTGTTCGCCTACCGTTCCGTGCATTGCGTTTAATTTATGGCATTCATGGCCTACCTGCAGAGTTGCAGAGTCCACAATCCGTCGTTTAATGAATAAATTTGAGGTTGGTATAATATCATTAGTAAGGTTTGAATAGTCAACTTCATGTTCCTTAAATATTGTATGTGTGGTAGTCCCTATCCCATCCCAAATGATTCTACCTATAATAAAAGATAAAAATAAAATCTTCTACGCCCTGTGTACCAAATTAAAACTTACATAGAACCATAGGTACATAGTTAAAAATCAAGATGCTAGTAAACATTTCAGATCCGGTTCTAAAGTCATTGTGTAATGCTGTTCTGAAATCTTATTGATTTTGGATACATGTGCAAAAAATTACTGGAATAGCTTTATTCCAGTGTCTGAAAGTAATGGAGAATAAATACATAGGTATACAAATATTTAAGCTAGATACCCTATACATATATTATGATGTATGTGTAACACAATAGAATAAACAAAATAGTAATAAACCTCTAAGTATTAAATAACACTATCAGCTTAAGAGCTTCTAAATCATACAGTAAAACGGTCACTGGTTTGCCTAACTAAACGACCCAAATCTCGGAAAAGGATTACTGCGGTACCCGCAGGCCTTAGCCGGTTATGCATAATATTGTGATATCAAAGTACAACATTTTTATATTAAAGAAAAGAGTTTTGCTGTACGCGCAAAACAAAATATTTTTGAATGTTATATTTAGGATGACGTCCATAAATCCCTTCGGCCGCTATGGCAACTAAGTTTCGCAAAAAAAAATCGATGTTAAAGAGGAATTTTTCTTCGATATTGCGATAGATTTTTTTTCCTTCTTATGCGCATATCGCAACCGAGTTTTGCAACCAGATACTACTAAGGAGTTATGTAGTTGTTTTTCTTCTTTGAATGCAACCTTAGATATTTATAAACATATCGGCAATAATTACGTCTGCAATGACATATGTTATTGAGGAAAGAAGTAGTCTCAAAAAATATTAGGAATTGCACATTAGGAATTAGGAAAGTCGCTTTACTATGGCAACTAGACTTTTTGAAAAATTCCTGGCTGGAAAACGGCAGCGTAAGATGAAAATAAATTTCTCTATTACAACTGGTTGCGAAACTTAGTTACCACGGTGGCCGATGGGCCACGGCTACTTTTCACCGATACCAATACGCTCGCCAACAGCTTGTCAATCAGACTTCAAAACTAGAAAGGTTGACTAATAGGGTAGATCACTGTCAGGTCAAATCAGTATTTTTTTTTTGTAACCGTCGGTAACAACAACGGTAGGTACGTTACATTTTTGCATGAAACTCTAAGGCATGACGTCACGCCTTACTGTTGTCAAATAATTCACTTTTAATGTTAGTTTCACAATTATAAAATAAATTTAAAACATTAAAATTAAAATTCTTTATTGCCCGACTTGGTGAAATAGTTTGTTTTGAGCATTGGCATCTACCCAATTCCACCTTTTTTCTAAACTTCCTGCCACTTTTACTACTAAGTACTACATTTTTCAATCAAAAAGCTTTTGCGGGATCGGTAATACAATTATCAAAAAATAGAGAAACGACGTATCGTAACGACGGTTTAAAATTAAACGCGTCAATGAACAATTATGGAATAAATTTTTTACATAATAGTACGCTTCAAAAACTTCAACTTAAACCGTCCAAGGTCAAATAGCTGACAAAAATATTTTTAACTTCTGAATCTGCATAAGAATTTGCAAGTAAGATTATGGTACCGCAGCAAAATACGATACGGAAACATGTACTTAAAATGTTAGCACTGTTACTATCATAATTTTCGAGAAACGTAGTTTGGCATACAAGTAGAAGCAAGCTCGTAAAAGTAGTTGAAAATATTCAGAATGGAATGTCTTTGCAAAAGTTTAAGAGTTGGAAATGTTTAAGTTAATGTGCTAGGTTGAATCTTTAGATAGTCAAATATTATAGAGGAAATATGTGAAATGTTCAATGTCATCATATGGGCAAAATGGGTAGTTAGGTGATATGCCAAAGTCGTATTTTTAGCGAACTACCAGCTTTATACTTTTAGGGGCTTTTATGCATTATTTGGGTGTACTAGACCCCAATTCGCATTTATGTTTAATTCTATTACACTGATAAAATCAACATGAATATTTTTCTTTCTCATTCTTTTTTATAATTTTAAATTTCATATAATTTTTTTATGTAGTTTTCAAATTTGATCACGCTATGTCGGTATAACAACAGCGTATTAACCATTTATGTACCTACGTAGTTGTCTACTGATATATATTGCTTCTTTATAAAATATCTTGTGTAACCAATGTTGACGGTATGTCATGCTTACCCAATCTATTAAGTCGGTACCACGTATTTTCTCCGTCTTTGCATATGAACATACACCAAAAGCTGGCAACATTACTATGTACAATATATTGCCAGTCATTCTACTGAGATAATATTTATCCACAGCCGCAGACGTAATAAGCGAATCGACTCCTTAACGCATCAAAAACGGTTCAGAATATCTCGTTAGAGAAATGGTATCCATGTGTTTGTAATCTCTAGAGGAAAATTACGAAGCAACTAATCAACGCTAATCCAGTACTTGGGTTTAGCAACCCAAAATTTTGCTCACTTAACTAGAAACATTGTTTGAAATTGCTATCACTTCAAGACGTACAAACATAATTGTTTTCAATAACCAAAATTCTCTTAGGATTCTGGGAGACTGTCACTCACAGAACAATTCGGAACCGAGAAATGACTTGGAGATTACTGTGATAAATTGAGTTTCAAATTAATATTGTATCCAGCTTAGTTTCATAGTCTAAGAGATTCAATTCAGGATATTGATTAAGTTGAATTCCCACTAACGTGTGGAATAATTGCACGTAATTTGATTGGTGTACGTGCTCCTGCCGAGTTTCCCTAATACGACTTGCATTAACATAAAATCAATTCCGGGTACTTTCTAAGTGTACGACAGCAATCTTTGTTTAAAGTTGTTTTGATTTTCCTTAATTAAGATTTATATCACGGAAGTATTTTCTATTGAAAATAATCCCAGAAGATTTTTTTTGTTATTTCCTTCTGTCTGTTTATCCTATTAAGGTAAATGAAAATTGTCTGATTAGATATTTTTATGTAAGTATTGTAGTTCGTATTATTAATTAGCAAAACATATTTACCTAAGTTTAATTGACATCTTAAAACGTAACCTTGCACGTAAGCACAAATATCAAACTGATTATATGTAGCTTGTATGGGTGTTTGTTTCGTCAGATAAATATTTACCCCTCTAAGAATATAATTCTTTTCGCTGGTTGGCAAACATCAATCATGGTAGCCATGCCATAAGTCGGAGTCATCTGTCAATGCCAAAATCATAATAACTTTTTCCTTAAACGTGATTCAGACAGCATGTTATATAAGTAATTAGTTAAAGGAAAATTGTAGAATAAAAGGTTTCATCTCCGGATTTATGAACAAAAAGAATGAGTCTCGGGTGAGTACCGTCAGAAAGTAAAACAAGTCTTTACGTAGCTACCTTGTTTATGCTTTTATAGGAACTGAATATGACGGATAAGACAAAATGAGAGGAATTTCCTAAACAAAACTAAACCGAAATGAAGACTGTGTAATTTTTTGATACCACAAATATAGGCTTAATAATAGTCGTTAATCTTTTGCATTTATTTAGTAGCACTGGATTTGAAAATACACACATCAAAAGTGTCTAGGAATCAAGTACGTTTTAGAGTATCGCCGCAATTGAGGAAAATTATTTTAACTTTTTTGCATCGTAATTTATTCTCTTTAGTGAACTTCATTATTTGAATAACGAATTTTCTTGAAATTTTGATTAAAAATAGAAAATCAACTGTCAATCAGGATTCCTATAAGAGTGTGTAATAGCGTTTTTACAAAACCATTACAATTTCTGCATCTTAAGTGAAAAAAATTGCATCGATATGGAGCGACGACATTTGACACGAGAAGAGATGATGAGAGCCGTCGGAATGCTGCAAGCTGGTTACAGGCAACGTGCTGTGGCTGTCATTCTTGGCACTACACAGAGCGTCATAAGCCATCTCTGGACATGCTATCGTATCATGGGCAGCCTGGCCGACATGGAGGACGATCTCGCATCACCACTCGCAGACAGGACCGGTACATCCAAAATACTGCTCAACGGAATCGTACCATGACCGCCATAATGTTGGTTACGAGGCTCCACAGGTCTTCAGGCTTACTGATAAGCGACTAAACTATTTTAATCAAACAACAAACTTTCCAATCCAGCAGCCATATAGTTAAGAAATATAAAATCATAAAAATACACTAGCAGCTTACAAAACGTTGTTGTAACCTAGACACATTAAATTTAAAAAAAAACACTCACCCGGACATGTCCATATTTGATGGTAAAGTATATGATGAAAGGTAGACATGAGATCACGAGGCAAGCCAGTGCAAAGATAGTTGTTCTTACAACCCAGTTCAATGCTGCCACACATGGAGAACCGTCCTCGCAAGCTTCGCAGCCTTCAGCGCATGGAAGACATTCGAAGGCAACAGGAATGGAGTACAGATTATGTTGAAGCTGTTGGCAAATAAAACTTAATTAATTTGGGCTGAGAGGTTGACTTATATTTAGGTATGCGTTTTTGATAAACGCTTGACGCGCGTCATTTTGTTCAAGTCGATCACATGCTAACACCCTGACTTGCTTGCTTGACGCGGCATCAACGCCGTAGGCCTCATTGGTTGCCATTATATTCGTTGGTTTTCCACGCTTGTCGCGTTATATAAAAACAAAACACGCGTTCGACGCGTGACCAACACCCGTCATCTAAACACAGTCTAAGACTATGTTCAGACAAGGGGCATTGTGCGTGCGTTTTGATAATGCTCGTTGACGCTCGTTTGTAGACAAGCGTCAACGCGAGACGAACACGAATTTTGTTTAAGCGCTCACCATGTGAACACTATGCAAAAACTCAACCCGTATTTTACGCTCGCTTAACGCCCGTCATGTGAATGTAGCTTTAGAAAGGTCGGGTGTAAAACCACTAAGATCCCCACACAATGCTATCCAACGCCTTAGTATTCATGAAAACGACGCAAGGAGGAGAACCTGCGGCCTTTACAGGATATGTAGTATAGTCCCAAACGGTATATCAAATGAAACTAGTTTTAATTAAACCAGCTGACCACTAAACTTTAAACAAACTTGTTCCTCCACAATTTGTCTCAAACTGTGCTAAGAAGCGGTGAGTTTCTTCACCACCCAAGTTGATTTAACTTCATGCTTTATTAATGAAGTTGTGGCTTGATTCGTAATTACCGTCGGCTGCTTCTTGAATTTCTGGAGATAAGTGTTCTCGTAGTTTTGGAAAAATATCTTCAGGTTAATATTTAACTTGAGTTTAAAACTTATGTTTTATTTAATAAATAAACTAAATGAGCTTTTATAAATATATATTTTCTTAACTATCGTCAGTTGAATCTCATAACCATAGCTTACGTCAACTATTAGAAATCATTCTATGTGAAGACACTTCATCAAAGCTTAAGATCAAAGATTAAGATTTCTACTAATTAGCTTTACTTGGCACACAGTTCTTTTAACGTGACTTAGTACATTTTAGTAATATTCCTTATTTGGTTAAAAATATTATATGATTACTGTGTAATCAAATTAAATAACATGCAATGAATAAAAGGACTTAATTTTATTTTCAAACTAAAGGCGTAATTAAAAAAATTAGAGCCACTCAAACTGTACTACTGCTATATTTTTAACCCCCCACGCAAAAAGAGGGGTGTTATAAGTTTGACGTTTCTGTGTGTCTGTGTGTCTGTCTGGGGCATCGTAACCTCCAAACGAATGGATTGATTTAAGTGAGAACTGTGTAGTTACTAATTTAGTTAAATTTCCTATGTTGCTTGGCAGTTCTGAATATGTCATGCTCGCCTAGAAATCCTGCCGATGGTGACGTATGTGTCGGGTCGTTCGGTTCCCTTCAATATGGTTGATCTGTACGATGGCTGGCGTGTGCGTCATGCTCGTGAACGGGTGCCGTTGGTCGGGGCTGGTCATCTCCGGACTGCTATTACTTAAATATGTATAGTAGTAATTAGCGCGTCTATTTACATTTTAGAATAATATGTTACATTATCCTCACATTTCATTTATGCTTATAAGCTATGTAACCAAATGTTTGTAAAAAATATTTTGAAAAAGAGTGTCCTTGGAGTTTCTTGCCTGTTCTTCTCCATAGGATATACGTATTGGAACAGGCAACTAGCTTCACGACTGACTTAGTCTGACTGACTCCTACTCCTGACTATTAAAAATACCTATTATTGGTTTAATTGAAAAAAAATCGTTTTGTTATGATTTGATTGAAGTGCGTTTTTTTTTTGTTTAAGAATACTCTCCATAAAGTCACCTTGACTTGATCGAGAATGTTTTTAGATATAATTCAAGAAAATCTGTTCAGCCATTCGAAAATCATCAGCTCTTTTCTAATTGTTAAAGGGATTTTCGAGTCGAAGGTGTTTTAAATTTAAAATTTATGACTGTTCTCAAATATATTTGGCATTTCACCGTGAAAAATCGAAATTATTGTACTATTCAAAATACCTAAAAATTTGGGATTAGGAAAAGTTAGTTACAAAATGCAAATCTATCCTGTTTAACAGACATTCTAATATTAAAAAAAAAAACAATAAGTAAGAAAACATAAAACATCTACTATTGTGTAATTGAAAAATGGAACAAATTTCCTAGTTCCATACAGGACCAACAAGGAGCAAGGCAAAAAGGTAGAACTGTAAATCCTTTTTACTAGTATTTAAATAAATACACGATGCTTTAATTATCAAACTTCGTATCTCCATTTGGACAAAATTTACAAGAGGAATAAAAATCTATTTTACTAAATAATTAACTATAAAACAGACAAACAGCTTTATTCACATTTAAATATTAATTGTGCTTATGTTTGTTGTAATTATGATTTATTATCTGATAACATTATTAAATAAATGGACTTACGTATACTTCTCAAACATGACTTACGAAGGACGTAGTTTTTTATTTTGTAAATAGCAAAAAAACCAAGAACTAACAACAAAAAACACAGGCATTTTATACTAGATGACAACAAAATAAAAAAAAATAAAAAATTTTGGAGTTAGGAAAGTTTCATTCACGTCGCATGGAAGAAAAAAATGTATAATAGGCTCGTAGAAAATTGTGATTCGTTTGATAATAAATATGTTCATCATATTTGTTCCTTTGTTTGTTTAGCAAGTTCAGCAAATTGAAATAAAATCTAATTAAGAACAAGCAAAGATATTATGCAGCGTTTTGCAGAAACCTAATCTCATACACTTTTTGTCACTGTCTGTCGCGTTGTTTTTGAATTTAATCTATAAATGTTCAAAAAGACAGTTTTTTCGTAACAGAAGTCACTGAGGAAAGGCAACTGCCGTCACAGTCGGCCATGCTAAATACACATTAGAAAGGAAAATTTATATTAACGTACGGGGTTTTATGACATTTATTTCAACTTGATAGTTTATTATTTAAATTTAAGAGTTTATAAAAAGTGACTCTTCTATTACGTAACCGTAGACCATAAACTTGGCAGGAAATTATTAAGTTCAGAAATTATTGACTCAGAGAACATATGAAAACAATACATACCAATAAATGTTTCTCGTACTCCTCTTCAATATCGCTTCCGTTGTAGTATCTGTTGTCAGCAGTGGTGTTGGGGAAATAGAAACCTCGCTTGCAAACGCACCGGTACGAGCCTCGCCTGAAACCCAGACCTGGTACAGGAACGCACTGTAACAACGAAAGATATGAATGTGAAATATAAAGTTTAACAGCCGTTTAAGGTTACTACTCCACTCCTATGGGCATTTTAGACTTTTAGACTTTCCTTTTACTTGTACCGTGACACCTTGCTTCTTACCAAATTTAATTATTAAAGGTTAATGGAAAGTACCTTATAGGTTTTGAAGTTTAATTTTTTAACAGCTTTAAATTACCGCAAACGTTAATTTCAACATGCCTCCAAGGTTTAGAAAAAGGTCTTGATAGATAATCAGACAGACAGACGGACAACAAAGTGATTCTATAAGGATACCTTTTTTCTTTTGAGAAACGGAACCTTAAAAATAACTAACACTACAGCTTTAAGACTTTAGTATATAATGTTTCGGCGTGAAACTACTAATATTATTCCAAGCGAAGTATGCAGAACCAGTAAATGAGTAAGTCCACTATTCTCAGCTTATATACGTAAAAAATACAATTGATGAAGCCATATTATGCGGCATGGCAGTAGGGCATGCAACGTTACAGGTTACGGGTTTGATTCTCGCTCCGTGCAAACATTTGTAGGTATGAATGTTTCTATTTGCATTAATTTGACTATTTCTGTGCATGTATTTAGAACAAAAAGAGACGGTATTTTTTTTAAACAAATTTCCAAACCCGTTCAGTCGTCTTCGAGTGATGGTACCCGATTACGCAAAAAAAAAAAGATTGCGACGAACTGAGCAGCTCCTTTTGTCAAGTCGGTTAAAAATCAATCTGTCTTTTATCTGTCTACTTTAGTAACAAACGAAAAGATGCCCTAAACCCTCTGCTGTCTCTTACCAAACATTCATGACAGCGAGACAAACAAAGTTATATTCATACGAGACTTGTATCTTTTCATGGATGAACAGGAAAAAACCGAGGAGTGAAAGGAGCCTCGTTGGGTCGACCTTCTCGGTTTTCTTGCAAAATGCAACAGGTTCGAGACAACGAAGCCTATTATTTCCATGACTACCATACCTGGAACAGTGTGACTAAAGAAAGGATGGAGTCACTGATTTATTGTTGGCTAAGCCACCAAATCTTTATTTCTGAGTTTTGAGTATCTTTTTAAAGTAACATTATTTGTTATCTATCCAATATTTAACCAAACATTTCAATTCTAATTCCAAATTCAATTCAAATAATTATTTTTGTGGTTAAGTTGGCACAACTGTTTTCTATATTGGCGCGAAGTTTGAGCAATATCTGTTATTTAGTTCGTTTTCAGTACTCGGTTTTGTAAGCTCATCTCAAGAGTCTTGCAATTTTTATAATGGATAAAAACATCGAACAAAGAGTTTGTCACAAATTTTGCATTGCAAATGGAGTTTCATGTTCAGAGTCGCTGAAAATATTACAGAAAGCATATGGTGAATCGACTTTATCAAAAACTCGTGCATATGAGTGGTACAGTGCATTCAAAATCGGTCGAGATTTGTTGGAAGATTTGCCTCGCTTTGGTCGGCCATCAACGTCCTCAACTGAAGTAAACATCGCTAAAGTGAAGGAAATTGTGACTGAAAATCCTCATTCAAGTTTGAGAGAGATAGCCGCTGCACTTTCTGTATTTCACGAATCGATTCGTACTATTTTAAACGATCGCTTTGTCATGAAATACGTTGCCGCTCGACTAGTCCCGAAAGATCTGAATTTTCTTCAAAAACTCAATCGCGTAAAAGTTGCTGAAGACATGCTAGAACGAGTTAATTTCGACCCTACGTTTGTAAAACGCATTTTTACTGGTGATGAGACATGGGTTTACGAGTTTGACATGCAAACTAGTCAACTGCGAAATTAAGAATTTTCACTCATGTTTTAAAACCGCATAGTACAAGTTCCGCTTAGTTTGGGCATAGTTCGCGCTGTGTAACGTCTGTGTGTGTCCCAGATTATTGTAATTTTTTTCACCTTAAGTATAAATAATTAATGCAAATGATAAGAAACACTCGAGTCTCCGAAATAAGGTCTAGATTAGAGATCCAGAAGCTGCTAGCGATACTTCATTTTAGCAAAGATACATTTCTGAGAATAAATAGAGGACAATCTAACAACACATGCGTACTTTCCAGTCTTAAATGATGTCAAACTGCCCTTTTAATAACTGGTGTTTATAAATTATCTTGCAGAATACTAATAAAATAACACATTCATTTTATGAGCAGATATTTTCAGTTAGGCTCAACTTCTGCGAAACTCGTGAAAGGATAAGGAACTTCACCTCAGTGCTAAGCCTAATTTTTTACTAGAGGTAGCAGTCTGGCCATTATCCAATAAAAAACCCACCTCCAGACATGATACAAATTTAACAGTCAGTTAGTGCTCGAAGGCATTATTCCAACGTATAAAATTCTCATCGTATCTACGATACACTACCCTCAAGATGAACGAGTTAAAAATCATCTACATGATTCATAATTTTTTTTCCAATTAAAATATTTCTATTGCATACAAGGTACTGAAAGCATTATATAATTTATGACTATTAGGATAATTTTATTTCGTAAATTGTTGATGTGTATGTAACTACATATCTATTGTAGCTGATATCTCCGAACAGATGTTTTTTTGAAACTGTTGGGTTTACGATTTCCTTTACAAGTAGTCAAAACTTTAACTAAACAAAAAAATTACAGTCGCTGAATAATATATCGACTATTATGTTACGGTTAAAAGTTAAAGGTTCACGGCTAAGCTTACTTTGTATGCTACTGCTAAATTTCTGTCTATGGTCTAACATTATAGAGAAGCCTAAATATTAAATTACCTTTATGAAGTACAATGTAACACAAAAGAACGTAAAATGTAATTAGTATTGTTCAATACACAATTATGTATCAGTTGATCCGAAAGTCGATAGATGGCGTTAGCGTCAAATTAGATGTCACTATGGTTTCGTTCACATGGACAATATGTAAAGGTCAATGAACTTTGTATTTTTGAGCAATATTATTACACTAGTTCAGGTGACGAGTTGTATTTTATTTCAACCATCATCACACCCAGATCAAGTAGTGTTGTTCCACCGCAAGTTTCAGTAAAGCTGAGATTTGTACATGGTCCTATCGAGTCGGATACTCCTAGGCTTTTTGAGTTCACCCCTCGTACTAGCAGTGGATCGCTGTGCAACGGTACGAGTAAACGCGCAAGGCAGTGGCGCATGTTCGGAAGTATTTCCAAGAGCACGAGTAGCAGCAAACAGTTCCAGAAATCACGACAGAAGGCGCCACCTACGTGACAATTCGGAATAGTGAGTGTGAAGTGCAACTGTGAGTACATTTATTTGTTTATGTTTACAAGGCAAAAAGACCCTTTCATTTGAAGCAGTTTACGAAGTTTCTTTTAATTTCAAGCAATTTAAACTTTGTATTAAACGTTCAAGATATTCAAGTAGAAGATTCAATGCAGTTTAGACTTAGAAAAATTAAGAGTAGTTTGTAGTAACTTGTAAAAAATTAGTTTTAATGCATGTTAGTTTAGACACTTAGAATAATTTATAGAAAACGGGGGAACGAGAAGTCTATGTCCGTTTACCGCCGACAGTAAGTACATTTTAAAACACTTGTATTTTTTTGAGAATTGTCTTACTTAAGGCACTTAGAATTGTCGCTTAAGGCTGGACTTGTTGTTTATTTTAGTACGCTTTTTGATTTGTTTATGTGTAGTGTGAAATTGTTAGAGTAATTACTCGCTTATCACGGGATTTATTGTTTATTTTAGTCCTATTTTAGAGGCTTTATTTGTTTTGTTGGTACACTTTGTAGTTGCAATTTATTAAATTCAACCTAGTTTTAGAAGATACGCCAATTTAGAAGCTTTGTTGCTGTAGTTTTTTTATTATTGTTTACACATTTATTAATATGGAGGGATTGAAGAATGTTGTTACTCATTTACAAAATACTATACAAAAGGGATATGTAAATTTCAAAAAGAGTCCAAAGGAGAGAATTACGTTAGAATATATACAAACTAGACAAGAACTTCTTGAAAACAATTGGACTAAGTTCGAAACGAATTATTCCAGGCTTCGTGAGCAGATTGTAGGGGCGGTAGATCAAAACGTTTTGGACATTTATGATTCTACCGAAGATGTTTATATTAATTTTAAGACGCTTTTGAAATCAACATGCAATAAAATGTCACCTGCCGAACCATTGGTATCGGCTAAGTCAGCTGATAGTCAGTCTTCAAAAAGGTCAACATTTGTAAAGTTACCTAAAATAACCATCCCGACCTTTTCAGGAAAATATAGCGAATGGACAACGTTCAATGATTTATTTAAGTCTTTAGTTCATAAAAACGAGTCCCTTGACGATTGCCAAAAATTACACTATTTAAAAAATCACCTTACGGGAGAAGCTGAACAATTAATCCGGCATACTCCCATAAGCGACGCGAATTATGCTCAGTGTTGGGCTTTATTGGAAAGGCGTTACAATAACAAAAAGTATCTCGCTCATTGTATTTTGAAACGTTTGTTTAGCCAAAAACGTTTACATGTTGAGTCAGGTTCAGGTCTTAAAGAGCTATTTGATACAACCAATGACTGTTTAAATGCTCTCAAAAATTTGGACGTTGATGTGAGCACATGGGATATCATCATTATCGAAATAGTAGCATTCAAGTTAGATTTTGAGACTCGTAAACAGTGGGAACTAAGTATTAATCCTACCGGTGATAACGAGTTGCCTACCTTTGAACAGTTTAGGTTATTTATTGAAAATCGTTATCGCGCATTAGAGTTCATTGAGCCACATAAGTCGTCAGCTCGCCAGAACAAAGTATCGCACAATCATAATCCAAAAGCTATGTTGGTCACGAATTCATCATCTATGAGCTGTGAATTCTGCCGTGAATCGCACAAACTCTGTTTCTGCAAGCAATTTGTTAAGCAACCCATTAACAAGAGACGGGAATTTGTGGCTAAAAGCAATGTTTGTTTTAATTGCCTAGGCAGCAATCACTCTGTGTCCGATTGCAAAAAACCAACGTCATGTAGAATATGCCACAAACGTCATCACTCTTTGTTGCACTACGGTGAAATTAAAAACATCAGGGATAACGACAATCCTCCAAAACAGTCTAATGATCAACCAAGCAGCTCAAGTAGTGATACACTCATAGTCTCATGTCTATCTACAGGCACGGTTCCTAAACCACGAAAGGTGTTGCTGGCAACAGCATTAATACAAGCTAAGTCTAACTCGGGCCAGCATCTAACAATCCGAGCCTTACTCGATCAGGGCTCGCAGGCTTGTTTTATCACAGAGGCTACAGCGCAACTACTTAGTCTCAAAAGAATTCCTATTCAAGGTGTCATTACTGGTTTAGGTAACAATAGGTCAACCATTGCTCGGTATATGGTTAATTTATCGATCCAATCACGTATGGATCCAAATTGGAAGATTCAAGTAAATGCATATGTATTGGGTAAGATAACGTCCTACTTACCCGATTGCAATATAAATTTTAATAATTTTGATTGGCTAGACAACAAGGATCTATATCTGGCTGACCCAGATTTCAACACGCCCAACAAGATAGACATTCTGTTGGGCGCTGACGTTTACAGTAGCATTATACAGGGAGGCATGATCAAGAGCCCTTCAGGTACTCTTATCGCTCAGAGTACCACCTTAGGCTGGATTCTGTCAGGTGTGATTAGTTCTGTAAACAATGATAAATTAAAAACAAGAAATATTAGTGTTATGCATGCACAGATAAAAGAAGATGACATTCTCAAAAAGTTTTGGGAAATAGAAGAACAAATAAATGAAAAGAAATTACTTACCGCCGAAGAAGAGAAATGCGAAGAACTTTATAGGCAGACTACCAAAAGGAACGAGCATGGTAGATATGTGGTCAGGTTACCGTTTCGAGAAGATGATCCTGCTTGTAAATACGGCAATTCGCGAGGCATCGCTGAAACAAGATTCAGGTCATTAGAAAAAAGATTAATGAAGAATACACAATTGAAAGAAGAATATACTAAAGTAATAAAAGAATACTTACAGCTAGGACACATGAGACCTGTAACGAAAAACGATCATAAAAGAGATGAAGCAGTCTATCTTCCACATCACGCTGTGATTCGAGATGACAAGACGACTACCAAGGTTAGAGTAGTCTTCAACGCTTCTGAAAAGAACAGTAAAGGTGTATCGCTGAATGAAACGTTGCTGGTCGGACCGACGCTGCAGGCTGACCTTCGGCACACGCTCCTCAAGTGGCGTCGCCATGCTATCGGCCTTGTGGCAGACGTCATTAAAATGTATCGACAGGTGAGAGTAGCAGATGAAGACACGGTGTATCAGCGCATACTATGGCGAGACAGCCCAGAAATGCCGATACAGGATTACGAGTTGCTGACTGTTACGTTTGGCACCGCATCGGCACCCTACCAAGCTGTTAGGACCTTACATCAAATTGCATATGATGAAGGAAAAAACTATCCGATGGCTTCAAGCATAGTTCTAAATTCATTTTATGTCGATGACATGATGACAGGTTGCGATAGCCTTGAAGAGGGCACTGAAATTTA
The DNA here is from genome assembly GCA_963859945.1 of Euplagia quadripunctaria. NCBI lineage: Eukaryota > Metazoa > Arthropoda > Insecta > Lepidoptera > Erebidae > Euplagia > Euplagia quadripunctaria. The sequence continues at coordinate 25,688,276 of OY982561.1, forward strand.
CACGCAAATAACGAAATTACTAGAAAAGGGTGGTTTCGCATTGCAAAAATGGAATAGCAATAATCGGGACATGTTAGAAGCAATAAATTCAATTGAAATAGGTAAACAACAATCAGATCAACAACTCAAAGAGGAAAGGCAACAGAAGAAAGACATCAAAGAAGTACAGGACAATGGAGAAGGGTCTAAAGAAGAAAAGAAAATAGAAACAAAAACAGACAATACATTAAAAATCTTAGGACTTACCTGGAACCGTCGCGAAGATGCGTTTCAATATGGAGTGAATCTTCCTCCCGAATTGGTAGTTCCTGTTACCAAGAGAGCCGTAACTTCTGAAATAGCAAGGTTATTTGACCCATTAGGATGGCTATCTCCATGCGTAATAGTAGCGAAAATCTTAATTCAGAAATTGTGGCTCGCAGGTATACAATGGGATGAAGAAGTTCCTGCCGAATTATTAAAGGATTGGGTTACTTACCGGAAAGAGCTGCAAATAATCACCCAGGTACGGATACCGCGTTGGCTGGGAATCAAATCAGTAGACAATGTTGAGCTGCATGGGTTTAGTGACGCCTCCAAAGTAGCCTATTCGGCCGTAATTTATCTACGGAGTATTGACTGCACTGGCCAGATACATGTTTCTCTACTGGTTGCCAAGACGAAGGTTGCTCCAATCAAACAAATAAGCATCCCTCGTTTGGAGCTGTGTGGAGCAGTACTATTGGCAAGGTTGTTGAAAGAAACTGCGGAGGTCTTAAATGTGGCAAAAGACCGGGTAACTGCTTGGACTGATTCCACAGTCGTATTAGCTTGGCTCAACAGTCACCCAAGCAGGTGGAAGACGTTTGTCGCCAATAGAACCTCTGAAATATTAACCATAATGACATCAGCTCAATGGTTTCATGTTTCCACTAAGGACAACCCAGCAGACTGTGCATCACGTGGGTTATTGCCAAGCTCGTTTGTAGACAATGAATTGTGGTTTGCAGGACCGTCATTTCTGAAGAAGAAAGATATTAATTATAAAAGGCCAAAGGACTTACCACTTCAATTAGAAGAAGCTGTAAAAACACACCTATGTATAGTTCCCGACAGTTCTATCTTAGACAAATTTTCAACCTTACGTCGACTGCTAAGAGTAACAGCTTATTGTCGACGGTTTCTAAACAAAGGAAAAAATATTAAACCTTATTTAATTAAAAAAGAGTTAGATGATGCTCTAGAGGTATGCATTAAGAAAACGCAAAAGGAATTATTTTCAGAAGAGTATACACAACTGCAAGACAAGGGTGAACTACAAACAAGGACAAGCAAGCTTAACTCATTATGCCCATATCTCGACTCAAAAGGGATAATGAGAGTTAGAGGCAGGCTTGAAAGGTCCCAGTTGGATGAGCAGACTAAACATCCAATAGTTCTGCCAAGCGCCGCTCCTTTGACTAAGCTTATTGTAGCTGAAGCTCACAACAAGACCTTCCATGGAGGCCCCCAGCTGATGCTCAATTACTTACGCACAGCCTACTGGATTATTGGTGCCAGAAATGTTGTCAAGCATCATATCCACAGATGCGTAACGTGTGTTAGACAGAAAGCCGAAAGCAAAAATCAGTTTATGGGATCTCTGCCTAGCGTTAGATGCACACCTGCAAGACCATTCCTGCACAGTGGTGTCGATTATGCTGGCCCCATAAACATCAGAACAACTAAAGGACGCGGACATCATGCTTACAAGGGCTACATCTGCCTATTTGTGTGCATGTGCACTCGTGCCATACATCTGGAGGTGGTCAGCGATATGAGCTCGCAAGCATTCCTTGCCGCTTTTCGACGATTTGTCTCACGACGGGGTCACTGTGCCAAATTGTGGAGTGATAATGGGACTACGTTTGTAGGAGCATCAAAGGAGTTACAACAACTGACCTCCTTTCAGTCCACAGTAGCAGAACAACTGGAGGCTCATGGTACTGAGTGGCATTTAATTCCCCCACATGGACCAAATTTCGGTGGTTTGTGGGAAGCAGGCATAAAATCCACCAAATTTCACCTCAAACGTGTGGTTGGTGAATCGACGCTGACGTATGAGGAGTTGACCACATTTTTAAATCAAGTCGAAGCATGCTTGAATTCGCGACCAATTAGCGTAATAAATAGTACAGAGCCTAGTGAACCTATACCTTTAACGCCGGGACACTTTTTAATTGGAGAACCAATTGTAAGTGTATCTGACTACACATACGAAGGGTCTAACGTAAATTGTTTGACACGGTGGCAATTCGTTCAAAGAATGCTTCAGTCTTTTTGGAGACGATGGTCTACCGAATATTTGTCTAACCTAATGAATCGGTATAAATGGTCTAAACGAATCCCCGAGCCGAAAATTGGAGACATCGTTTTAATAAAAGAAGACGACTTGCCGCCAAGTCGCTGGTTGATGGGTCGTGTAGAGCAAAAACATCCCGGTAAGGATGATATCACCCGTGTGGTCACATTACGTACCAAAACATCAATTTTGAAAAGACCTACTTCCAAACTTTGTGTTTTGCCAGTCACAGAATAATGAATTTATTCAAAGATCAAACTTAAACACTTGTTAGTTTCATAAGTTAATTTTAATGTCTTCATTTAAATATTAAAGTATTTACGCTGGTTAGTTCATCATTGTATTTACACTGTTATGTTTAAGGAGTTAGTCCATTATGAGCTCTCGATTGTAACAATCAGTATTTTTATATATAAACGTTCAAATGCCACACAAATTTATGTAAGTTTAAGATTTATGGCAGTGGTATTTGACATATTACTTTTAGTTTTCATTGTAATCCAGCTCATGAAGGTCATTTCTGCACTAAATGTCCTTGGTGGGCGGCATGTTCAATACACAATTATGTATCAGTTGATCCGAAAGTCGATAGATGGCGTTAGCGTCAAATTAGATGTCACTATGGTTTCGTTCACATGGACAATATGTAAAGGTCAATGAACTTTGTATTTTTGAGCAATATTATTACACTAGTTCAGGTGACGAGTTGTATTTTATTTCAACCATCATCACACCCAGATCAAGTAGTGTTGTTCCACCGCAAGTTTCAGTAAAGCTGAGATTTGTACAAGTATTAACTACGTATTACAAACTTTTCGGCACCACTCTATGTGGTGGTACTAATATACCTTTTATAGACCAAGTGATTAATATGGCATCATTTATAATAACCAGATAGTTTGAAAAATGCCCAATATGAGTAGGCAATATGATAAAAACGATTAGAATAAGCAAAATATAAAGAAGCCGTATGTATTGAAATACTTGCAATAGTCCAATGGGACTGAAATACTCTTCCAATAAATAAACAAATAAAGTTGTTTTAATATAAAATTTAAGTATTCCATTTTGACCTCACCAACAATTCCCTAAAACTATACACACGCAATTTAAAAGTCAAACAAAGCTAACCTAACTTTTTCAACAACTGAAAGGTCACAATTTTGACGTGATTGTGCGGTGAAATGAAATAATATTTCTTGGGTGCCTCCGGAGGCCTTCCAATCGATTTGATATAAAAAGTGGCCAGTCCTTTTTATGACGTAAGCAACCGTCATACAGTTATATTCCCCTCCATTGCTCCTTCGAGACGTGAAAGAAACATGCAGTAAGAGAGTTATTGGCCCGTGTATTATGTTTGGTAAAATGTTCTCCTGAATTTAAAAAAAAATATTTCTAGGTACTTAAAATAGCATGTATTCTTTTAGTTGACTTTTTGATGCTTCTTGACTTACATTAACTGACAAGTGCCGCTAATGAAGAAAAACTATACCTATTTTCTTTGGTTGTCTTGTAATTTGTGAACAGTACTAAAAAAATGTATTGTACATGATAGCAAATAACGATAACCATTTTATTTCTTATTTTATTTATTGGAATAATAACAATATGAAACACATTAAAGTGATCTTTAATGTGTTTGATATTGTTGCCTATACAATAAGGTTTGTGAGAAACATATAATTAGGCCTCAAACGGCGTAAATCCAATAATTTAATCGGCAATTTGGGCTTTTCAGTTTTGGGACGTGGACGTGGTTTGGGTAGTCTGGCATCTCCGAAATACACACGTGCCTGATGAACCTTAATTTTCTAATAAATATAGAAAAGATCGCCCAGGGTGTTACTAATGTTATTGAGTAATGAAAACGAGGACCTATTCTTCTGTAATCCAATCAGTAAATATGTTTGTGTATTGTGTTTTGTTTGATTGAATTGGCTACAATTAGCATACTACATGCTGGGAAACGGCCTATTTAATTAAATCGTAGTACTATTTTAGCAGCCACTTCTACCGTAAAATGTTAACTTATTTAGTAGATTCGTTTTATTCAAGAACTAGATACTTAGAACTTTTTTTATGAAGCTTACCAGTAACTTGAGTCGGCTGCTAAATGCTTGTTTTAGAAGTGAGTTCACGGTGTTAGTAGACTGAAAAGGGCTCGAAAACCATACCCAGTCACAGTCACTTGATCGCAAGTCTAACGATGGAGTTTGCAGTGATGCAGTAGGGATGCAATTGCAACACAGCCGCGGTACAATACAGCGATGCTGTCGCTGGCAAAGCAACTTTGCCCACGTTCATAATTCTGTATAGCTACGATCGCTGTATTGTCGCGCTTCAGTGGCGACATTCAGACGCATGATAAAGTGTAGTTATCGCGTCGCAACTTCTATACAGGAATCAATGTGAACGCCACAATTGATGGACTGCGTCGAGACAAAATTGATCGCGTTATCTTTTTTGCTACTTTTACGGAAACGGCGTTGAAAACGTAGACCGATTTTTGTCAGAAAAAAGTCACGCGTTTGTATTGATACAGTTGCGCTTTAGCAGCTATGCTAAATCAATACAGTCGCAATTTTGTATCGATGCTGTCGCGCTTTGCAAATGCGATAAACGACCAAACGACCAAAGTAGCGATGCAGACGAGCGTTAACAAAACGCGCTACTACTTCGCTGCAAAAAGTCGCGGTGGGCGACCCCCCTTAGCCATTGACCTTTCATACCCTTGAATACTAAGTATGCTTACTTGCATAATAAGAATGCCTCAAAAACTGCATTTTTTCGCGATAAAAAGTCTGTGATCGTATTTCTTACCACTACTACACTTTCACAATCATATATATATTTACTAGTAAGTTGTAGCACAAATTTATACTAGATAGCTATATGGCTATAGCTATATATCTTTTTAAGTCATTATTAACAATTCAATGTGTAGTATTCAATGATGTATGGATGTTTGTTTCTCTTTCACACAAAAACTACTGAACCGATTGCCATGAAACTTGGTATGTAGATAGCTATCTACATACCAAGTTTCATCGCAATCGAATCAAAGCTAGCTAGCTTTTTATCCCGATATTCCCACGGCATCAAGACTTACGTGGGTGAAACCGCAGGACGTAGCTAGTCTAATATATGCTAATAACACCGCGTTAAAGCGCTATTTTACAATGCTTTTCATACACGTTTTTATTGCATGTCACACCCATTCCGGATCAGTATAAAGCGCGTGTTTTCTTCTAAGTTAGCTGCTCAGTAAAGGCTGTCTCGCGTAGGTATATTTTTGATACTATACCGCCAAGGTCAGGTCTGGACCTCTATGTTGGAAAATGTTTACCAGTGCTTATAAACACTGCAACCCCGAGGGTGCTACTCTTGGACCACCTCTTTGGGGGACCAGGATGTCGTTTGATTTGAATCCACTTCGGGAATACTACTAAGTGTTGCTAAGAAGTGGATTTCCTCCCCTGCCGAATACCATAAAATACTTTTTCTATGAATGTTATAGTACTTGGGCGAAAGGCATATTTATAGATAAACTTAAAAAGCAAAACTCCCAATTTTCTGTTATTTGATTCCCAATGCGCCGAATTGGTCTTGGTTGTCTGGTGAGCCAATTGATAGTTGGTAAAATGTATCTGCCTACCCCTACGGAGATACAGCGTGAGTTTATGTATGTATGTTACAAAAGCAAAATAGAATCTAAATATAAAACATTATCTAAATTGTAAGAGCCGTTTCCGAGATACACGAAATATACAATACATATTTATATAAAGGCAAAATTATTAGATTAAATTATAAAATAATTATTACCTACGAATCCATTTTTTTTACGTCAAATAAATGCATGTACCTTATTTTATTCTGCCAGTAATCCTGATCTGAATTATGCATCTCGTTACGAATATCAATGATTTTCTGCCACAGATATACGTCACATGAAAAAGGACTGACAGATTTTAATTTTAAAACGAACGAGAAAATACAGTTCTCGAATTCAGCGATAATGAGATTATTTCGATTTTAAAGAATTAAATTGTAATCCGATTCAGTCACTGGTAATAATCGAGTTTGTTAGTAACATATACCAGAGTCATTTTAATTTCGAGTCTCAATAGGTTAGTTGTGGGTTTGAATGTCACAAAAGGGAGGTTAAGGCTTTAGAGTCACGATTAGACCTTTAGAGTATACCTGTAGCTTAACTAAAAGAGCCACAAGTTCTAGATAAATATAGATACTTTTATAAGAAAGATTTGTGAAACAATTTCTAAAGAGAAGTACAAGACATGAGATAAAATTGTTCTCTATTTGATAAAAAACTAAAGCGCTTAGTGTAGCACTCATTGTGACTGCACCGCTCGACTACAGCAATTGACGTTTAAATTAAATAGAGACTTTTGTACATACACTTGTGCGCTTACTACTGTCCCAGAACACAGTATACCCATTCATGCGTATGATTAGGAGCAGTTCTTATGCTAACGTCAAACCATCCGTTATGATTCCATTTAATCTGCTTCTTCTAATGAAAAGGACACGCTGCTCTAAAAACGCGTACTCTTTAAACTTTATGTTATATATACGGCAAACATTCAGTCACTAATCGAAACTTGGATGTGACGCCTAGACGGTGAACATTCATTTCGCTGGTGGCCCGTGGACAGCGAGTTAGCAATTTCCCAGCAGCGCATTAATGGCTAGCGGTAACGAAGCTATGGCGTAAAAGTACTGGCTGTACTTAAGTAATACGATATGGGGGTCACACTGAAAGTTAGTAGAAAATAAAAACGGAATGACATAGAAGCCTGTTAATATTTTTATTGCTTTTCGAAGTAGTCTCCGTTTCTTTCTAAGCACCGTTAAGATGGAACCATTGACTGAAGCAGTGAGCCAACTCTTCTTTAGGGACCTCTTCCACGCCTTTTTCAAACGCAGCCATGGCATCTTCAGGGTTCATAAAACGAATCGTGGTGGAGGAGGATCCTGCTTCTTTGACACTGCTGTCTGACATTTTTCAATAAAACTGGTAGACAATGACTGACATACGAATGTGCAGTAACAGTCATTTTATCTTCTAGAATGATTGTTGCGAAATGATCCGTCCGGCTAAGGAATGAGGCGATCATCTTCATCCCTTGACTTCTGAATGATATGGGAACCGGAGAATTCATGTAATTTTTTTTTGAACATTTAACATTTGATCAGGTCATGTAAATAAAACACTTTTTTCTCTTTACTTTTGTCGGCAAATCTTCGAATGGAAACCTCAATTGTGCTGATTGTGTTTTGGTTTGGGTTCCTAACAATATATATATAGCTTTTATCACCTGTGACAATGTCAAATACAGCATTTGAGTCACCTTCGTCATACTTTTTAAGCATTGAGCGGCACCAATCCAAACGATGGCGTTTTTCATCTTCCATCAAATTATGAGGTAACCATCTAGTACAAAGGTTAGATCTATTTGAGATATATGCACAACAACGACTTCCTTTGTCTCCTATCATAACATAGTATCATCTTAGAATAAGCCACGATGGGGCTAACATATTACTCTGTAATAAAAGCCTCTAACTAAAGATTAAAAAAAAAAAAAAATCTAGTACAAAGGTTTCTGCCGCCTAAATGTTCATGTATGACTTTTTGTACTTGACTCATACCAATACCTAAAGCTGCCCGAATCTGTTGATATGTCACCCTTCTATCAGCTTCTACCTAATGGTACCTGCCCCACAGTACTCACGCTGTATTCACTAGTCACCGTAGAAAGATCGAGAATCATCAGTGAGTTTGCTTTGCCCACGTTTAAACTCATTAAACCAGTTTTAAACAGTGGTACGAGATGGGGCTTCGTAATGAAATGCCAATCGAAGCCCATCGTAATATTGTTGTTGAGTAAGACCGCAATGAAAGTCGTAATTAATCATTGAGCGAAAATTTTCTCTAGTCAAATCCATTTCGATGCACGACAGACACTTTTTAAATTGCTGCCATATTGTAAAAACAAATGACACATGAAATTATTAAACATCTACACACTCCCAAAGAGGAAGGGTTTCAGATGATTAATTGTAGCTGTCAATAATTTATTCACCTGCAAAACCAACTGAAAGAGGAGGTTCTCAATTCGTCTGTTATTTTTTGTATGTTCAACGATTCCAAAAAAATGTTGACCGTACAAGATAAGTAGACACATTTAAAAGTGGATTCAAATTGTGTACAAGACATTACAAATAATGCTACTACTTTCAAAAACACATTGAAAACATTTACGAGCACGTTCCTATACGAGCTGCACTTAATATTGCAGCTTATAAACTTTGATAGCAATAAAAATTTCAAGTTTTTTGTACATTTACGACGTGGACATCAGTTTTGCACAAACATTAACAAAAACGTTTCATTCTGCTCTTTACTGTCAGGGACACTGTATTCTATTCTTTTGTACTTTATCTGTTGAGCAAGTGTTCCAAATTAAACACATACAAACATACATACATACACGCCTGATCCCCCGAAGTGGTATGCAGAGACGTATTAAACGCTCACATTAAGGCGACTATGATTTTGTCCCACTATCGTAATATGAGGTAAGCCTATTGCCGTCAACCGGACTCTTTGGGAATTAAATGGGAAAATTGAGAGAGAAAAGAAGGGAAGAGATTTTGCTTATACGGATGGACTGGGGAGTGTGAGCTCATATAATAATAGCTCGAGCAAGTCAGGGTCGTAAACCCGTAACTCAAACTGGCTATGGCCGGGCAGTCTTAGCCCTCTTACCCTAATTTAAACAGCCATTAGAATACCGTAGCTAATAAGTGGTCAAGCGCATGGCGAACAAGCATACGGTTATGGTGAAAAACTTATAATAAAATTTATAGTTTTATCGACAGGAAAAAATCTTTGCATTTCATATTAAGTATTTTAGAGATAAGTTGTCAAAGTTCTATCGCTACCGCTAAATTTGAAAAAAAAAATACTTCGTAACCCTGAAGACAGCATTGTATGTAATATGCGCGATGTATGGTGAAAATCGTTTGTAAAAAAAAATATTTGCAAATACTTCGACAGGAGATAAAAACATAAACACGCTCGTCTATTTCAAGCAATACCACCAGGTAATCCGTATGGATGAATCTTCAACGTAAAATATTTGTTTTACAAAAAATATCAATAGAATTATATTTTGAGGATGAGTTGCTCTCGCTTGTATACAAACAATTTTAAAAGCTTCTTCGAACAGCAACGCAAATAAAAGTAGAAACACATTTTTTAAAATAAAAATATATTAACTTTATAACTAATTATACCTGTATATTTGGTGTCATTTGCCTTTATAAAACTTTTTTTTAATTTTTTTTACAAAAGGTGTTATAGTCATATTATATGAAGTCATATAAAAGACTGGTATTAAGTTAAATAAATGTAGATTTTTTCTTTCAAAGTCTTCGCTTTGTGAAGCATACATTACTTTTTATGTCCTAAAACTAGGTCAGCCCGATACAACGTTTACGATAAGCTAATTTTATTATAGAAATAACATCGTAATCAAGTACGAAGCTTTCAACACTAGGTCATCTAATGATGTACTCTCTGCTGACATGCGGTAAGGAAAACAAATTTTTTTTTTTTTTTGGCCCTCGGTTTTGTAGAGATCATTTTCGTGTCGCTTTGAGGTTTCGTGAATTAAAGCTCCGTGACAAAGGCTGACGACAGAACTGGTTCGCTGTCCCTTAAATTGCGTTTTGTTTTTCTTTTACTTTTATTTTAGTTATGCATTTAAGTTGTTAATTAATTAAGATTATAAAATAATGTCTTAAATTTGAAATTATTTCAATTTTAGTTTTTAGCCCCACAATTGCATTGGGTTTCTTTAAAGGATTGTGTGGGATGTATTTGTAATAAACAAAAAAAAATGTCATTTTATATCGTGGTGATTGTTTGTTAATCCAAATTGAAATGTAAACGATCTTATTTTGTTAACACACTGTACCTTATGTTGTTAATTAAGCCCTTCCCTAGGCTTAACATATACCCTTGTATGCATGAAATAAAGAAACTGTTTCAAGAATATTGTTATTATAAATCATGATTTACCGCGATAAAGCACTCAAATTAAAAACGACTTGTAACGTTTTGGCTTCAGCAGCAATAATCCCTGAAAATCTTTTATCACGCATTTTTCTTTCAAGATTCACTTTCACAAATGTTTGGGATGCCGCGTCCTTTCTCCTTAGCACGTACAGACGTAATAAAAGTGGAACATCACGAATCACGTCTGTCCTTAAATGCGAAGAGGCTCCTCTCTTCAAATTTTTTTCAGATATTTTCTCTGCGAACGGAGAGACATTGGCTAAATATCTGTTTTCATGTAACGAAAAGTTTCTGATATAAAATAAATGGCAGGCGACGGCCAGCCATTTGTAAAAGTCGGACACGACATCATACAGGGCCAAGAGGAATAAAACATTACTCGTATGTAGCTTGCTAGATGAAAAACTAGTTTTCAAGAAAAAATACTAATTTATTGCAACTTTCTTAGTACTGTTAATGACGTTAACGCTTTAAAGAAAGTGATGACCGCCTCTTAAAGTGATACAGCAGGTTTAAGTAGATGCCAGGACTTTATTGTAGTTTCTTTTTATCAGTAAGGTATACATGGTAACAGTTTTTAAATGCCAATACACTCCCAGCAAAACATCGGTTAAACCATTTTTTTACAATTAGATATCCTAAAGTCCTAACTAATATTATGAATGTGAGTTTGTTTGTTTGGTACACTTTCACGCTTTAATTACTCATCTGATAATCATGTAATTTTGCATACATGTTGCCAGAGCTATAGAAAAGGCCATATTATTTAAATAGGTACACCATTGTTTAAACCCAACATAAATATTTCTTACACTTCTTCGAAATCAAATAATTTCTAAATGAAACGAGAACTATAAATATTATATTTTTTTAAATTTACGCGACCCCTTCGACTAAAGCGACTGTTGCTGTAAATTCGACCAATTCAAAATTCAAAGACAGGTGATGGCGTCATGTTAACGATTTTTTATCTGTGGTCAAAATTGTATTGTTTATGGTTAATTGTTTTAATCCGATGAGGAGTTCGTTTATTATATTTTTTGTGCTATTAGATTTTAATTAGGAAGAATAAATTGTAGAAAATTGATAAAAGTCTTCCCGTTGTTGTTTTTTATGAAAGCGACGTTTCAGTCAAAAGAACTTAATGGTTAGTATTTATTTATTTGTTATATCTGGGTTAAAGATCGCACATGTTAAGCTGCACATTGCTTTTAATGGGTGCATTTAATGAAGAATAATGAGTGGTTGGTAAAAATTTTTGTATTGGGTATTTTTTACCATACGAAAATAAAACTGTTCCCAAGGGGTAGAAATATAACTTTTACGAGAGCGAAGCCGCAGAAAAAAACTAGTTTAAAGATAATTAATGAGTAAGTATTTTTGTACACATTTTCTTACAAAATTACGATTATTTATTAGACGTGTAACCGATCGTGATCGAGGTCTACTTATGACAACGATCCGTGTAATTCGATCTCAACGTCTGGGAACCTAAAACTACTAAAAAGCACTAAGACTTCTTAAAGTAGAAATATATCTATTTAAGTAGAATTAAAGAGAGGAAAATTCAGAGTATATTGAAAGGTAAAAGTATACCTACCTTACAAGGAACCTAAGAATAAAACCTAAGATAAAATTCAGCATTACAGCAACAAACCTGTGCCCTACCTTTCTGCGTTTATTTAGTTTTTGACTTCCAATTTGGGATAGTTGTTGAAAACTTAAATTACCGTTAAAGATATAATTATATTATTGAAGTAATACTAAATAAATATATTGTTTAATTGTAAAAATATAATATTACTTTTATGTATATTGTGAAATAAAATCTTTATATATTGTTGTCACGAACAGTTTCAACGCCGAGCTTTATCTGAAGTGATGGACCAATTCCAGAGTTATGGATAAACATAAAAACGAGCAATCCAATTTGATATCTCAATACATAATACAAAGTTATATAACTCTTATCCGTCACTATAGAACAGGATGAATCAACAACATCAGGCATTTCATAAAATGTCTACTATACGAAAGTTCTGTAGCATTATATGTAGGTATTTGTGTCCAAAAAGTTTTAGCTTTCATTCGGAATTCAATATGCGAGGGACAAATAGCATGAGCAAACGTCAGGGTTTAGTGAGACCTGTTTTTCATGTCCATCAATGTCAGAAAAACAATATTTTTAAAAGAATGTTCATTATTTATTCTTCAGGTCCTTGGGTAAATGAGCTTTGATATAACTAATCGCTGAAATGAACTGCTCTAACAGACTTTTCAATATGTTTGATTTATCGATAGATTTATTATTTAATATAAGTTATATTGATTTTGATGTAAAAGATTTTATTGTTATTCTGTGTTTGTAGGTACAAATTAAAATCACTTTCAAAAAATTATTACCAACATCGCTAGACAACTTAACCTTGCGATATAAACGTCATACCGTAATTTCTGTCGTATTTGTTTTTTTTTAAGTTTCATATCCACTTACGACCGTGTGAGTTAATTACCTCGATAGACATTGTTATATCGAAGTCTTCGTAAAAACCCTATCTCCAAAATTACTAATAGATGAGACGAGGAAAACCGATTTCAGATTTGTTTCCCGACTTGATTCTATCAGTTGGACAAAACAAGTTCTTAATGCCATAAGAATCGGATACACATCCTAACATATGATCACAAATAAAAGTAAAATAGTCTGTATTAAGACAGCAGATATGTTGCAACTAGCACGGGACAAGGAGACAATAGAAGAATGACTGCTTTTGAAAATTGAGATTAAGTTATTTTGTTATATAGAGTGTATCTTACAATGCAACATTTGCTTAAATCACTTGACAAAATTATGCTTGTTAGTTTTTATGGATTTTCTAAATAATATTTTTTCTAAAAATCAATAAAAAAAATTCGATTCAAAATCTTTAACTTTACACATTCCACCTGCTTTTATGACAACCGGAGGTGATAATACCTGGAAATTAAAACGGTCATAACTTTTAAATGGACAGTATTTTTGCTAGAGCGATTTAAGCAAGTGTCACATTGTTGGGTTCACTCATTTAGTCTAAAAGTCTAGTTTTATGATTTTGGTTAAGCGCCACAACAATGGCATTCATATGGTTGCAGTATACTAATTTATTAATTAGTTACTATTTGTGACGTCAATAAATATCACAACCCTTTAGGCGTTATAACGGTTGTTCAGATAAGAACAGATTTGAACAGATAAGTTCAGAAATGGTACATTGCTTTAACACTGCTATTACAGCCTGTAATGAATACATGTGATTATCACAAAATTTAAGGCAAATGGCTTCCTTTAATTCTTCAGAATATTGTTATTTTATAAAGCATCGATTTTCTTTGTTGATACGTGTAGTGATTGGAAAACTCGATTTTGACAGATTTGTTTTATGTTTGAAGTCATACCTCGTTTACACGCAATAATATAATGTGGGTTGGTTGGAAAGGTGTAATACCTTTCCAAACAACTTACATTATGTATCGTGTATGTAATTGCTGTTGTCACTGAAAAGGGTTTAATTTTTAATTAGCCATGTTATTTATTACTTGACCTATGTGTGCTGCTATCCACCTTTGTTTAAAAATATTAGCTATATTTGAACAGGTTTAAAATAGGTTCTCTGGATAGAACTTGAACCTATGACAGTGTTGAACCGTGACAAAACTCTAACACTATCTAAATTACATGAGTGAGGATACACTAATAGGTAGTATGTTTACTCTACATTTCAATATTTCAATTCTCAAATAGGTTGTGAATATCTAAATTAAAGTCGTTTAAATTTAAGGAATCAAAAAATAATCTAAAGATTTCGGGTTTAAATTTTTATTAAATTTGGCTTTATGGGTTGCGCCTCAACGCGTTAGACTTCTACCTTAAGAATTGCCTTTTTACAAGTAATTAAAATTCCGAAAAGAACGTTATCTCTAATTTTTTTTTCATAAAACTTCTTTGACAATTCGGGTCATTTTCCAAGTGTACACTCTCTCGGTAAATAACTCAAAAGAAAACCTTTTTCTCTTGGTAACACCAATGTATTTACTGTTCGCTCTAAATAGCGGAATCCCTTCGGGTGAATTTAAATAATTGGATTAGCATCAGAGGGTAAGGGATAAGAGCGCGAAAATGTCACTGGATCCTTCTCGCAATACATTTGCTAAATAAGTTGTATTGTGAAACGTATTTGAGTATTCGTGAACAAACAATCTATTACTTTATATTTGGGAGCGACAGCGTATGAAGTTATTCCTCATTTTTAATACGTCACCAATTGCGGGTAAGACGATTAATAAGTCGCTGGAAAAGGTAATGGAGTTTCCAGATGTCGACCCCATAACGAGCTCTAACATATTATTTTGTCACGAGTCTGTCTTGCGGCCTATGTAGAATGACAAATTATGTTCAATGTCTCACGGCAAAAATGACAAGGAAAAGAAGTCTGTGTATATATATATGTATACCGTATGCGTCCCTGAGACTGCGAAATGCTGGTCACGTCGACAATACACAAATTGAGCCTCGCATTTCTACTCCTGTTACCGTATCGAGGAAGAAGTTAGTTTTCTGTAAAAAAAATATAAATATTCGTGACTAGTTTTTATCCGCAGCTTCACACGCTTAAAAGTATTTTTTATCACTCGAAAAAATGTGCTGTTTGTTTCGCTTCGGTCGACGTTCGGTGTCAGGCGCTGCACTAACACAGAATGTCGCTTCACCGTTTGATAAAAGACCCCCGTCGGGTCCAAAACTAGTCCCATCCCAAATGCATACGTGAGTAAGGCCGTATGTCCTAATGAATATGAATACTAGTAGTACGAAAGTTTTTATCCTAAAAATTGCCCTATGTAGTTTTCCGTGAAAGTGTTATAAATAAAAACAAACTCACTTTCGCATTTATAATATTAATAAGGAGACCGAGTGTGTCACTTTTGCGTTACCGAATAGAGTCCTGGTGGTCCTATAAGTAGAAAAAAAAACAAAACTACTCTATTGCTTATGTATTATGTAATTTATCTATAATATGTATTTAGAAATATATAAGTATGTTTATCAGCAGTCTGGTTATTATAGTACAGGCTCTGCCTTGTTTAGGATCAAACGGCCGTGTGTGAGATGTGTGGAGTTATTATTATTATTGATGTCTACTCGTGGTCGTGTGTAGGTTGTTGATACTTAATCAGTTGGAAGCTCCAACTCTAAAAGAAATCCAATGTAACTTTCCATTTATTAACTTTTATTAGTTAAAATATAACTTAAAAGTTGTTATTATATAATATTTCTTATTCCAAATAAATTACTTTCAGTCATTTAAGTTCTAATGATGATAACTGTGTAATATTAATATGTAGGTGGTTTCACGTAACTTTTAAACCTGCAAGACATAATATAAAAAATCCATTCAACGATAACAAAATGCCTTACATCATTTTGGAAAAGAGCTGATACTCCTACACTGCTGGACCGATATCAACCAAACAGAATTAAGAACCACCGCAAGGAAACTGGCTTTCAAATGAAAAAAACTGCATCGAAATCGGTCCATACGTTTGAGAGCTACGATGCGACAGACAGACACACACACACACAGACATCGATGTCAAACTTATAACACCCCGTCGTTCGTACGTCAGGGGTTAGAAAAAATTGCTTTCTGCACTTTTTCTATAAACTCTAAGTATGCCAAATGTCACGTTAATGCGTTCACGAAATTTTCTTAAAAAGGGGTACAAATAATTCTCTTCACGTAATAAATATATAGAGAATAGAAGGTAAAATAAAAAAATAAAAAATTTAAAACAGAAAAGGGAAAAGAAAGGAAAAGCGATTAATGTATGTTTACCGAGGGATGACAATCAAAGGAAAGCCGCATAAAGCAATGACCATCAGAATTATTACAATCAAAACCAACCCAGTGCGCCAATAAAACAAGCATTTAGAATACATAATAGCGTAAATCGTACATACAAATAAACTTAAAAATTATTGCTTAAAATTTC
Organism: Euplagia quadripunctaria; assembly: GCA_963859945.1. Taxonomy (NCBI): domain Eukaryota; kingdom Metazoa; phylum Arthropoda; class Insecta; order Lepidoptera; family Erebidae; genus Euplagia; species Euplagia quadripunctaria. Next base: position 25,704,730 of record OY982561.1, read on the forward strand.
TAAGCTTACAAGATCGATTCACCTTATTTATTCAATATATTTCAAAAGCAAAAAGTTGTACGAAGCCGATATTTATATTGTTGAGTTAGAGAAAATCGTTGACCCATGAGTTTTTCAGCCGGGCAACAAACCTTTATTTATAAAACTTAGACCTCCATATATAATCAGGCCGTAAGTTTTCGAGAGAGTACTTCTTGCTCAGAAGTTTCACGAGTGGGTAGAGCTAGCACAATATGTACAGTAAAAGTAAAAGTACCTAACTATACAAAACGGCAATTTGGTAGAATCACAACCATAATGGCCTTTTAATAAGCTAATTTATGTTATAAACCTAAGCTGTAATATACTTTTTGCGAATACTAGCGACGTGGATCACACGTTACTAGCAATATTTTGAACTCCTTCAAGTGTGAGTTGATTGGGTTGATATCGGCAGTGTACCGCAACCACTCGATCTCAAGTCTGAAGTCTCAGTCATTGAGCTACCGTCGCATAATAACTAACTGGAGATAGCCTGGTGATCGAACTTCGAACATACGTCATTAAGTTTTGAATGTTTTATTTTATATCAATGACCAGTATAACTTGACTGCCATTGTACAGATATTTATTACCATGACAGGACAGCATATATATATATATTTATTTCACGTATTTTATTTTTGACATTCTTTTACATATTTTTGACTGGCCTGTTAGTTTATCCTATCTAGGTGATTTTGACTACTGAGCCAGAAATCGGGAGTTCGATACCCTCAAAGGGACAATATAATTTTTGACAGGATTAGTCAAGCCCCCGCGTAGGTACTAGTATCCCTAAAGTGCGGAGTGGACTTAGCCTGAAATAACTATTGTATGACTATAATTTCTCCTTCGCTTGTTACTCTTTCTTCTAAACATCGCGTTAGCTAGTATATGTATGACTTCCATCCAAAGCAAGTTTCTGCGCGATGTGTTAAGTAATAGGTTATGGGTTACATACATCGTAAAGTATCGTAAAGCTGGCTTTGTCTGGAATTCAGAGCCCATCCAGTCATTGTTAACACTATAATAATTATAACATCAATCACACAGCACTTTCTGGACTAAAACGAAACGTTGCTTGTACATATAGGTTCTAATACACGGATAAGTTAAAATGTAAAGATAGAAAAATATTATATGATGTTTTTAAAAGAAATCATAACTTTTCAAAGACAAGTCCACTAGCCAAAATCTATTCTATCTCTAAACGTTCGTGACTTAATTTCGTTTACGACATGCTCTACTCAATGTAAGTTGGTAACAAAACAACGTGTTTGTTCCGATTAATATTTCCTGTTTTATTGCTGCCTCGATATGTTTTGACACCCTTAAGACTTAACACAGCGCCTGTATGTACACAAGTGTAGGGTGTTTTTATGGTGGTCAACTTTTACTGGCGATATTTTGATGGGTTAGAGTAAAGCTGGTTGGCAAATATGCTATGGTCACTCTGTATGCCGATGAGGTAATCAAACGAGAATTTACGATGACGGGTGGGAGAATTCTTGTCAATACTATTGAGAACAGTGTAAGCGAGTGAGCGAGAGATGATGATGTACTCCTTTCGTTACGTAACATTATTACTATTTACCCGGTGGTTAAAATTTGACCATAATAATTATTGAAAATTTTAGAAAACATATCTATACTAATATTATAAAGCTGAGGAGTTTTTTTGTTTGATTGAACGCCCTAATCTCAGAAACGTCTGGTTCGAATTGAAAAATTATTTTAGTGTTGGATAGCCCATTTATCGAGAAAGGTTATAGGCTATGTAACACGTTACGGCCAATAGCAGCGGAGCAGTGACCATAAACGCAGGTGAAACTGTGGGGATGGCTAGTAATAAAATATAATAACTTGACACATCTCACACACGGCCGTCTGATCCCAAACTAGGCAGAGCCTGTACTATAGCAACAAGACTGCTGATAAACATACTTATATATTTCTAAATACATACATATTATAGATAAATTACGCCCCGACACAGAACAAATGATCACACAATTATTTGTCCTGGGTGGCAATCGAACCCACGACCTCTGGCTCAGCAGTCAGGATCACTAACCACTAGACCAACATGCCAGTTAGTGTTTTTGCATGTACTAGAACCCATAGTACAAGCTCTGCTTAGTTTGAGTCTAAATAGCGATGTGTAAAACGTCCCACGACATTATTATTATTAATGATTCTATCCACCCAGGATAAATGATTGTGTGATAAGCATGATCAATTGTTCTGTGTCTAGGTGTAATTTATCTATAACATGTAGGTATTTAGTAATATATAAGTATGTTTATTAACAGCCTGGTTAACATAGTACAGGCTCTGCCTAGTATGGGATCAGACAGCCGTGTGTAAAATGTGTCAAGATATTAAAAAAACCTAGATAGATTTTTTTTTGTAAATGTGTATGTACACATGGAAACACCTAGTCCAATGCAAATAGACATATTCATGCATAGAAATATTTGCACTGAGCGGGAAACAAACCACCGCGCCACAGATACACTTTAAAATACATAGATATTTCCTACAGTAATACACGATCATTTGGCTCTTTCTGTTAACATATAAGAGTACCCTTAAATCAAGCTATGCGCTTATATCAAGAGCGAGGACTACTAACCCCTACTTGAAGCTACCATTCACTTCATGGCGGGCGAGCAGTTCGAGCTTTCAGATTTCTCTACCGATTCCCAATATGAATGAGTAACGGACTCGAGGTTATAAAATTTAATGTGCCGTGTTACTCGGCCCAAAATAGATCCTATTACAGCATGTGTTTGCCATAAAAATATATAATAGATTCTTTAGGTTGTATAGTATTACATAAATAACTGTGTGGTATAGTTACGAGTAGTGCCGAGAGTGAAAGACTTGTAAATTTTAGAAACTTCTGTCGTCATTAAACTTCATATTTGGGCTTAACAGTTTTACACTAACTTTAAAAAAATTCAAGAACGTTTTACATATATTTATGCCAGTCAGAGTTACGATCGAATTCCATCTGAGGTATTTCTTCAAGAGTTTTTATTTTCAAAGTGACACCGTTCTAATGCCGTCCCGGTGACCGTATGTAGGCTTGTGTGAAACTATGTTTAGTGCTCCGAAAGGATCCAGAGAGACCGATCGACCCGTAAAATCATTCATAACTTCTCGTGGATATCATTTCATAGTTATTTCATACCAAAAGTTAACTGATTAAAATAAAAGGAGCAAGTGAAAAGTGAGTCTACGTAACCTTAAAGAATTAAAAAATAGCACCAGTTAGGTCTGTGTCTCGTTTGTCTATGCTTTCATCATCATCTGGATGATGGTTAAGAGAGCTGTGTGAGACGGATGATATTGTTAGCGTAAACATACAGGTGTACACCACACACCAATGGTGTGTGGTGTTTGCGAATGTATGAAGACACCGCCTACTGCTTACCATCAAGTGAACCATGAGTTTCTTTGCCATCTTAGTAGACTTAAAAAATTAAAAGACACTTTTGTTTATTCAACTGTACTTTACCTAATCTTCACTTAATTTATTAACTAAGCTCTCAGTTCTATTGCCCCAAAAACATAAAAAGAAATAGATCATTACCAAGACGTTAGCTAACTATACAAACAAACAGCCAATATGCATATGTACACGAATTTACCGCAAATATGTTCGGAGGTTCTCTGCTCAAATGTGTGGTTCTGTGTCCTGTCCACATTGCACGTACAGTGTTTACGTAACAGTCTACAAATACGTCTAAAGAATATATCTTGTGCTTTTGCACACCATTCACTTGAAAGGTCTTTGTTTTAAGCACTTTCTGATCAAGTATTTAAATAATAATTCGGTTAAGACAAATAACCATTAAAATTATTGGATTTAGTTGTTAGTGTGACAATTAGTCACGCGAATATATTTAAGATGACCACGAAAACCACTTTTTAACAGATCATAACGTACTATTTACCGTAACGATCATAAGTAAAACTTAAAAATAATACCAGTTTTGTGTTAAAGGTTTTAAAACGAAAAGAAACCGCTAACATTTTTTAGTGAACAACTCAAGTGAGATACTTTCTGTAAAACGTTAGATATATAAGTCTCATGAGACTTATATTACGTTACTTAATTACAATTGGAACTTTGTTAAAAAAATATCGTAAAACATAAAAACACATACGGGGTGGTGTTTTTATGACACTTTTTGTAGACAGTAAATACCGATGGGTCGAAATATTCTGAAGTGGCGACCACGGACCGGAAAGCGCAGCGTAAAACGTGTACGGCTTCTACCAGCAAGGTGGACAGAAGAACTTATAAAAATTGTAGGTCCTGATGGAAGCAGGCCGCTTCAAACCGGTACTTAGTGTCCTATGGCTGAAATGACGATGATGAGGAAATAACCTGATGGTAAGTGACTACCGCCGCCGCATTACTTCACGCCAGTTTTCTGTAAGGCCGTGGTTTCACTCCAGTCGAGCCAGCTGATACGTGCCGAAGCATGGCTCTATCATAATCATTTGGTACAATTGAAACCCTAGCTCCACTGTTCTAACTTTAAAATACACATCATTATTCTACATTGAGATTACACCGCTAGAGCGTATCCTAAGTAAATATATAACTTTTGTTCTCGGCGACAAGGATAAAATAATGCTTTAATCTACGTTAACAAGTCGAGGTTTCTAAAGTAAACAGCCATGATTTAACTTTCACTGATTTGGTTTATTTTATTGGAATTCTGAAATGTGGAGGAACTATGTAATATGTTGTCCTGCCAACACCAACCAGGCTACGTGATCATATGTACCATTGATGTTGGGAAGTTGTAATTATTTTTATGCTAATCACCGCAAGAACTTTTATTGCGCGATACAGGATCAGTAGTTTCGATGCAGTCTAGTTTGTCTTCACTAGATGGCGTTGAAGTAAGTTTTGCGGTATATGAGTATCGCTACATGCATTAATTCGGTTAGTCGATACTATGGAATCTGTTATATAACACCAGGACATATTTTGAATTATTATGTGTTCTAACAGATCCAAAACCTTTGCAAATGGCCAATAAAGTCTGTTGTGTAGAACTATTAAACTATATATATATTCCATTCAGCGCTTCTACATATATTTTTTAACTAACAGCGCCCCGCTCCCGGATGGATAGATGGATGTTTGTGACTCTTTCACGCAAAAGCCTTTGAACCGATTGCGATGAAACTTGGTATGTAGATAGCTGGAGACCTGGATTAACAAATAGGCTACTCTTTATCCCGATATTCCCACGGTTAATACTATACGCAAAGGCATAGAACAACAAATAATCATGACATGTTAAATAGAGATTGTGAAAACCGAAACATAGTTAAGGTGCTATTAATTCCAAGAAAAAAAAGATACGAATATATACATATATGTATGTACTTATTGCAAACCTTGCAAACTCGTACTAGGGGTGAAATTGGGAGAGTTGTTTTAATTTGTTAGTGTGTAAGCGTCCAACTTTTTATTAATATTTTTGACCAGTTTTTGTAACTCGAATTAATTATACTTTATGTGTTAGCTGGCAATGGTCCAAAAACCAAACTTTCAGAATTTTGTGATAAGTTGTGAAACAAGCCACCTGATACTAAAAGTTTTGGGAACAAATTTTGCAGTTTTGTATTAGTTCGACGTAAATTTATGACTATTATGACAAAGTTATATTAAAATTATCTTAAACGTATAGAAGACGTAAAGTAGAAAGGTTTATCACATTTTTCTTCAGTAGAATTTTACAAAACAATTTAAATATAGTTTCACTTTTCATTATTTCCTGTCTTTTTTTCATTTATTTTTTATGGAATACGGGGCAAACAAGCAGACGGGTCACCTGATTACCAGCAGGTGACCCGTCTGCTCGTAGTAGTCACTTACCAGTGCCTACCGCCGCCCATGGACACCTGTAACTCAAGTCACAAGTGCGTTGCCGGCTTTTAAGGTGGGAGTAGGGCAAGGGGAATAGGGGGAGGGGGTGGGTTAGGTTAAAATGTTTTACAAAATATTCAGCACTGTGATAAAACTATTAAAAGTGTGTACCCGTAGTAATTTTGATATTTTTGTATAGATAATATGTTATATATAGAATATATAAATTTGAGTGTAAAATAAATAACCAGTAGATACTGATCCCCTTTTATTGCGCCGGAATGTTTTTGAAATCTGTTCCCAATCCTCGGGCAATATGACGTTAAATTTAAATTTTCTAGTTAAGTTATGAAAAAATGGACTTCGACAAGTTAATACATAAATAATATAATTTCCCGTGTAATTTTCATCCCCAGATGTCTTAATTGGTATATAAATACCTATACCTATAGATAAGAGTCGTAAACGGTTCTCAATTTTCGTGTCTATGTTCTCTTAGGACGTGTTTCTAGCAGCGCCCCACGGTTACACCCGCGTAAGTCCCGAGCCCGTGGGAATATCGGGATAAAAAGTAGCCTATGCGTTAATCCAGGTCTCCAGCTTTCTACATACTAAGTTTCATCGTAATCGGTTCAGTGGTTTTTGCGTGAAAAGAGTAACAAACATCCATCCATCCATCCCTCCAAACTTTCACATTTATACTATTAGTGGGATTAGTGGAAAAGTTCGTGAATTCTGTTAATTTTGCTCCTTAGAACGAATAATTAATAATTATACTAATGTACCACAGCATAAACTTATCTTCCTAATGTTTGAAAACAAGTATCGCCCCAATTTAATATGATTTCGCAATTGCATGCTATAATTAGCAAGGAAATTACAATATAATTGAGTTACGCATTACCGTGTGTCATTGTTATACGGCTGCTGCAAACGCAGCTATCGGAGTACTTAACGAACTTTCATGTGCTTAGTCATTTAATATACCCCCGACTCGAGAGTCCCTTAACCGTTAAAAAAAGAGCTTATGATCTTCCAACGGCTTCTTCTTTCTTGAATTATATCTAACAAACACTCTCGATCAGTCACCTTTCAAACAAAAAAACCGCACTCAAATCGGTTCATCCGTTTGGGAGCTATGCCACAGACAGACACACAAATACACAGATACACATGTTAGACTTATAACACCCCACGTTTTTACGTCGGGGGTTAAAAAGAATTTGCTTTTACCATGATATGAAGCGCATGAGAAAGGAAACCGGAGTTTGCTTGAATACCAGCGTCCTTCAAAGAACTATGGTTCGACCTTACTACTGTGTTCCTGTCCGTGCATGCATGTTTACTTAGCATTAGTATTAAAAGTGATAAAATGTTTGGTTAGTTATAATGAGTATTTCAAGTGCACTTAGACAAAAGGTACGCGGTAGCCGGCAGTGGCAAGGGCATATAATTATTCATTTCTTTGTACATTTGATATGATTATTTCGCGCCGCGGCCGCCGCGGATTCGCTGTACGTATATTTATTTCTTTCTCCAAAATAAATGTTACCTAAGTTACTCCTCAACGTCAGCTACTAGTGGGAAATCTGTCCATCAGATGCATTTGATTACAAATTCAATTTTATTTATTTGTATAGATTTTTTTATGGTTGTTATATTTTCTAATCTTTAATTGTGGCCGGTTGACCGGTATTACGTGGGTGAGAACAAATTATATTATTGTTGGCAAAATGTTGGTGTTTAATGGTCATAGCTTATTAGAGCCACTCGGCACCCAACCCAGGCCGCCTCGCCTCGTGCGATTAGTACTCTTTTAATGGACTTCTATGGATATGCGCTCAGTACATCAACTCGGTATCGTCGCCGGATCGCCTCGCTCGCAAGCTGTCCACGCGTGGATTTCGAGTGGACCACTCGGTGGAAACTCACTGCTCGCATGCGGTCCCGAGTGGACCGATGAGCTAAGCTATGACCTTTCTGTCTATTGGGAATATAGGCGTGAGATAGATATTCATACATATACACAGGTATCTGTGTATATGTATGAATATTGAAGTAGAATGACTGTGTTTCCACAATCTACAACTTATGTAAAACTAATACAATGTAGTCAATTACATTTACTGTTTCCCTTTCATTGCTTACTATGGAAAAGGTTCTAAAGTCTTAAACAAACTTAAGTTCGTAACCACAAATAGCTTTGCTTTTATAGAAGGGGCAAGTCCACAACCTAATTATTTTCGTTCTAAATAGTTTGTGATTGGTCATGTCTGCCAATATTGGGACAAAGTTAAAACACTTTTACAATAATACTTTTACTTAATACGGAAGCGGTGTAACTCAAAATGAGTTTGGAAATATAGATTATTTCACATGGTTAAATATTTTGTTATATAGTACTGCTTTCAATTTATCTTTTCAAAATAATTTCGGAGCTAAATGTCTTACTATTATTTATATTTTTACATAATTTTTTTGCCACAGCAAAAATGTTTATTCTTACTTATGCCTGTGCACAAGTACTTCCTTGTTTAAAGATATTAAAATAACTAGTTTTGCTGCCATGTAATAAAGGCAAGCTAACTTTCACGACAGTTCATGTCGAGAAATGTAATTTACCTTGTCTGCTACAGTTACTTTAATCTCGCCGTGATTTAAAACGATCTGAGGTTATTATTTCGAGTCTTGACTTGTTAACTAAGTTCTTCTTCTTTAGTTTCATAAGTAGTTTCAATTCAACAACTTAAACATTTATATCAATTTGGTTAGGTCAGTACACGATAGGTCAGCGGTTATGACTCGATTGGATGACAAAGTGTATGTCACTGTAGATAAACATAAAATATTTTATTTAAATACATACACAATATACAAACACATCCTATTTCCCAGTACAAAGGTTTTAACCAAAGTATTTAAACGTCTATTCTTATAATAAATCGCAGGGTCAAACTTTCAATGTTGCAGGCTTAGATTTGAGTGTTGAGTAGTATATTTAGTATCATAGTATAGTATATGCGAAGCCGGGGTGGGTTGGGTCGCTAGTTACTTACAAATTATTATCATGTTATCACAACCTAAAACAATTTCGGTATTAGAAAAATAATATTAAATTCTTGATCTTTGAAAGCGAAAACCCTTAATAAAGGGCTTAGATATTGTGTCCCTAATTCCTTTATTGTTGTGCCTCTGAAGATTTGTTATCAAAAAGCTTCATAAAGGATTCTTGGAACCTATACATGAATTCCTTGCGAAAGTAAAACCAACATCATATGAAGATTAAAAAACTAATATTAGACAAACTTGTGTAACTTTTGTTTACTCAAAATTTTTTTTTTCTTTCGTTCGTTTATGAATACTAATAACGTGGGATCACATATTACGTTACATTTTGGGTATATCGAAAGAATGAGTAAAGAGCGAATTGCTAAAGGAATTTATAAGGTGAGTGGGCGAGTCGGTGCGGGTAGGTTCCGAAAGACGTATACTGACCAGATCTGCAGTATACTGAAGAAGGGCCAAGTTAAAAGCACCCGTAACATGCGAGTTTGTGTGAAAGGTCAGTATCGTGGCCAATGGCGTTCTGTCGTCTTTGCCTACTCCGAACGGGAATAAGGCGCGAGCATTTGTATGTATTTAATTAAGCCTATCATTACAACACTAACACAAAGCTAAGAATATTGTTACTAACAAATTTTATGGATTCAGTCTGGAATAAACAATTACATATTATTATTTTGTCGTATTTACGGGTGATGGAGTGACGGTTGGTTATTCAAAATGAATAACAACTGCTTTACTTTCACTTGTACTCTCTGAATTAAGAAATAAAGTAACCTAATCTCTTATTTATTGAGTTAATTGCTTTACTTCTTTTTATACGGTAAGTAATTCTTTTTAATCGCGGTCTTGGGTTTAGTGCAAGTTATTTCACAGTTAGATAGCCGAATCCGTTTCAATCACTGTTGTCCTCTAGTTCCTACAATACACAGATTTATGAATATTTCGTGATAATCAAATCTTTAAGTATCCCATAGCACAGTGGTGTTACAAGTACAAGTATTTGTTCCCGAAACACTGGAAATTCTCGTACCGATGTTGTAAAATTTAACTTTAGATCATATTTCTTGTAGCAAAGTGCTTTGTGCTACACATGGCGGAGAACCGCCAGCGCTCTAAAGCCACCTTTTCGCATCCCTTGGGTATTGCGAGTCATGCGAAAGCTATTAAATCAAGAATATGAGATCCATTACTTTGAACCGTCGTTTTAAAATTTCACGAAAGCTTTATTGACGGAGAAATTTATTTACAGAAAGCCACCGTTTGTAAGTATTGTTTAATTAATGATTCTCAAAGTCAGTATTTTATATTTAAATACTTATTTTGAGACTTGAATGGTAAGGGTCATATTACACAACGGTATCTGGACCAAAACTAATACAACAAAAACGTGCTAATATACATTTTTTAGAAACACCCCTAAAAATGCAAAAAAAATAAATTATGCGGAATAATATTTTTCAAATCTTCGATCTCTGACACTGCAGCTGCATTCACTAACGCGCGATATACGCCGTCAAAAAGACCCTTAGGTACTTATGTAAGTACGAATATGTGTACGATGTATGTATGATATGTATGTACGGAACATAATATACAAACAATGTATAATATGTACAGACGAGTTTAATTATTAAACAAATAAACTTATTCTTGGCGGTAAATTTACATGTTTCGATAGCATAAACTTTCACATACTTTTATTTACTTACCTCCGTGGTTTTCTTCTTGCATTTATCCGTACCGGCGAAGATGTTCAACTGAGTAGAGTCAGGCTTCATGGGACACTGGTCAATGTCCACTCTCCGGAGATCGATATCAATGCCACTAGTTCCCCTAGAACAATATAGAATACGTATGTATTTTACCTTTAATGCTTTAGCGGGATGGCTGTTAGAACAACTTAATATTAAAACTGCTTTTTCAAAGAAGCCATTGCTACCAAATTCGATAGTAAACCTCAGAGAGTTAGCGGAAAGAAGTATCATAGTCGTTGTTTTTTAGTCAGAGCTTTGATGGAATAAGTTCACATTAATGTATCGAATAAACATACATACATAATAGGAAGGACTCATTCTTTCATGTTGATGTAATTATTATAACTAGAGATCGCGTGGTGGTCGAATATTGACAATGGTTTTACATTGGCCAGTATAACTTGAGCTATCATTGTATAGACTTACTTACCATGACAGGTAATCATAGGTGATTACCTGTCATGGTAAGTAAGTCTGGACTGGACGCGTCACATAATTTTTAAAGTTGTAAGACATATTGTTTAAAAATTTTAGCTTTCTGCATTTCATCTATATATGAACTGTAAATATTCCAAAATTCACGTTACTACGTTTATTTTCTTGAAAAGGGGTACAAAGAATTTTCTTCACGTATTGATATAATGATATGAAAATTGTGTTACAGTTTACCTTTGTGAAAGAGAAAAATAAATACTGCTATTATAATACTCTCGCCTATAAGGCAGGAGTCTCACTATAAGGGTAGGCACCTTTCCAGGGATATTAAAAACACCCACATACACCCACAGCTAGAATTTCATGTAATAGGGGGCAAGCCTGTTGCCGAAAACCTAATTTAGGAATTAAAGATGGCAAAAGTGGTAGTAAAAAGGGAAAGGTAGTTACGCAGGGAATAGAAAGAAAGGAATATTGCTGCCAAGGATGGATTGGAGAGTGTGAGCAACACTCGAGCAGGCCAGGGTCGCGTATACGTGACTCGAACTGGCCGTTGTTGTGAAGTCCAAGCCCTTTAACGCATCGCCCTGTATCTAAATGCTTAATCTCAAGAACTACTCTAAGATTTCATTTCAAACTATATTTATTTAATCATCAGCATTAATTTCTTGTTTTCATGCTTACGATTAAATAAATACGGCATGCATTCTGTGTTAAAAAGATGGGTTAATTAAAGATATCTGTCCCTCTTCTACTTCGTAATAGGTTTACCTACATTCCTACCATTTTTTTTTTTAATAAAAGAATATAGGAAGTAAAATATTTAAAATAATCACATCCAAAGTCACACACGTCACACTTTGGAGGATTAACCCCCAAAGTGTATTTTCCCCAAAATACAGAAATATGTTTGTTTACTTAAAAATGCCAAATACCATCCTACTAATATTATAAACGTGAATGTTTGTGAGGATGTTTGGATGTTTGTTACTCTTTCACGAAAAACGACTGAACCGATTGCGATGAAACTTGGTATGTAGACTTGTAGCTGGAGACCTGAATTAACACATAGGCTAATGTTTAGATTTAGATGTACGGGGGTGAAACCGCGAGGCGCAACTAGTCATTCATAGATTTGATTTAAAAGAAAACGGAATCGTCGTACCAGATTTATTTATTAAAACTTTATGCACAATGGCGGACACTAAATTTATATAAAGAAAAATAAATACCAAACCAAAAAAGAAACGAGGAGTAAAATATGGGAATATATAAATACATACACATATAGATACATATATACATAAAAAGATAAATACATGCATATATACATACACATTATAATATAAAATGTTTATGTATATATGCGACTGGCCCGTTGGTCTAGTGGTTAGTGACCCTGACTGCTAAGCCAGAGGTCGTGGGTTCGATTCCCACCCAGGACAAATAATTGTGTGATGAGCACGATAATTTGTTCTGTGTCTGGGTATAATTTATATGTAATAAGTATGTATTTAGAAATATATAAGTATGTTTATCAGCAGTCTGGTTACCATAGTACAGGCTCTGCCTAGTTTGGGATCAGACGGCCGTGTGTGAGATGTGTGGAGTTATTATTATCATTATAAAGTATTATATAGTTGTGATGATCCTGCAAAATTTTGAGAGAGGAGAGCTCGTACTGCCCAGAGCTTCCCTGTTTTACTACATAAAGGATGAATTTCTTCAAATGTTGGAAACATTGTTCATTTTAAAACAAAAATCAAATACCAATTTTCATATTTATAACTTTAAAAAATGTGGATATTTTTATTACCAAACAAATTTTACTGCTCTGTGATATATTGTTTCACAACATTTCTACCCACTTAGGAATATAATTTCTAAAAGTCCTTCCTTAGTGGCCCGTAAAATTTGAAATATTCCCGAGTGGTGGACTGTATATTGATTTATTACCCAGACAGATTTTTTCTCTTCCATAGTACAGAGATAAGCTTTCTTTACTAACTCTCTCACACTTCGGTTTTTTTCAAATTTCGATGTAGTAGCTACAGTGGTTGCCCTACTGACATTTGATTGATGAGTTATGAGAACCGCGTTACCGCGATTCATCAGCTGGAGACGGTTTTTTTTTTCATTTGAAGTGTTACGTATTTTTATCTAGATTTTGTTTAATCTCAATTACATTCCCTCTGTTGTGTCTTTTCTATCTCAGTTAACAGTGACCCACGGCATGACACTCAGCGAGTGCCACAGAAAGTTCCAAAAAATCTGAAATCAGCGTGAACTAGTGCCCACCTCAACCATGATTAAAGGGAACCGAACATACCGACCCACATGCCACCATCGGTCCACATGCCAACAGACAGACTACACAGTACACATGTACAATAATTTTATTTTAAATGCAACATAAAAATGGATATCAAATTAATATATGATAATGTCAATGTTGTGTAAAATTAACAATGGTGTCAATTCTGTTGTATATAGTCTCTTGACTATAATTGACTAAATTTTCTTCATACAAAATGTAAACCTTGTACACTTTGAAACAAGGTCTTATTTCAAATTTAAACAAATAGGTAACATATGTCGCTATCGAAATAAGCAATTTATTTGTCGACTAAAGTCTGACACGCTTAAATAAACTTTAACACCACGTAGCGAGAGCCGCTATCCGTTGAATGCCATCTCTTTTGCTCTGTGTTTTTGTCTGTGTCGATTAAAATAACGTCATCTTAGTTCGTTTTGAACAAGTTATTATACGGCAATTATACGGCATTTGAATAAATGAGGACTTTTGCTGCGTGGAAATAAAGTTGAGTATATGTTGACAGGTTTAAGTGAAATTTAGTGGCGCTGAGAAATAGATGCCAGTAACAAATAGACCTTGTTACGAAGAGGACAAGAACTAAAATCTGACTTAATTTCTTCATATGAAATCATTCATATGAAGAAATTAAGTCAGGTTTTAGTTTAGTCGAGTGTACAATAGAATCGGGACCAGTGTCAGATAAAACTAAGACACAAAGACTTTCTGCTTGTAAAGAATACCACTCATTTACAGCTACCTAAGCATTTTGCCAAACATTTTTGTCAGCGAAATAATCGTCTGGTTTATAATATGCTCATTTACATATCATGCATTTTATACTAGTTTTAAATTTCTTCTCATTTAGTTGAACAATATCAGGAGGTACTACATTTTAGAATTTAACACTGTACCTCATAAAAAATGCATGCGCTTTTGTTAATCAAAATTTTGGTTGAACCAATTTCTTTTGTTCTTTAGTAACATAATTATGTGTTTCACATCGTTTTGCTGATGCAAGTTAAACTGTCTTGGAACTCGCAACGAATGTAATTAAAAGTATTTTGGTGGAAATATTAAAAATATTATTTTCTCCTTAGACACACCACAAAAAATCGCGGCAGAAACTCAAAGAGTATGTAGACCAAAATATTATTTTAGATAAACTGCAAAACACCCGTACAAATGGTGATCGAAGTCAATATATTATCTAACTTTTTCTTACATTATACTAGTGAAAGTGAAACTAATCATTTCCAGATGATGATGGAGCAGACGTGGAAAGCAATCTAAACGATGATACAAAAATTTTGGTACAGTTTACAAATAAAAAAGGTGCCCAGTTGTACTTCGGCTTTCGGTACATTAAAATTTTGGTAATTTATAATGTGGCTGTTAGGCCTTTTCTAGTAATTTTTCAGCTACAGCTCCTTCGTGCGATGGCGAAAAAAGTTTGTGTTATTATATTACTGCTAAAGTAAGTATACGCAAGTACTTATCATACAAAAAAGGTACACTCTAGCCTTTGACTTGTATTATGTAATAAATTCTAAAGAATATATTATCAAGACGAATACAACTCCGTGACAGATTACCGTAATACCTTAGTAAAGGTCGGCGCTATAATTCATCTACCACTTTCTACAATGGATGTGACTTTAATATTATATTTTAGACCTTCAGGGCTTGCATATACAGGCTATAATTGTATAATTTTATTTTGGATATAATCTATTGTCAACTGAAAGCAACGATTAGGCGTTGAAAAAAGCTGAATGGTTCATGTATTAATTTTACAAAAACCTTGCTAGTTTAACCCAATTTTTCTAGACATTATTTTTTATTCTTTTGCCGCAGTAAGCTCAGAAATCAGTTTCAGGGGGTAACGGTGAATACCGTCTGAGTAAAAATCTTTAAGCAATAAAGCCACGTTACGATTTGATTGGTTGGTAAGTTGGTTAGTTTATTTACTTTTAGTTTTAAAAAGAAAATAGCACACGATATTGTCGAAAGTTTATGCGAATGTTACACATTGAAATAAAACTATTTTGAATGGATACTATCGCGATTTATTTGGTGTTATTTTACTATTTACACTGATCCCGACGTTTCAGTTGAGATAACTTTGCACTTCGATACATGAGACGACCACCATCTTAGTCTACCCGTGACCATGGCTGCTGAAAAGCAACTGAAACGTCGGGATCAGTGTAAATAGTAAAATAACACCAAATAAATCGCGAGAGTATCCATTAAAAATAGTTTTATTTCAATAATAGCACACCACAAAATGATGTAATATGTACTAAATATTGTTAATACTGTCTGGTTTTTTTTAAAAGTTGCCGCTGCCGTGAGTTTGTTTGCCCGATTTCTTCTCACAAGGCTCAACCATTTGGAAACGGGCGGTTATAGATCGAAACAGGCAGATCTGATATTATGTTATCCTTTCTTTTTTCTTTAATAATTTTACATTTGACGAAGCAAACTATTGTTGCGGTGATTGTGTGTGTTGATCTATAATTTTTAATTATAATAATTATTTATTAAATCAACGATTTCGAATAATTGATGATCAATTTTATGAAATAAAGATATTGAATTTGAATTTGAATCAAAGGAGGCACTGAATGTCATTATTTTATATTTTTTCTTAGTTGGTGTCTAATATAAAAGATTAACGCTCGGTTTCTGAAAGGCTGATCAAAAATTGTTCAACTGACAGTCAATTAAATTCTGAAACTTTTATCTAATATTTTTTTTTTCAATTTTTCTGAACATTCGAATAGCATTTGACATAAAATTCTGCAGTAAAATTTTAAATTTGACGTAAGCTCTGTTAATTTACTGATCCGATGATTAAATCAAAGTACCTAATCATGCTTTCAGAAACTCAATATAAACCTGACAAGCACTTTTAAATTTAGTAAGTCTAGTATTAATACTAAATTCATACCTTGTAGTGGGTATAAACAATTGTTTAATTAATGTGGTAAAAAACAATATTGCGGTCACTAACAATGACGCGAGAGGTGGCTTCGCCCTTTGACCCCCATAAAGGACCCCTGTTGAACTAGTCGGGCTGAAGAGCAGCACAGCATACGAGTGCAGATGTGCAATACACACGTGAGAGTACCAACGTACATCTTTATTGTTATAAAGATACATAAAATTACTGAAATACCTACCATTTATCTTACATTGTGCCGATCTACATTGTTTTTTTGTATTAGAGAAAATACTCTTTTTCATTTGGTCTAGACTAATATTAGTCATTACAGTCATACTAGTGATAGTATCCTACTAATATTATAAACGTGAAAGTTTGTGACGAAGTATGGATGTTTGTTAATCTTTCACGCAAAAACTACTAAACTGATTGCGATAAAACTTGGTATGCAGATAGCTGGAGACCTGGATTAACACATAGGCTATCTCCACTCGGACCGAATTCGCCGCCGGCGGACCGGTTGGCGGAGTCGCGCTTTCCAGCGCCTCATGCCGCCCTGAGTGTGGCGGCGGGTAGATGGGACGGGTTTTCCCCATCACCCGCTACAGTGGCCATCCGCGAGGAGGTGTCGTTCACGTGTGCTTGGACGTCGCCTAAGCGAGAGTTTTTAGCCGAAGGTGGTGCCCGCGCCTTTGCGGGCAGGCGCTAGGAGGAGTCCGGATGTCTTAATAAAGCTGTTCCCGGATTCCTCCTATTTTAGGCGCAGTACGGCACACCGTGTGGTTTTAGTCGATTCGATTCCGACACACCGCCCATCATAAACCCCGGTGGGGTGACGGTCCGAGGGGGTTTCCACAGGCACAAGAAAAAAAAGAGTTCACATGCGTCGGTAAGTATACTGGATTAGTTCAAACCCGCAATCAAGTGATCGCAAGTCTTAGCCACTACATCACACTTAAAATAAATGGATTGAACTAAATATCGTGGTTAAAATTATATTTCGGGAATCAATCAGTATTTTTAAAATATTATTCATTTAAAACAGCCGACTACAGTAAGTCTATGTAACCGATACTAGTACAATTTAATTAACTTTACAACTATCGACGGAGGGTAAACAGTCGACTTTATGTTTTTCTTCCACTCCAAATCTAAATTGAATATTAATATAACTAACAAGCTCGCTCAACTAGAACCGAAGCTTGATAAATGGAAACCTTCAATCAGTTCAGTCACCCATTTCAGCCAATTACTTATAGGTACTAAGTTTTCGAGCCAAATAACTTGTAAGGTGTAATATTATCGAGTAGTGTTGTTGCGATAGCGATTGTTTCGCTATCGATTGTTAACTTTGAAAAATAGTAACTTTATGGACATATCGTGCTATCGTTACAGTCAATGAAATCAAAACTAGTAGCGATAGTACTATCAAATAATAATACTAATAATATCTATGACTTATTGATGACTTTCGATACTATTGATACATTATAGTAGATTAGCAGCAAAAAATATTGAGAAATTTAAATTATTTCTTTGATTTATATTACACTTAGATGTATTATCGATAGGGTAAAATTATCTATACTATCGATAATATTGTAATTGATACTATCCATAGTATTGATAGTATTATCGAAATCAATAATTTTGATAGGGCTATTGATAGCCCTCCCATCAGGACCCCGTGACGGAACACCGTGTGGTTTTAGTCGGTTCAAGTCCGACATACCATCTTACCGTTAGCCCCGGTGAGATGATGACCCGTGGGGGTTTCCACACGTAAAAAAAGGGCTATTGATAGCACTACTGATTTTCTAGGGCTCTATAGTATTACTATCTATTTGATAGTCGATAGACTATCGCTATCGCAACAACACTATTATCGAGCAGAAATATTGTTCTGTAAGATCAAATGACATTGCAGTTGTCAATAATATAAAAAGGTGTAACGCTGTGGGAAGTTTCTGGAATACAAAAGCAACCACCGATCAAACTAGGTGATCATGTCCGATCAGAAATGTGCTCTCTCGTACACTGATGTCGCCGGTCGATTCTTTCCTTGACTAACGGCCCCTGTCGTGCTCAAAACTAGCCGAGCATCCCCGAAATACACTCTTGAGTACAACCACATCAGTTAGATAGAGTATGGTTTTTGGATGGAGTTGGTAAAAAGTTGAGAATCTCGAAATTGCTTAACCAAAAGAAAACGTGTTAAGTGCATCATCAAACAAATGCGACTCACAGACTTTTGTTTTTTTTTCGTGAGGATGCTGGTCAACGCTTCACCGGAGCTAACGGCCGGCTAAAACCACACGGTGTGTATGAAAGCCGACTCCAACTTAGTTGGGAAAAGGCGCGGAGGATGATGACATACACATTATAGACAAATTACACCCGGACACAGAACAAACGATCCTGCTCATCAAACAATTTTATTATTTGTCCTGGGTGAGAATCGAATCCGCGATCTCTGGCTCAACAGTCAGGATCTTCACTAACCACTAGGCTAACAGGCCAATATTTTCTACATAATATCAAACATACATTATTTATACCTTTTCTTTATTTGGTAACTTTCTGCTAGAAATAAATAGAAATCGGTGTTGCCAACATCAGCAAGAAAAGAAAAAACAAATTAATGTGTAAGAACTTCGGCTAAGTTCCAAAACAAATCGAGCTTTACAACCTTTTAAGTAAGAGCTGATACTTTTGTTTTTAGTATAATCCTTGTAGATTTACTGAAAAGCTATTTGGATTGATGGAACCTAATACCTATTGAAATACTTCTGTTAGGAACAATCTCACCACTATTGTTATAAACTATCAAATTCATAAAATACTGCTTTGTTGTTCGAACCTCAATTAGCACTCAAATGATCATTATCAACTTATAAAAAGGCTAAGCATGCAATCTAGCCTTTTTGCCACCCCACCAATGTTAGGCTAATCATTATAACTAGTCATAATAATGTCTACCAAGTCATTTTTATTAAACAGTGAACTGTTTTATTATCTATTATAGTTTGCCCCTATTTTTACTAAAATACTTCCGAGCTGAAGTGATAATTGTTATTATTTTCTGTAGCGTTCATCAATACTTTCAAAATATATCATATTTAGTTTCCACAATTCAAATTACCCACGAAATGAAAACAATATTTCATTTACCTTTGCATTAACAAAATTCCCAACGAATTTAATTTGGACGAAGCATTATTTTTGTTGAGATTTATATTCTATGTGGCTACTCTCCACAGTTGCGATGAAACCGTTCATTTGAAAAGTGGTAATTAGGTTTCTGAACCTTTCCTTTGTATTTTTAAATGTTAACGTGTCTGTAAACGGTTGAATTACCGCCTATAAAGTTATTTAGTTAATACACAGCAATTTCAAGATCGAGAAACTAAGTACATACACTGTGTTACTTAAAAGTGTTGTCATATTTTTAGAGTCGTCGATCCTTTAAATAATATAAAGCGCTGATAATTTTAGTAATCGTGATTTTTAAAACAGAAATCTTATTTTGAAACTGACAAATTAAACTTGAAAATTAACCGATAAAGCAGTGTTTCGCAAGAGAGAGGGCTGGCATGAATAAAAGTGGGTATTTAATACCAAGGGTGTTGGGTGATGGAACGTAAAAAATTTTCTGAAAATATTTGCATGAAAAATATAAAAACAAAATTATTGAAATTGACATGAAAATTCATAAAATGTTGTTTAGAAATATGCATCTACAACAGAAAAAGCATATTTAGAAAAAAAAATAAGTTTCAATTAAGTAATATAAAAAAAAACTAGTTTGGAGGCAAGGAATCGTTAGTTTATTTAATTAATTTTATAAATGATAATGGCAGGCCGCAGGCAGCATGGTCTTTCGTTATGACATTCGTGTAATTATCTTGTATAAATTTAAGCGTAGCTTCACTAAACAAAAACGTTTCCTGGAAATGAGTAGTGCACAAACTTGTCCATCTCTAAGGACTATAAAACGGTAGTATATTACGGCGGTGAGACTAACTGCTTGTAAACATACTTATATATTACTAAATAGATACATGAATACATATTATAGATAAATTACACCCAGACACGGAAAAAATAATCGTGCTCGTACAATTATTTGTCGTGGGTAGTAATCAACCACTTGCCCTCTGCTTCAGCAGTCAAGATCATTAACCACTAGGCAAACAGGCCTATCAACACTACTATTGTTAAACAATTGCTTAACATGACTAGGACTAGAATAGTCTTGTTTAACCGCGAATATCTGTAGCTCGGGGGTAAAACAGGTTAGGTATTTTCCGAGTCTGAGACTTCTGATACGAAGAGGAAATATATCTTGTCACGAATCATCGTGTGAACCCTTCATACGCACTCATTCATCCAATTTTCCCCCTGCGCCGCGCCGCACCCCGGAAGACTATTTAACGATATCCGATCTGCATTCATCAGCGCCGGAACAGCGACCAAGACCTCTCTCCTCTCAAGACCTTACGTCCCTGAGTTTAATATAATGCTGTAAAGTAACTTTTGATATCTGTACCACTAGAATCAATATAAATCGTAAAAGTGTTTTACGTGTGTAATTTCTCTCTTTACTCAACTCCAACCTGCGGGGGACCACGTGTAGACCACGAGGTCACCCTCCACGTTAAAATCTCACATCCCTACGTTCTGTTATATACAAAATTCAAGTTTTTCTTACACTTGGTGTTCCAAAAACGAAGTAACATGTTCAAATCTGCATGAACATGGTAAACAGATATGGGTCGGTTATTAATCTTCTAATATTCCAACAGTTTTTTTATATGAGATTTATAGCCGAAGGGTACAGACCTTTTGAAAGGGAATACGGTTATGGTGATATTTTTTCGGATAACATTCTAGTGGCTTTTGAAGATAGTAGCGAATTTATTATTAATGTCCGTGGCTACTAGTAATGAAACTAATAGTTATTTTGTATTATACACATATTTTTTAAATGCTTACATAGTTATTATATACTAAGAAACACTCAGGGAAAAGCAAGTAGACAACGTCATGTATACAAAGAAATTGCACTGAGCTGGAATCGAACCCACAACCCGCTGCAGGTTCTACCGCCACAAAGGTTCACAAAAGAAAACTAGGTATCTTACACCCTATTTACATAGAATTCATTGTTAGTCACAACTGGCGCAGGCCCAAACCACCCTATTTATACCAAAATAGGCTTTTAACTCCCCTTTTTTCGCAAATCCTCTACTTAAATAGTTCTTAGTCAAAATTTTTCAAAGAAACATATGGTTTAGCAAAAGATCGTTCAGATACTGTGGTATCCATGCATAATCCATTTTCCGGGACAAACAGGCGGGCACCGGTATCTCTGACCCCATCTGTGTTATTGCTCAAACGACTTCAAATGGGACTGATAACTCCGACTTTCATGTGCAATCTTTTTTGAGGCGATTTTTTCTGTCCTATTTGTTATTACGGAAATCTTGGTCACTATGCTTTTATCGTGGGTCAGTCGTGAAAATAAAAATGTTGCGCCATTACAGTGTTATTCGATTGAAATTGTAGTCACGTGCTGTGTATTGGCAGCAGAAAATTACTTGTTGATATAAACCGTCCTGTACATTGAACTTAATAGTAGCAGTTGTAGAATATTTGTTCAATTTTTAACCAACTGCGGGACAATGAAATATGGTTATGTTTCTTTTGAGTTTCTGAGTATAGCAGATCCCACTAATATTATAAATGTGAAAGTTTGGAGGGATGGATGGATGCATGTTTGTTACTCTTTCACGCAAAAACCACTGAACCGATTGCGATGAAACTTGGTGTGTAAATAGCTGGAGACCTGGATTAACATATAGGCTACTTTTTATCTCGATATTCCCACGGGATCGGGACTTATGCGAGTGAAATCGCGGGGCGCTGCTATAATATTTTAAATGTGAAAGTTTGGAGGGATGGATGGATGGATGTTTGTTACTCTTTCACGCAAAAACCACAAAGCCGATTGCGATGAAACTTGGTGTGTAGACAGTTGGAGACCTGGATTAACGCATATGCTACTTTTCATTCCGATACTTCCAGGGGATCGGGATTTACGCGGGTGAAACCGCGGGGCGCTGCTAGTATAATATATAATACTTTATTTTTACGCCAGAAGTTTAAATAAAAACAAATCGTTTTAAAAGCGAACAAAAAAAAATACAAAAAAGTGACGTAGTACCGTAAAATACGACAAAAAATAAACTATACTCCATCAAATCTAAAATAAATTCTTTGATCTCATGCCTATTCATTAATCTGTCAGAACTGTCAAACGGTACTTCTTAGATTAGATGGACTTTAGACAAGATACTCCTCCTCCGTATACCTACTTGACATTGGCAAAATTGTGGTAACTCCACAAAGCCACAAACCAAAAGTTGAAGTTGACAAGATACTCCAGTAAAGCTGTGTTCGAAATTCAACTTCACGTTAACTTAACTCAAAAAGGTTTTATAATAACTAAACTTACTTGAAGAAATAAGATCCGTTGTTATACCCGAAGAAGGGCACAGTGTAAGTGAGCATCCAGATATTGCCACCTCCGCAATCGTAGTACGGCTTGGACCACTTGCCGTCTTCGTACGTTACAGAGAGAATCTCATCTGGTTCTCTATCTGTGTGCGCTGTGTCATTGTAGGTGTAGGTGTTATATCCTGCAAGATACAAAAAAATATTTAGACTGACTATCATTTCATGATACGATACAACTAATGTATTCAATTTAGAAAAAGAAAGATTAAAATTGTAATCATTGTGTGAATTGCACGCGCCATCAAACAGGCATATACCTACTGTAAGCTTAATTTATTAGAATACTATAATAATTCATATCTATATCTTAAAATATAATACTTTATTGATTAGTAATTAGTGTTACGAATTATTATTTTATATCGATAATGTTGTTCTATCGATTCTGATTTATATTGTGGCAACACTATTTCGAATTGTCATGTTTTGAAGTGATAATTTTGAGTCATTACATATACCCGCATAGCTCGAATCGAGAGGTTGTTTTATTTAAATCTATTTGCATCCTGTTAATCTATACTTTTTCTGGGATAAAAGATCTGATCCTTTTACTACATACATACACCATTTTATACACACGCTAGCTGTGACTTAAGTGAATTCCGCGCGAGTTGAATGCAGTTGGGACCTGAGGTGAAGGCAGGAGCACCCCCCTACCACCCGCGAACCTCGCCTCGCACGCCTGCAGTAGCAACTATCGCCTTTCTGAGCTCTACATTCAACTCGCTCGCGGATATACGCTCGCTTACACGCACACACTCACACATATACACCACAGTAAGTTAGTAACTAAACGCCGAGTGTTGTGGGTTCAAATCCCACACAAGACAAAAATGTGAAGCACAAATCGTTGTCCCGAGTCTGGGTGCTCTATGTGTCCGTTCTATAAATGTTTGTGAATCCCCAGTGTCACAGGAGTATTTCTAATGCGGGAGTTGTCTTTTTAAAGAAAAAAAAAAGCTCACAAACAAAGGCAGAGCCTTATATTTTTGGCAGTCGAAAGATGATCGACCAACATGAATTTTTAAAATAATTTATTTGTATTATATTGCTTATTAATGGAATACCTAAGACTGTTTATAAGAACAAGTCTTTAGTAAAAGTTCCTCAACGACTTGACTTCGATACACACCTACAGATATAACTCAAAATCACTCCAGTGAATTACGCTTTTGTTTCTCGAGCATCGTTTCTGTGAAAATCTGTGAAAACATTAAGTAGCTCTTTTTATTGCAAATGTTTACAAAGGTTTTGAAGATGAACAAAACTTTCAAGTTGTTTTCTTGCTCGATTTAAACTGCTTGTTAAATTGAACGTCGCTCGCTCGGACAGATCCGTGAAATGGTAATAAGCTTTATTTTATTTTTGTTATGGTAAGTTGAAGTTTTGACCCAATCTTGAAGGAACATCTATTCGAATAATATCTTAGAATATCTTTAAGAAATAACAATCACTTGTTTGTGCACAATTCTTGGAAATCTGTATTATTTACTTGAATAGAAGACGCCATATTTTCTGTCCTGGTCTTCCAACATTAACTAGGTACTCTAATATAGAACTACTAATAAAAAAAACTTACTAATGTTTGTTACTCTTTCACGCAAACACGGCTAAATGGATCTGGGTGAAATTTAGCACAGAGGTAGATAAACAATCTGGAATAGGCTACTTTTTATCCCTGTAAAGAGAGAGAGCCGGTGGGATAAAGGCCGGCAACGCACTTGTGACTCTTGCGTTGCAATTGCCCATGGGCGGCGGTAGTCATTTACCATCAGGTGATCCGTCTACTCGTTTGCCCAAAAAAAAGAATGAGTTTGTTTGTTTTTTCACATCTTACCTACTCAACCAATATCATGAAATTTTGCATACACGTTACCAGGAGTACAGAAAAGGACATAAAGTACTTTTCATTCAAAAAAAAATGTTATTAAAAATAAAAAAAAACTGAATAAATTGAAATCTTGTTGTACTTCTTTAAAACATTTTTTCATTATTGAACAAAATTTTTCACCGATAATTTTCTAAGCAAACAATCATGTTTACGACATATTCAGATATTGAATATTCTAAAAGGATCCTGGCCATCATCAAGCCTGCGAGGATGCAGAGGCTATTGAGGATGCGATAATAGACAATGGGGTTACAATTCTCGCGAAGTGCCACGTCCGCAAGTCACCCGAGCAAGCAGCAGAGCGGTACAAAGGGCAGCCATCACTTCCCTCACCTCGTAGCACACATGTCCAGTTGCCTGGTACTCGCTGCCACGAATTGCATATTAAAGTGGAACACGCTCATGGGACCAGTACGATTACTGGAGGCACAAGCCTTTTGGCCACACATAGTCTTTGTGCTTCCTATGGAAGACACACACTGTATAGAGATTACTTCAACGGGTTGCATGACAGTAAGAACCACGCCGAGCCTATTAGGGAAATACTTCTTTCTCTGATATGATAGTAGAACCGCTGCTGCGTCACTGGCAAGTGAAAGACTACATACAGAAATACATCACACCATCTTTGCCAGCAGTGACTGGTTTAGCACGTGAACGACCCGCAGAACCCATGATATGGTTGGCAGAACATTTAGGGAGACAACCCGAATGAGCCTGAACTTGCACCTCAACCGCCAGAGCAAGGGGCAGAAAACCGATGTCACATGCCAGAGCGTTCCGAACAATTAATCCCCTTCACAATTCAAACAATTCTTAATACCTGAATAAAGCTAATTTTAAATAAAAAAAATATAACTGAATGACATCATAATCCGACCCTCTATCCTTTTAGCGTTGTTTTACGTTTTTACTAAATATACAGCTTTTTAATATATTTTCATAATGACTCCACTTTTACCAATATCTGTCAATAAATATTTATAACAATTGACATCAAGCACTCCAGGCTTTTTTTTTAGGGTTAATTTCCAGGGTTAATTACACTAGATATTCTTAATTTAAATTTATTGAAAATAAAATTATTTTCTACTTTTTAGTTTGGTTTTCTATTAAAGCGTGTTTTTTAGTTTTTAAACTATTATTAAATAAATAAAATAGTATCTAAAAAGTTTATTTTTTTTCATCCTTCATTTGGATTTTAACTATTACATTACATAGATTTGTTAAAAGAAATAAATGTTATTAGAATGAGTCGGTGCGGTAGTTTTATCTTTTGTAAGATAACAAACTATAACCCTATCACTCAGGTTTTAATTTTATATAGAATATGGTATTCTAATACTTATGAAGTATCTGTAGAGCAGCTACGTGGTACAGATATACACAGGGTGTATCTGAAAATGGAACACTTACCTAAATCACTAAAAGAGATTACTCACAAAAATAATTGTTCGAAAAAAAACTATTTGTTTACAAAACCGTTTGAATTTCCAGATATTTTTACGTTTCTCATCTCGTGGCTAAGTGGTAACCGAGTAGGTTAGCACATTGCAAGGTTAAGTAATATTAGCCAGGTCAGGCTTTGGATGGGTGACCATTCTTAACACATTGAGACCTCCGTGCCTCGGAGAGCACGTTAAGCTGTCGGCTGCCATACGAACATCTGTGTGTTGTGCATTCGTTACGGCAAGTTGGAGCCCTAAAAAAGGTCTGACAACCTGGTCTAACTACAGAGCTTTGATATCGCCTAGTACTTGGGTTGTGGACGAAGGACACATATGCTACTTTTTATCCCGATATTCCCATCGGGAATTACGCAGATGAAACCGCGGGGCGCAGCTAGTGTAGTATAAACACCATGGTTCATGTGAGATAACTGTAGTCTATCTACATAATGATACATTTATGTTTGATGCTATTTGTTGAACAAGGATTAGCAAAGAAAAAGGGATAGGCTATAGGCTTGGCAATGTTTTTTTTACGCTGAGCACTGTTCTAAGGTTTGGAGTGCAGTGTCCTCGCGACAGCCTCCGCAGTAGTTGGTGATTCCACACTAGATAATCCTATAGGTTTATGGGCAATTTTAGCCAACACTAAGATAAAAGTTAACTAATGTCGGAGCACAATGGAAGACCTCAAAGGCCTGGAATGAATGCAATGCCAAAGAAAGCGTATTTTGTAAACATTTTTTGCAAGACTTCAAAACAACACAAAATAGCTTTGTTTATTGAGCTAAATATCTGTTTCGCAATTATTCATCATGTTTATAAAATTATTATGGAAACAGTTCAAGTAGCTCGCTGAAAGGGTAATGGTGCTTGAAACTAATTTAACACCATTTGCAATGTACTGAATGTTACACTGTGTAGCTATCAATTTAAGGTAAATCTTAAAAAGCTGTTTCTAGCTATACAAACAGCTTCAAATCTACGTTATTATGTATTTTTTGTAACAATTTACAGTAAAATGCTAATTTTACTATAATTTTTTACAAAGAATACCTTGAAACTCAGTAAAACATTTTAGTTATAATCATAGCTTTATTCGGTTACATAAAATTATACCAGTGTAGTTACTCTGGACTAATTAAAGTGCCGTGCACATCTGGATTTCGCTTGTTGTCCTGCCCTCATCAGTCTTTTGAGGTAGATGCCATCAACCTCAAAAGATCTACTAGATGGTGTTCGATTGGCGTCCAAAAGATTGCAAAGACGACCTTTTCACCCACAAACACTTCACAGTCATTCAGGTTCATAAAAAGGACTAACTAAAATCCTATAATATATATATATATATATATATATATATATATATATATATATATATATATGTAAACATAAACGGAAAGATAAAAGAAACGTTACCGGCTTGTTCGAATCACCACCGCCTAAGAACATCAAATAATTTCATCAATTGTTGTTGTTAGTTGATGCCCGGGTAGGGCATCAACTAACAAAAGAATCTTTTAATCTTATTTTTTTTAATATATCTTGTTTTATTGTTTATACTACCTTACCTTCATCTGGTTTTTAAAAACAAAACACTGATTCTACAATTGATTTAAAAGTAGCCGTGAGTTTTAATTGCAGGTCTTTTTTACTTTACGATTTTATGGTTTGCAGTACGCAAACCAAAAAATCAACATAAATGTATATAAAGTTAAATCTTCCATGAGAGATACTTCTTAACGCAATTGATTATTGATATGATTTTATTTCATCCACCTCTTTTGAGTTATTATACATCGTGGTTTTTAAATTCATGAAAGTCCTTCAATCCATCGTCAGCTGGAAGCACTCCGATTGAGCATTTCTTTTAGTGCAGAAATAAATTTGCATTAAAGGCTTGTGGCTTGGCACACAAAGTAATACCATTTTTACAATTGTTCTTCAATTTGCCTTCTCGCTTACCTTTTCTTTAACCCTCAGGTATAAGGTGAAGTGAACGTTGAAGTACGAAATGTGAACGTAGAATGACCACAAATGAAAACCCGGAAGTAGTAATCAATTTGACTAAAATCAGTCAAGGCTCCAAATCAGCCGCAAACTTAAAAGTCCCATATCTTACAGAAATAGAAACAACTACTAAAAATATTTAAAAGCCATTTTAAGAGGTGTTTAACAGCTGATTTTCTGACACTTATCTCGCCACAAGTTTTTCGTAAATTCCTTAAACGTAACATGTGTAACTTCCATAAAGTTTGTAAAACTTTGAAAAGGTTTTTCTCCTTTATTTTCAAGTGCCGTGTTACTTGAGTTTTCAGGAAAGCTTAATTTTATCGGCACGAACATCTTTTTCTGAACCAAATAATGCTGCCTAATATTGTGTAAAATAAGTATACTATTTGTTATCCAATTACTCGCTAAAATCACTATTTGGAACATCACTAGTTTGTGTCTGTAAACTATTATAATTTATCATAATAATAGATATGTCTAAATTCAAATATACATAGTAAAACTATATGTTCCAAGTTGGGTTATGGTACCAAAATAAGCCAAATTGATGCCGGGAAAATGTAAAGTTGTTTTTAATTTTCTTGAAACATTAATAAAAGTTGGGTAATGAGGTGTTCATGTTCAAAGGGACATTCAATTTCAATCTGAATTTTCCAATAATTAAATTCCAAACCTTTGTATCAAAAGATATATTTGAAACATGATCAATTTTGACGTTGCACTACGTCAAAATTGATCATGTTTCAAATATATCTTTTAGGTGCTATACGTTATAAACGCATTTACAACGTGTCTCAAAAATGTCTGGCCATATTTTAGGGTCGTATAGTAGATTTACAAAATAAATTATCGTTACAATTTTAAGATGTTTTTTATTTTTAAAAGATTTTATTTATCTTGCATGGTTTAGTAGTTCTTAGTTTACCTAAACCTAAACAACTAATACACGGTGCAACATCTAGCAAACCTACAACAGCTGTCGCAAAATATATTATTGCAAGATATATATATATATATTCTCTCGACAAGCTTTTATACCACATAAATGGTATAATTTAACAAAGGGATTATTTTAATTTACTTCAATACATTTTCTTTTTTTAACTATTAAACGGAAGCTTGATTTTAAAAATGATTTATTTTACTATTAATATACAGGGTGTTACAGTAAGGTGTTGTCAAATTTTTGGAGCGTTATGTGTAGTCGACAAATAGTTGATTTAGCTTAAAAAATGATTTTCCTAGTGTAGATGCACATTTCTAAACAATAAATTACGAATTTTCATATCAATTTCAATGAATTATTATTTTTTTATGCAGACATTTTTTGAAAAATCTGGACATTCCATGGACATTCTTAGTTTTAAATACCTATAGTTTCATTAATGCCAGCCCTCTCTCATACGAAATAAATATAGATTTTTTTTAAATTAAAATGTATAATATTTAATTTTTGCGACAATTTTTTAGCCTTATTCTAATACCTTTGTATGCACAAAACTGTTTTAAACAGTTTAGCATAATCGATCAATTTTCAAGTTTAATTTTTCAGTAAGATTTCTGTATTAAAAATCACGAATTTTCATAAAATTGTTAGCGCTTTACTTTATTTACGGTGTAAAACACCACAACACCTTTACATAACAACGTGTATATGACCTTAAAATTTTACCGATTAAGCTAATATTAAGGGCAATGTTGATAGAAACACAGGCATTGTCATTAAATGTCCTTTAAAAAAAAAAAATAAAGGAGATCGTTAACTGATTGATTCAATGAATTTGATATGACAATAATTTAGACATTGATATGGCAATTGGTACTTAACACGTTGTTTAGAAATATGTGCACAATCACATTATTGTACAATCAGGTGTTAATTTATAGTCGGATATACGAAAGTAAGTGTCGTAAGCTTTGCAAACCATAAATCAAAGTGATGCCTCTCAGCATCCAAGGTCGACAACCACTTAAACTCGCTTGGCAAGCAAAGGCAAAACCACTTAAAAATTATGCTGATCAAGGAATTAAGGAGGGTCGTCCCTTGCTCTCCAGTGACAGTTGAATGGATGTCGTCTGTGGATAATGGGTTTGATGACCAGGTTTTTCTTGAATAGGTTCTCTAGAACGTTATCATAGAGAGGCGTAAAGTAAATCTTAGGAGTTGAAGATTTTGTATTTTGACAAAATGCTTATCAGATGATATATAAAATAGATAAAAATAAATAATCTTTACGAATGAATGTGACCTGTTGAATGTGTGGTGAATGAGACAAGTTTTTTAAACTTTCTTTGATTTTATATAATTAATTGTATGTTACATGGCGGTAATTCATCATTAAATATTACTAGAGGAAAGAAAACTAATTACTCACACTCTGTTTGTCAACCCAACAGCAACAGCATAACAAAATAAATACTTTTTTTAAAAGACTAAAGTTGTAAGTCAAATCTGAGAGTTATCTCTCAGATTTGACTATTCAAACTTAAGATATATTTCTCGTAATAATGTGCTAGTACGAGAATATAAAGAAGGGGCCACGCGTGGGTACCCCTATGTCCGGTCCGAGCAAGCGAGGCGGTTTCGGGATCATCTCAAAGCTGCCAAGGCACGCTTAATAAACGACGCCAACTCCGTGAACACTTCTACCTCCGCCGCCAACCCCGCGAGCACCTCTGCTGCTGCTGTTCTTGTAACAATGAACATAACGAGTGAAGATACCAACCATACATCTGCTAAAGCTGCCAGTTTTGTATTAAAATATTTAGAACGAAGTCAATCTTGTTTTCTTTTCAATCTTTAACACCAAAAAACGATTCGCTGTCATAGGCGTTTACCAAAGCCAACGGCCGTGTGTTCCGATACAGCCCCACCAGATTTTTTTAAAACCAAAAGTAGGTATCCATTCATTTTTATTTAAGTATAATTATGTCCAGGAAGAACCAACAGAATTCATTTGTCGACCATGTTGGTAAAGAGTTGACAGGACTTTGTAAAGACGAATTCGTAAGTAAATCAACCATCGATACTCTGCTGGATGAATCTGCCGCAAAAACAAGCCGCATCCATCCAACTCTAACATTATCCAAAAACCCAAAGCGCGCTCGACGTGCGGCCAACGCCCGTAACCTGAACACAGTGTAAGGCCACATTCATATGACGCGTGTTGAACGCGCGATTTGCTAACACGCGTTGACGCACGTCAACAAGAACACGCGTTTTGTTCAAGTCTTTTATATGCTAACATGGGTGTTTTGATCAGACGTGCACTCCGTCATTGGTTAGCGTGATAAAAAAGGATAGGAAGGATAAAAGGATTTGGCCATTTAAATAAAAGTCTGAACACCATTTTTCACATAGCATGAGTTCAGTGAGACTCCATTTACAGATTCCAAAATAAAATGTGAATTACAAGAAAAGTACTCGAATTGATAGAGAAAAAAAATCTATTTTAATTTGATGTTTTTACATAGGCTGCACTAAAAGTATCGGGAATGGAATATTTCCACTATTCCTATCACATTAAAATCTTTTTAATTGAAAACCCCTTGGTTTTAAAAATCGAATACCATTTATTTATTTAAAAAAAGATTCTCGGTCTTCTCACAAGGTCTTCTCAAACTTGTTTAGTCGTTGAGAAAATGGAATTGACTCGAGAAAATTCAATTCAATTCGGTTTAACACAAAAACAGTGTGTTGACCGGATGCTTTCTGCATTTGGTGATGAAGCCCCATCCAAAACCACAATTTATCGCTGGTTTGCTGAATTTCAACGTGGACGTGTCAAGCTCAGTGATGATCCCCGTCAAGGTCGTTGATGCTGTGCGTAAGCTGATTGAGGAAGATCGACATGTGACATACCGCGAAATTCAGGCAAATTTAGACATTGGCAGGAGTCAAATACAAATAATCTTGCATGAACAATTAGGTGTAAAAAAGTGGTTTTCCCGATGGATACCGCATTTGGTGAGTCAGAACCCTCGAAAGATTCCACGCAGGATCCTCAAATGCTGTATACTACATTGTATCAGGTGACGAATCCTGGATATACGCGTACGAACCCGAAACAAAAAACCAGTCACGAGTTTGGGTGTTCGAAAATGAGTTAAAGCCAACTAAAATTGTTCGTTCACGGAGTGTTGCAAAAAAAATGGTGGCCACGTTTGTCTCCAAAACCGGCCATGTTGCGACTATTCCTCTTGAGGGACAAAGAACGGTTAATGCAGAATGGTATGCTAGCATTTGTTTGCCACAGGTCGTTTCCGAACTCCGTAAAGAGAACTGCAACCGCCGCATCATCCTCCATCACGACAATGCGAGTTCTCACACCGCGCACAGAACAAAAGAGTTTTTAGAGCAAGAAAACATAGAATTATTAGACCATCCGCCGTACAGTCCCGATCTAAGCCCTAATGATTTCTATACTTTCCCTAAAATAAAGAATAAATTCCGTGGTCCGAGATTTTCATCACCTGAAGAAGCTGTGGACGCCTATAAAACTTTGGAGAAAAAAAATTTTGGAGACCCCAACTTCCAAATGGAATGGTCGCTTCAATGATTGGTTTTTGGTTGATTTGACACATTTTCCATACGATGGCGTATGGAAAATGTGTCAAATTTCGCGGAGAATACTTCGAAAAGCAATAAATACATTTTTAAATAGTAATGTTGTGTCATTTCCTTGATTCCCGAAATTTTCAGTGTACAGTGTAGACCGTGTAAATAATCATTTGTTTTGCAGCATTTATGTTTACATTTGGAAATAATTACGGATTTGCTTTTAAAGTATTCATAACATCTTTTTATAATGTATTCATCAAATCAGGAATATCTCACGAAATTTCTGTATTATGAGGTACACAAAAAACGAATACCTATCGTATTAAACCTTTCATTCAATTAACAAGGGACTCATAGTGTAGTACCAACAGTAATTACTATTTTGAGAGCTCTTCAATAACGAGGGTAGGTATAATAGAAACGTTATTGGATAGCTCTCGTTAACTAATTGTAGTTTGATGACAATATAGAGAGGCAAAAGTTAAGAACTATTATATCTATAACTAGCTGATACTCGCGACTTCGTCCACGAGGAATTTGATATAAAGATGTTTGTCTAAAATTATGTATGCATTTAGAAATATAGTATAAGTGTGTTAATCAGTTGTCTGATACTCTGGTTGCCATTATACACGCTCTGCCTAGTTTGGGATCAGATTGCTGTGTGTGAGTTGTCCCAAGCAGAGCTGCCAGATTGTATAATTGGAAACAAAATTCCTATAATTCAGATATCTTATGAATCCTGTTTGTATAGTAGACTGCATTGACATTGTAAATTTTGATACAATGTCATTACTGATGTTATATCGTAATAAGTACGTATATACATAGACATACTTAAAACAAATCATGTCTGTGGTACAATGTTAAACCATTATACGTTAAAGTTAAAATACTTTTAATCTGGGGATTTCACCCAAAGAGTGACGTACTATAGTTGTACAACACTGATTTTGCATAGATTATGTACGTGATTTTGTATAATTTCTGAGACTCAACGGTATAAAATAAGCTCTCCTTACTGGCGGCCCTGGTCCAAAGATATTATCATTATTCAATTTACAGAATTCAGGAAAAATAAAAATATGTACACAATATGTTTAGTGTTATATATGTTTAATAGAGATTTACCTTCTACACTAATTATATCTATTACTAGCAGCGTCCCACGGTTTCACCGTGGGACGCTGTAAGTCTCGATCCCGTGGGAATATCGGGATAAAAAGTAGCCTATGCGTTAATCCAGGTCTCCAGTTATCTACATACCAAGTTTCATCGGACAAAGGTGTTTATAGTAACACATTTGTATAGCCTAGTCTAAGTTGAACACTGTCAAACAACATAATTATTATTTGTGCGCGTCGCGTCGTGGTGAAGTGGGACTGTGGGATGTGCGCGGACGTTCATCATATTATATATAATATCAGAAACCGTGGTGTATTTTTTTTTCTTCGAATATGAACTGCTATTTCTTAGGAGTTAATTTTTTTTCGGCTTTATATAAGCCTAAGCTATAAACGTTATTTAACTACCTGCTAATAATTCCATCCAAAATCGGATTTTGTCAATAATGTCATCGTTTTTTTTTGCTCGAACCCCTAAATATTTTCAGCTAGAAAATTAGCCTAAGTTACTCGTAATATAATCAGCTACCTGTCAGTAAAATTTTATCAGAATCGGCCCAGACGTTTCAAAGTTCAACCGGAACAAATAGACAGATAAAAAATTTAAAAACTGATTTGATAGGTGTAGGTATGACTGTATGAGCTTAAAAAACTATTATTTTGACATTACAAACAGACACTTCAATTTTATTTATTTGTATTGATAAATAATTTCGGAACCTGTTAATATAAAATTATACAGCATTTTCATTAACAGTTACTGTTAAGTTGTGCAAATAATGTACATCTCGTTATTTTTGAAGTGTATGTGTAATAAACAAAGTAGTAACAAGATAAAAATGGTTATAGTTGAGTGCTGCGTAGAAAATATTTGGATCCCGTTTTTACAACTTGCCAAACATCACTATATTGAGTGTTGTGGATTGGATCTTGAAAAGTTGCAATTGTTATGGGATAAATTGGTTATGTTGCTGAAGACGGTAGCAGGGATGAACTGGATGCGGAAAGTGGAGGACCGAGTGCTGTAGCGCACATTGGGAGAGGCCTATGTCCAACAGTTGACTACGATAGGTTGATTGATTGATTAAAATTGGTTATATTTTAAGTCAGTTGAATACAAGGCTTAATGTCCTCCTAACACCTTCTAACTCCTTTAAAAGTCTAAAACTCCTTTTTGTTTTAAAGAATCTTTTAAAAAGAGGAAATAAGAAAACAAATTATCAGATACAAAGGATCTTCAAGCAAAAAGATTCGCAGAATTCACTAAAGACTCTTAAGGTTCCTCAATTGATAAACTTTCCAAAGGAACAAACAGATATGAACAGAATATTTTGCCCTTGTTCTTTGATCAGAAAAACAAAGCCTTCGACATCATTTAGAAGAAACTTACAAAGACAAACTAAGTTTGTTAATAGATATTGTGGAGTATTGTGAGATTCCAATAGCAGGGCTTACAGATGGGGCTGAAATAGCATTGGCTTTCAGTTATAAGACTTCTGCCGGGCTATTGTCTGAGCTTATTGTGTTCTCTTGTAAAGTTAATTTAACGTACACAATTAATGGAATATATAATTCTATATGCCAACAACCATACATATAATGATTATCTAAGGATTTATTTTTACATAAGATTTTTATGAGACTTGCACCCTGCAAACGAACAGACGGTTCACCTGATGGTAAGCGACTACCACCGCCCATGGACACCTGAAACTTAAAAGTCACAAGTGCGTTGTTGTCTTCTAAAGTAGGAGGAGGGGAAGGGTTGAGGGGGGGAGAGGTTAGAGCCTCCGGTAACCTCACTCGTCACCAAACATATGCGTTGTGTTTGGCACTGTTTCACGTTGGTTTTCTGTGAGGCCGTTTTTTCACTCCGGTCGAGTCGGCCCATACGTGCCGAATCATCTTTGTGATTATGCTTAATATTAATTCATAAAATTACTAGATTTATTAAAATATAGCAGCGCCCCGCGGTTTCACCCGCGTAAGTTCCAATCCCGTGGGAATATCGGGATAAAAAGCCTATATGTTAATCCAGGTCTCCAGCTATCTACATACCAAGTATCATCGCAATCGGTTCAGTAGTTTTGGCGTGAAAGAGTAACAAACATCCATCCATCCAAACTTTCACATTTATAATATTAGTGGGATTAAATTTGAAATAACCAGCGCGGGCGGCGACATTGAAAAACATCAAACGTCAAACAGACAAAATTAAACACCACATGTTAAAGAAGTCAAAGTGTCAATGATACCTGTTAAATTATCTTCAAGTTTTCTAATATTGAATTAAGGGAATTTAAAAACCTTTCAAGTATCTCAATTACCTTCAAGGAAGCTTAACTTTCACTGGAATACTATGAAGTCTATAGACCGTTGCAATTAATCAGCCAGTTGATACTGTATACAAAAAAAACTCCAGGCTCCAGCATCAGATCAGCTCCTAGTAGGCTTGTGTAGTTCACGAACTAAGTACTATTAGGAATTCATTCCTGACATGGAACTAGAACGAACTATTCTGTGAGCTTATAGGACTTCGTTCAATTAGTACATTAGTACTGTCAAGAAACATGGAACGACTGAATCATGGACTGAAAAGTCGTACGTTACGTCCCCGCGCGACACGGCGGCGAACAACCGAATGAGAATGAGATGCATGCTGTCTGCACATAGTTTATTTAGTCTTTTTGTAAAATATCGACGAATTTTGTTTTTTATTTTTTTAATGTCTCACCAACAATTGTTTACACTAATTTACAGTGATAGGATACAGTCATACAGATATACTAGTTTATAGTGTAACATTTACTAACAAATAAGCACCACATGCATTATTATATTCTGTTAAGTAATGGTAACAATTTTCAAGATAAACAATTGTTTCATCAATAGTGTAGATAATTACATTCTTAATAGTTGTTTATATATAGATATATATTGACTAACTAATTATAATTGTCGTTATATAAATGTAAATAAATGTGTATGGTGGTTTTACGGGTATAAGTATGACAGTCCTAAGCATGCAAAGCATACTTAAAAAATAAATCAATATTTATATTCAATGTAAAACATCGGATCCCAGCATCGATGTTTATCGATATATAGCTTTAAAAAAATATTTTTTTTTTGAATATCGAATATTTTCCATAAAAGTTTCCATAATTTTTTTTTCAAACGCAGAAAGTTTGATGTCCTTGACTTCGTATGTGTGAATGTAGAGCCAGAGACCAAAGTAACATAGCTATTCTAATACTGTAATTATAGTAGTTTTCTATGAGTGTTACTTGAATAGAAATTGTTCTACTAAGATAGTGCCGAGATGACATGATGAGTTCTACGTTTGTTAGTGAAACAAAAACGACAAATTAATATAATTATTTTATTACACTCCAAAACCCTTCAAAAAATAAAAGAAAAACAGACAAAAATTTACTACTAGTCTTAATCTACCTGCAAAACTTTCTTTCACTTTACCCATTTAATACTCTTTAGACAAACTTTGCAAAAATAAAAGATTAATTAATCTTTTAACTTCCATTCTATTTCTTTGTTGATATCACTACCTGTTAATGATTTATTTAAAATTGAAATCATCAAGTACCTACCTAGTGTTGAAAATTTACTTTTATTTTTGTTTTAATTGTAATTATTAGTCAGAATATTCGATGTTTCTATAAATAAATATTTCGATATATCAAATAGTACTTATAAATATTTGTCAAAACATCGTGAATCGATGTATCGTTTAACAAAAACATCGAGTAACTTCGATATATCGATGTTAAATGAATATCCCTAATGCAAAGTATGAAGTGGATCCAAATATAAAACTAGAAGTCCGAACATGTAAGTGACTGTACTAAATTGGAGCACTCTTTTCAGAGACCGAGCAAGAACAAACCTAGCTCCTAGATGCCAAATTGTAGTATTGTCATCCAAACTACATATACCTATAAAGTTTCATTTCGATTAGACAATTAGACGTTACGGGTGGATGGTATGTGTCCCTGAATAAATGCAACTGAGCTGAGTGTAGAGGTTTCGATCCGTACAAAGACTCGAAACAAGTTGTCCTAATTGTGGGTGAAATTTGTGTATGT
This sequence comes from Euplagia quadripunctaria, assembly GCA_963859945.1. Lineage (NCBI taxonomy): Eukaryota > Metazoa > Arthropoda > Insecta > Lepidoptera > Erebidae > Euplagia > Euplagia quadripunctaria. Next base: position 25,742,888 of record OY982561.1, read on the forward strand.
TATATTTACAGTAGATTACAATTCGGTTTATATTGGTCAATAATTGTTTATACTATATTTTAACAAGTTTTGTTGTATTTATAGAACATGATTGAACCTATACCCACTCAAAATAAATTATGTTCGTTCTGAAATATGTTATTAATTAATATCTTTTTAAAATAGTACAATTAGTTGGATTTGCCATACCGTTTTATATTTTGTTCAGCAAATTTTCACCCTGAGTATGATTAGTGTTTTCATTTTCATAATTCCACTCTAAAGTTATAACATATACAAGAATAATAACAATTAAAATCTGTTTAAAATTGATAAAGATATCGCAAGACATGAACACTTAAAATACAGTCAAAATCCTTTTATGTTTACAAATAGGTAAAAATTGTACTTTAACATACGATTTAACATAACAATTTATAATTTAAAGTATATTTTAGTACTGAAGTTATTATTATTGTTTAAGTGCTTAGTGCCACCTCGACCATTTCTGGTCTTTTGTAGCGCCGTAGTACTGAAGTTACTAGTATTTCAAAAGTTTTCTGTAACACAGAGTGATTGAGGGGCTCGAGAGCCATTAAGAGTTTTCTTATTCAATGGCATTATTAAATAGTAAAATATTTTTGCAATTTGCATACTCAACCCACAGTTATCCGCCAAAGCAAAAGTTATTTAACTTTTGGTGCCATTATCTACATGTTTTAAAGTAATTGACACGGATGCGATTTACGATTTTAATGTAAATTAAAAGTGATAATCATTATTTGAATGATAAGTTTAAAAATGTCGTATCCAAATGTGATGAGAAAGCTAAAATATATCTTAATTTAAAGAATAAAACCAAGAAGTACACGCTAATACTATATTGTATGTATGTATATTTTATATGTAAAACGCTATAATTACACTGTAAATTGGTAGTATAAACTAGTAGTTAGAGTTTGAAATAAAATTTATAGACAAAGGACCGTATTTGAATATCTTGTAGTTTCGAATAAATATACATATTTTCCTCGAAAAGCTTAAAACTTCGACTATAACTAATTCCAGTAACTGTGGAATAAATATTTTACTTGAAACTAAAGCGTGTCTTTGGGACTCATTTGACAGATTGCGAAAAGATTTTCTCCTTCGAATCTGACCCGGCGTTGCCTTAAACAAGGCTAAATCGATTGCCTGCAATATTGCCCTAGGGATTTGCGATTTTGTATAAATAACAAAAGATAGGACAACCGTTGTTTGTACGTCTTTGAATAATTTGAGAACGAGAAACTTTGAGATTTCTTGATGGCTCATTTAAAAGTGAATGCTGAATGTTTTGTTTATAGTTAGAGAAGTAGGAATTTACTTGCTATAATTCATTGTTTATTAATAAAGGTTTTAGGAGACCAGGGATTCTGAAGTATTTTCTTGAATATTTCTAATAAAGGTTCAGAAAAGACTTCTTATCTTACTGTGTTTTTTTTTCCTTATAAAATATATGTCTCTTTTTCTTTTGAAATATATTTTATGAAAAAGAAAAAGACAATACAGATATATTTAATATACATATTATATGTATGTGAGAAACTGTGTGTATATTCTGTGAAATCACTTAAATAAGACATAAACGTTGTTTTTTTTTCTTACAACGCTGTTATTTGTTTATTTAACCCAATATTAACAAAAATATATTTCACCCGCCCAAAACAAGTTTCACTTCAAAACAGAGACAATATAAATAAATGAAGTATCACTTACCTCTCCTGAACTGATTGTGGTTCTTGATCACGCGCTCCGCATTTTTTCGTGCGATATAGAACCACTCTGACGTATTGCTCAGATATTTGTATTCTACAGCCAAATCTTTTGCCAATATCGGACCTTCGGGCAGCCGGTACGCGAACGGACAAAACAATTGATAATCTTTATACTGAAGTTGGTCGTAGCAATTTCCAGCTGCGAAAATGTCGTCATCAAATTCAACCATCGATAATACGCTAGCATGTAACAAATATTCGTTGTGCATTACTTCTGGCCCAGCATACTTCCATAGTCTTGTAAGCATATTTGCTCGATTAACAGCCACGTCGGCTTCTATCCTAAATCTTTCTTGTGCGTATCTATCTACAACTCCTACTCCTAAATTCAAATGTGTACCAGCAGTACAATTCTCTCCGAGCAAATGTTGAGTCTCTATCAATCTTAGAAACTTAGTGACTACATCTTCGTGAACAGGTCTTGTGACCGTTACATTTTCTGCTATAACGCTTATATCTCCTAGTTCAGCATTATCATCTAAATTTATTTTCGTATCATTGTTATCATAACTATGTTCTACATTAATGAAGTGATCAACTAATGATACATCGTCTGTAGTGACGTCAGTTTTTTGAGTAATGGATGTATTACCGAAGAATTTTTGAAAACTATATGGATCTCTTTGACCATCATCATCGTCTGGCACTGCGTAAGGCTTTAATGCTGCTATCACAGGATCTTCTCCGGATTTGTCAATACTCTCTGAAACAATAAAAAAATAGGTTATAATAATTTTTCATCCATTGTTTACCCTTTAAGGAGATTCAATAACACCTCATTAAAAAAAGTAAATATTCATATTTTTTTAATTAGGGTCATTTTAGCTGCAAATTCATTGTTATTGGCTTTTGCTGTTGGTATTTTAATAAATATATATGATCAGGATGTGATATTGTGATTTCAATATAAAACACGTAGTTTCCGTTGTACACATTTATTGACTGAGAGAGGGGGACAGTTGTCGATTCATTATATAGGCCACTCAAATAATAAATGTTTAGATACCTACATTATACCTCCACCCTTATTTACTAGCTTATCTTAATACAATTACAAACTTAGGTACCTAATTCAGAACTTGCTATTCTAAATAATTACAAATATAATTTCTGTAAGTCAATGTTCTATAATATATATGTTATAAGAGTATACAGATATAAAGAATTATAATTTAATCAAATAAGATACATATTTAGATTGGTACATAACGACATTTAAACACATTAATTATTTTACATGATAATTACAATATAATACTGTAGCTATCAGCGGAAAACTTAGCTGAACCCGTATCTTTGTGGTTGTTTTTTAATTCTAACAGGGCGAGTATCACCAAAATTAAATCTTTTATTTAAAAAAAAAAGAATAACTGCAACAAACATAACGAAAGTTATATTAATACGTGAATATAAAACATTCTAAAAATGTTCGTTGAATCGACGAACGGTTAGATAGGGTTAAAAAAAGATCCCATTCTTCAAATTGAATAAATCCTATTTCCACAGCCCTATGTAATATAAACATTTAAACAGTAGTCAACAGGAAATCCAGTACTGCAAGTAAACTAGAACTTCGTACCGGTACGCGAGCTACTACGCATGCATAAGATAGTAGGTTTCAACTGGCTGAAACCAATCTTTTGTAGGGCGAACGCTCTGACTGCATGCGGATGTTCGAATGGGGTTTCTACCAATAATTTATGTTATATATTAGGCATATTTAAGTTGTTGCACATTTTATTTAAATATATATATTTCTTTGCAGTTTGTTGTCGTCTATATTATAAAAATAATTATTGTGTTGTATTACTTGAATGAATATAGTATAGTATTAGAGAAAAACTACCACAGACTTGCTGCGTATTCTAACTTCGTGTTTATTTTTTTGTATATTTGAGTTTTACGCATAAATGATTCATTGATTTTGGTTACTCTTTGTTATTCACTAATAACGGTTAATAGTAGATAATATTCAAACTTAAATACTGGTGCAAGTTTATTTGTAATTGTTTGGTCCATTTGTAGTTATTTCTTGATTTCATTGGAACTTCAGCCGTGATTCTTTTGAGACCTCACCCAAAATAGTTTATTTTATTTAACATTCGTCATACTATAGATTGCAAGCAAATGCTAATAGGACTTATTCAATTAATTTTTTTATTAATTAATCATTCAGGACGAAACCCCGCCTTTTCTCTCTCTTCATCAACCCTAACGATGGCAACAGTTACGGCAAATCTCATCAATTAAGGAAAGGCAAAATATGTAAAATAGCTTTAATAGATATATTTCCATTTTATTTTCAACGGTAGCTAGTTGCAAACAAAATTTTCAAAAGTATCACCTGACGAATTTAGACAAGATTTCACCCCAAAAAGTTTCTGGTCATCCAAATTGTAGTAATATTCGGCTAGGATCTGAGTAAAAAGCTACTGGATAAAAGTAAAGTGCTTTAGATGTGACATATTTTCTACCTTACAACTCAGCTTCATTGAATTTTTGGACGATGGCAATATTATGCAGACGGTTATAGGGTAGTGCCTTATTGTGAAAATTTCTTTTGAAAGGCGCAGAGCAATAATGTCTGCCAAGATATTTTTTGTATTAGGGTTTTATATAAGTTTATTAGCAGTGCTTTACTCCATTCGAAGGCGAATTTGGCAAAAAAATTTGCTAAACTAGAGAAAGAGTTGCCATGCCGATGTCAGTTAACCACTTTTTTACATATATATGTAGTACATATGTATGTAATAAAGATATCTTTATTAAATTGATTTAAGGAAAAGAAATTAGTTTAAGTATGAAATTGTTTTGATTATTGTATGGATATTATTAGGCATTCATAGATAAAAGGTAAATATGGACATTCTTAAGTAATTGAGCAGTTAAAATGCTCAGTGGATATTATTGTACTATGTTTTGAGGACAGTTTCGTTTTAGCGGATTTAATTAATCTATCCTATCCCTTCTTGAGCTTCACAGTCATAAATTTGTATTGTTTCCTGAGTACTTTAAAATATTCAATGGGAGTGTGTGTAGCTACGGTGGTACTGTTATATAGTGTTCAATAAAGGTATTACACAAATAACAGAGGTCTGTCAGTAACTCTTATTTATATTTAAATGCACATTCGATACAGAAAGTATTTATATAAAAGTCAGAATAAAGAATTTAGAAGCCAGCCAGAATAAGGGAGAGTATTCATTTCAAATGTCTAGACAAATAGTTTTTTGAAATGGAATACACACTAGATATTTCAAACAACACCCAAATACATAATGCAGAATAACGTGTAAATTGATAATTCTTTCAACCTGTGTTTGTTGTGTTTTATAGGGTTACCAACACACTACGTTAACCACTGTTCTAGTTTGTTTTTGTAAAAGAGAACTCCGTTCAATATCTGCAACAGCAAGAATCACTCAGTATACTTAATACTTATTAAGTGACACTTTACTACGTCACATAATTTTTAGTTAAAGCGCTGCCGAGGCTAGAGCGGGATTTAAAATTGGAGTCAGTTATTTCTAACTCAGGGCTACAGACAATGGAACGTTAGCTAATGTTCTGTCGAGGTGGAAGTGACACTTTGAGTTGTCTATTTCTAGTATTAACTAAATTGGCAAATAATTCTGTGAGCCGCCTCATAATGTTGGGTTACATTACCCAATAAACATCAACAACACTAGTAACTTTAATGTTGGTGTGGTGTTAACTACGCAGCTTCTTTCCCACATGGAGCTCTGATAACTCACCAGCAGATAAATATAATACCACTGATCCTCCTGGAGGAGTCTACCGGACTCATTTCGATTATTCAACGGTAGGGAGACAATATTTATATTCAGTTTTAACATGTTTTATAATAAAGCCAGCTTGATGAAAATCTATCACCGTAGACCATTGACATTTGTAACGCCAGGGGTGCAAGTAGCCCATTGGTCACCCTACAGACACTCCAAAAAAAGGAATTAAAAGTATTTTTAGGTGATTTACTTTGGTTATAGTTTACTCGTGACGTCGTTAACGTGCCATTTAAACGAGGTTATGATCCTAAAAATGCGGGTACCTCAAATCTCCTTCCCAACATTTTTAGTATTATTCATATCATTAGTTTGCTCGTTGTAGTGATGAAGTTAAAATAAAACTATTTAAAGCCTACTGTCAAACGTACACGAGCAGCCCATGGGTCAGCTATACCCAGCGGTCTCTTGACACATTAAGGGTCCTATATAATAATGCCTTTAGAATGCTGTTAAGGTTGCCCCATTACTGTAGTGCTTCGACAATGTCTATGGAAGCGAGAGTTGACGGCTTCCACGCCATCATACGCAAGCGTACTGCCTCTTTGCTAAGAAGAGTGCGGGACAGCAATAATAGCATCCTAAGGGTCATAGCCGATAAATATGACTGCGCCATAATGAAAAGTCTTGTAAAAACTATTATAGGTTAAGAAAAACTGTATACTAACATAGGTTAAGATAAACTGTATACTAACACTATGGACTCTGTCTGAATAAATAAATGTATTATTATTATTCTCTTCATTTATCATAAAACTTATTAATTACATTTTTAAATACCTATAAAACAAAATATATATTTAAAAATATAAAAAATATTATACCACCGACATCGGGTACAGGGACCCAGACACCGGTGGTTAGGGCTCCAAAGACAGGAACCTCCTCACTATACGAGCCGTGTCGAGGAGAACTGCCTTATTATTATTATTAGTATCTTTTGTAATCTGTATTTTCTAGTTGATTAAGCTGTGAGTGAAGATTTACTCTTCTGCGTTTTGAAATATTAAATTTATTTTCTTAAATACCTCATAACACATCATATCAAAAATTTGCGACTCAAAACTTTCCGGCATCCACCATCCTCATCAGAATTTGATCCAATTGATTTCAAATTTTAACAACCGACTCAAAAAGTGGATGAGTGTTATAAATTTAACGTATGTCTGTGTATTTATGTAGGTATCTGTATATGTCTCATAGCTCTTAAACCGATACACTGATTTTTATTTGTTTAAGAAGTGGCTTTATCGAGTGTTCTTAGCTATGATTGAAGAAAACCTGTTCCGCTGTTTGGACATCATTAGCTCTTTTCTAATCCTTAAAGGGAGGTAACTGCCATTGGTCCGATCGACTTCAAATTTAGTATGCTGTGACTTCAATGAAACTTCAATAACATGGTAACCTTGACCTGTTCCTGCAAGATCGTCTGGAATCAGCCGGATACCTAACTCCTCACCAACATATAGCAGAGGAATCGTGTTTGAACTGATTGGACTATTCTTAATGATTAGACAACTTTTTTTTTGTTTTTGAGTCTCAGAGATTATATTTTTTTATTTATACTTGTTTTCTAAATTTGGAGAAGTATTGCCAAGAAAAAAATCCATTTACCAGTTCGTCAATGTACCTACATACTTAAGCATTAACTTCAAATAATTAGGTCCATTATTACATAAAATAGTTGATATAAGTACGAGACGGATTCTGACAAAAAATATGTGTGGTAGGTGTAAGTAGGTGTTCATTGACATGTATTTAACATAAGCACCATAATCAGCTTTTTAAGACCAATAGCTTAACAACATAAGACCATATAAATGTATTGCCAAATACATATTTAATAATAACGACTCAAGAAAAAAACTGTTTATTTAATCAAAACCTCCTACTCTAGTTTAAAAGGAAATACAAATATTCCGTAAGATGTTCCCTTTTCAAAGCAAAAAAGCCCGGAATCCTTGCGATGATTCATTTGTTTCCTCGCAAAGTTTGCCTAAAGTCAATACACTTAAATCCTTTGACAGAACACTCGTACCCGAGGCTAAAACAAAGACATCCCTTTGCTTAGATTACGAGGATTTCCTCCACTCCTAAAGTTTTTATATTAAGAAAAGTATATAAAATACATTATAAAATTTGGGTGGTGTAAAAATAAAGATATACAAAAGAGATTTTGTACAAGGTAATTTAAGTCAATAATAATAATGGCGTATATGGATATGAAATACAATCCATATTCAGATCCGAAATTTGATATCCATAACATCCCTGGTACGAAATTCCCTTGTTTCAAATAATACTAATAGTCAAATTTATGCTAAACCTTGTATGAATGTATGTACATATGCGTAATATTTAAGAAATTAACACCTGGAAACTATAAAATAAAGATACATTTTTCCTGAACCTCCGTCATCATTTTAAGAAACAAATATTCCTTCTTATTTCGTTTCTCGAGAGCACCGGAAACCTTTTTTTATTATTAAGACTTCATTATTTATTGAAGAGCACTTTATTGAAGTTCAGTTTGTGTTTACTTTGAAATTATTATGGAAAGTACAGTTTCACGGAATCAAGTAAAACTATAAATTCATCCCTTTAAATTGCTTGATTTTTGTTTTGTTAAGCTGATTTTATTGTTCGCTGTGTTGATATTTTAACGTGGAAAAATAAAACAAAGGTATAATACACTTATTGGATTTGTTGCATGAATGAATAAATTATGATGTTAATCCCAATCCTTTGTTATACTGATGTAATTGCTTTGTTTTTGAAAACAAAATTAACGACTGATCAGATTTTAGATTTAATAAAAAAGGTCAAAATAAATAAACGAATCAGTCAGAAAATGTTTCTTTGGGTAATGGTATTAAGTTTTATTTTGTTAATAATATCCTTAAAACGGGTGTATTCCTGGGACACAACATTATTAGACCCAACTGATCAGAGTTTGTACTGTGGGCTCTAGAACACGGATAAACATACATATATACGTTTTTTTTTGTAAACGCGTACAATCATATTATTTATAGAAACACCCAGACCAATGCAAATAGACATGCCTGTGAATATTCAAACTCAGCGGAAATTGAACCCGTGTCCCCCGGCGTGGCAGTTGAATGCCACACAGGTCATCGATTGCAAAATATCAATTTTATTCCCATGCGTTACGTCGTTTTATTTTATAAACTATTCCATGAAATACAGCGGTAATCTGTATCGAAAACGACCATGAAAGAAGCAACAAATTGCAATAACACCACTGACAAGTTACGTCACTCTAGTCTCAATAAATGTAATTTAACATAGAACTGTTTTCTTTTAGCGAGCTCACTTTCTTACGAGCGACTGCAGTGAGTGACGTTTAACTGAGAAATGTAAATTTTATTGTTGCTTCTTTTATTTGGCACGTTTCAATATTTTTTCCCCCGGATGATAGTGTCTTTTTAAGAAAAGTACGCCAGTGCATACCTACCTCCACCCTAGCAATAATCGAAGAAGTTACCATTTTCATACTTTTGTTACTCCTAGAAACTTAAGAAGGCCATGTTTTAGACGTGTCTTTAACGAAATATATTATATGAATAATTATTAAATGTTATTCGTTGAAAAATACGCTGTACTAATGAATAGGATTACTAGAGCCCCATTGTAGACATAATGAGTAAAATCATATGCAAGTTCTACGAGAGTTTATAGAAACCAAACATGTTTGATTGCCCACGTTACCCAAAACACGCCGAAGGAAGATCGCTAAAGATTTACCTGTGAATATTGTACCTACAAATCTAAACAAAACAGTCTAAAATTTAAGCCCACCATCCAACATTTTCACAACACAAATAATTCACTTAAACGGTGTGTGAAAGTACAGGGATCTATAAGGGGGAATAGCTAGCGAAATCACAGCAATATTCCCCAATAAAAGGGGATTTTGTTTATGAGGACTACAAATCGCAAGTTTCATTACAACTGAGAGAATTGAGTAGTATTACGTATTGAAAGCAATTTCGCCTCGACTAGCACGTGATGTATCGACTTTTGTTCTTTAAGATTTCTTATTTGAAAACGGTGGAGGTGTACATGTAAATGTCTGGAAAATATATTACCTAAATATCAGCATGAATGTTTTGAGTTATAGGTGCACTCAAAATAGAGGTTGTGGAAATTAATGACTCGGTTACTTAAAGATAGCAGATATTTTTTATGTTTTTAAAGCTTTAACAAATCCGTTTCTCACCCATTCACCCACAGACATTCAAGTGCTTATTATATTGTATCCCTGTAAACGTCACTAAACATTTTATATTCGGAACACATTCGTTTTACAAAAATATTCAAAATTAGCTTATTTGAAGTATCCGAGGCTAGTCAGCTTAGAAATTGTAATGGAATAAGCCGGGTATAATTATAGCGACCAAAACATTTTTTACATATACCAGGCTATATTGGTGACGTCTGTGTCGCGGTGGTAGAAAATTTGATTGCAACGTCCGAGTGGTTTCTACCTATAATATGTTTCTTTCTCCGTATGGTATGGTATTTCACTATGTTTATCTGTGTTCTACCTAGAACGTTAATTTGGGTCTTAATAATGTTGAGTTCCTCAAGTTTTTTTGTTTTGTATTGTGTAATGGAATAAGATGACCTGATGGAAAGTGATAATGAAGACGAGGATGGGACACGCCTATCCAAGAGAACCTATTCAGTCTTGAACGTACCAGGATTACAATTGTCTGGAAAAATAGACGCAGGCAGTTCGTTCCGGACTTTGGTGACAAAAAGGAGCTGTCAAAACATTTCATTGAACCTCTGTCTGCGTCTAGTCGTCCGATGAAGGAATGCTGAGGATCCAACTAGTTCGAAGAGAGACTTAGCACACTCAGAGTGAATCCTATAAAAAACCGATAAGCTGGCGACTTTACGACGATGCTCAAGAGAATGCAGTGCCCTATTCGTGAGCACATCGTATTATTATTATTCTCTTTATTACACTTAAAACTTATAAATTACATTTTTAAATATGTATACCAAAATATATACCAGACCATGGTAGAAATGTGGGAGAGTCATGCTTCGGCACGTATGGGCCGGCTCGACCGGAGAGATACGCGGAATGTCACTCACTTTACCGGTTCACTTTACGGTTACCGGAGGCCCTAACCTTTCCCTCCCCCCTCTCTGCTTCTACCCTTCCCCTACTTTCACCTTAAACGCCGGCAACGCACTTATGACTCTTGAGTTACAGGTGCCCATGGGGGGCGGTAGTCATTTACCATCAGGTGACCCGTGTGCTCGTTTGCCTCCTATACCATAAAAAAACCCATCGACATCACGTACAGGGACCAAGACACCGGTGATTAGGGCTCCAAGGACAGGAACCTCCTCACCATACGGGCCGAGTCGAGAACTGCCTTCTACATCAGTCCCTTGATCCAGCCCTCTAACGCGTGCCTTTTAAGGTGTTGATCGTGGCTCTTGGCAACAATAGTCCTATCAGTATTTTGTATATGATTGTAATCTTTAATATCTTTCATACAAGTATATTTCTTGTCTCACCCAAAAATTGTATAATGAACAAAAATGTTGTGTTTAACAAAATTATACTAAGATTCTAAACTACTGCGTCAACTAACGAAATTGGACAAAATATTCCCAATAAGCACACATAAGTGTACATATAAGAACATATGGTATAAGAAATTTTATACACGTTGCGTTCTTCCGTGTGTTACCTTAATTTGAATTTAGAATTCCAACGTACCATCATGAATTAAACCATTTTCACGTCTTTTTGTTATACATTTTACGTTTTAACGCGTACCCCATTCTCAAAGAGGAAAGTAACGAGTTAAATTGGTGTATTTTACGAAGCGAGTTGGAGACGTAAATGTAATTACTTATATATCACATAAGTAGGCGTACTCGTATACTTGAAAATCTAATAATATTTTAAGTAAGCTGTTTTCGACATAATTAAAGTGTATTAATTATTTTGGTAAATATTATCTTGGCATATCATTAAAAATCAATGTTTTTATGTTTGTCCTCTATGCGTTCCGATACCATTCATCAGATTGTGATGAAACTTTGGTAGGGTGTTCTGGGGACGCCCAGAAGGGTTCCTGCCCAAAAAAACAAGCAAGCACTCACCTTCGCTTCGACGCACGATGCTAGTATTATCAGCAACGACGAATGGCGTCGCATACCCAAGTCTTGACTCACCAATATATCACTCGCTACGCGAAATACCAGTCAATACCTATTGGTTTTCCTTATCCCAGTAGTTCATGAAGGGAACACTTACTCCAATATTTCACAGTAATAGTTATTGCGGTGTTAAAAGATATCTTATTCGCGCCGGCGTATGAGGTGCAACTAGGATTGTCAAATTTGGTTATGGTTCAATCTTGTCTTCAGTGCTTGCAAGGGGAAAAGGGATGGACAGAGGGCATGTCGTAGACAGAGAATAATTATTCTCTGTCTAAAGGGTATGTAGTCAGGGAGTAGGTTTAGGTAGGATTGGTAGTGTTTAGTGGTAATTAATTGAATGGCGTTGACAAAGCTATATATAATAATTCTTTCAAAAAAAACCGACTTCAACAAAAAAAAACTATTCCATAAAAGACTTACATATGGTTTTCTCATAGATGCCATTGTCAGAACTGGACCAATATTGAAATGGGACCACACGGGAAGCACCAGCTTTCAAATAAAAAAAGAATCATCAAAATCGGTTCACCCAGTCGAAAGTTTTGAGGTAACAAACATAAAAAAAGCATGCAGTCAAATTAAGAACCTGCTTTTGAAGTTGGTTAACAAAAGAAAAAATGGCATTAACAAGGCATGCCAGATGCAGCTAGTATTATACTCGTCTAAAAAAACAAGCCGAAGAATTGGAGTTAAAAAACACAGGTGTAAAAAAACACGACTGTTCAAAATATCAGTGTAGGTAATGTTTTCAGGGTTCGTGTATCTGTGTATTTAAGTTTATTTTTTCCACGATAACTTCTAAGTGCCTGAACAGATTTGGATGTTTTGTTAGAATCCTTACATATCATACCGAGTGACACTGGCTGTAAACTTTTATAAAACAACTTAACTTAAAGACGGTTTTTGCATGAAGTCGTGTTTTTTTTTAAATATTAATTTTCTACTTCTTTCTTTCAGTAAGCTCCAGAAGCGAATAACATCATCAAAGAGGGAAAAATATTTACTAAAATTATTATTTTTTCAAGCTTACCTACAATCAATTTTTTTCACACTATTTATTCGCTATCCATAACATATACATAGATCCTAAAACATGACCACAAGCTTCTGTAACAGATTGTTAAGATTTCTAAAGTCACAAGTGTGTAACAAGCCGAAGCGGACTGCCATGTCAGTCTCATTCGCGATGTCATGTCGAATTGAAGCAACCGAACATGAAGGAAAATATCGAGAAAGCATGTTACAGATACCATAATTACTTTTTATGTGACGCCCCGCGATTGCTCGTAAAATCATAAAATATTTGTGACGTGAACGTAGTATACTTGTAGCTGTCATAAAGATATTTTGTTTTTATTTTGGATATACTTTATCTTATGTAAGATTCACATGATTGCACCATAATATTAAGGTTTGTGTGGCTTGTACTATCTGTATATATTTCTTCTGTACGTGTGTATGTCAAACTCCTAAACCGCTGGACCGATTTTAATGAAATTTTTTATGTGTCTTCAAGTGGATTCGAGAATGGTTTACATTTACAATCGGACCCGGTAGATGGCGCTGCGATAGGGTTCCAAGAATAATATTTTTTAAGTTCAGGCAGGACAACATCTGTCGTATTATATTTGTTGACATGTCATTATTAATATCATTTTCAAGCGCTGTAATTCATTATTGTCTTCAGAATGCATTTTTAACGAATGTCGTCGCCACATCAAAAACTCTTATTTATTTTATTAAAATTAGGGACAAACTATAATAGATGATAACACAGTTCACTATTTAATAAGAATAAGTTAATAGACATTATTTTGACTGGTTATACCGGTAGCGCAATACTATTGGTCGATTGATAAATATTAACGAATAGTGGGATTATAAAAGGGTAGGAATACGACGAGAACGGGGGTCTTGAGTGCGAAGAGTGATACGAACAACTTGGCAGTTACTGTAGTTAGTGTTTTTCATATTTTATATCAGTGGTTGTGAGAATGTTTCTAACACGAACATTTAATTTATAAAAAGTAAAACTGTCTTTTTAAAAATGCATTGCTTCCAACGTTACCTGTTTTTTAGTAGGGTATTATAAAAACTTTTTGACATAATAACTAATAAGTGACTACCACTGTGGCGTGGCGCTCGGCTTTAGAGCATTCGAATACCTCGTCCAACCAAAAAAAAAAAAAATATCCGTGTTCGGGACACACTTTTTTTTCATAGTTCAAGCTATGTCTAGCTTGGGTATACATAGCGCTGTGTAACATAAAAAACCAATGTAATAGGTAAATGATCATATTCCATGCATATATAACAATTTTTCATAACTGTCAGCTGAATACCGAAAAGAGAGGGGATTAGGTGTGTCAGTCCCCGTCAGTCGATACACCGGTGTTCTCAGTCCGTGACAAATGTACAAAGCAATAATAAATCATAACTTAATGCCGTACCACTGTGATATATTGTTTCTCTCTAAATGTATCTTATAGAATAAAGTAAGATATAAAAATAAAGATAAGATTTCACTGACTCGACGTCGTTATTCGTGCAGATTCTTATTTATAGACATATTGGAATTGGCGATCGGAAAATCGTCCTAGTAAGTTACTTGTCTTATTCGCTATATCTTTTATAAATCAAAGTGAAGTAGAAATTTGAAGTGTTTTATGTATGTGTCTTTTTGACCTTGGAATATAACCAGAGGTCAAATCAAAGACTTCGATTAGACGAAAAAGCGACCTATTCAAAGTGGCAGAAACCCGTTGAATAAAGGGGGCCCCAGTCTTTAGGAGCGGTCTATGTTTAGCAAAATCAGTTCCATAGATGAAGTGATGATAATGTCTCATCACCTCACCAGTAGTAAATGGTAGGTGGTATATCGCACATGAAACGACTCAAAATATTCGAAGGGAAATCCTATGAACACCTCTAGACTATGTTGTTACTTTGTTTGGTACGGGAGAGTGCTAAGTATTATAAAAGTATCAACTTAAATATTTTAATTATTCTACTAAACTACAAAAGATAAGCATATTTATCCGAGGTTGCCAAAAAATATGTATAAGTTAATATGGTTTTATTAAAAATAAATGTAAGGCTACCTGATCAGCCATAAAGAGTGAAACGAATACGTAATGAGGTGTTTAAGAACAGTGATAAAATTACAGAATCATTAAAATAGATTTTTAGTAGCAAAATTCATAACACATGCACAAAAAGTAACCAGATGAATTCTATCTTTTTGTCACCTTCAGACGAGACGTCCAGACAAAAAATAATGAAGTCTCTGACTAATATTATATCAGTTGGTTACGATTCTATATGTACAAAAAATGTGGAAAAGCGTACCATACTTACATATCTGGTAAATCTTTCATTGGAGACAAGGGATTTCCCTAAAAATCTTGTAATAATAATAAAATATATATTTAACACCAAAAGTCATTCATTACATAGTACAGAAATTAAAGATCATTGAAAAGATTGTCAGTATGTTTCAAGGTACCAGATACTAACTCCCAAACTAGGCTGAAGCCTGTCTGGGAAACAGTGCTCAGTCGTACTTGTATATTGAAAATTAATTTTTACATTGCTATTGTCTGTACATCCTGGAGGTAGGCCAACTTATAAAACGGCATTCTAAAATATTTAAGCAAGCGAAAGGTGTTACTAAGAGAAATGACATCAGAAATCCTAATAAACTTGTATTGGACATAGTACCTTGGACGACCTGATTCCAAAAAAAGTTTTATTCGATGTGTCTATGATAAAATCCCAGAACGCTTTAAATTGCTACCCTTAATTACAGTCCTGACAGATTAATTAATTATTATTATTACATTTTAATTGGTTTCTTTAACCAACTGGTTTTTAAAACCCAGAGAGTTATGTGATAAATAAAATGTAAATTAAAACCAATACACAAAAACTGATACCATTGAAATCATAAATTATATTATAAGCAATGAAATCACACTGTAATGATATAATGAAGGAACTATGATTTTATTTGTTTTAATAAATTTTAAAATATTTTCATGTTATTTTTATAGCTTAATGTGCCCACTTTGTAACACCATATTATGTACACCCATTAAATTTGAATTTGATTTCCTTGGTACAGGAAATCAGGGCTGTATTATTTTTATGGTAGAAAAATGTTTGCCGAACAAATTAACTTTCTCGAAGATAAGGAGTGTGTATTTTTGAGGAGTGTAACAGACAATGCGAGGCTTAAAATAAGATATATTGAAGGCAAGAGGGTAGTATTAGTAAGCCTTATATGTGCTAGTATTGCGTGAGGGTCAAATATTTTGTGTGCACGTGACAAAGAAGCAATTCTTCACACATAAGATGATGTGTCTGATATGTTAGATTTATGTTATTTTATATGGGTCAGGGTAATAAGAACATTTTATTTATTTTATGTAAACTAACATCGGTGATTGAGATCCCGCATTTCTTGCTGAAAAATATGTGATGAAAACACTTCTAATTAACAGACATTAAGGTTCTTTTGAACATATGAATGAATTTTTACAGCCTAAATAAGGTTTTTGGACAAAGATTTAATAAAAAAAAAAAAATAATCCTCCTGAAAGCCTGAAATTACTTTTATCGATGAGACACGAGTGTTTGTTGCGCAATTACGCCCTAATCGCTAAAAGGGTTTGGACTAAATCTGTCACACAGGTAGGATATCTTGTATTAACACATACGCTTCGGGATCGGAAATATACGTTGGCGCAAAGCCCATGACGAAAGGTTGTCAAACAAAATTCAGGTAAAGTGTGAAGCAATTTTTTTTTAAACTTTTTTTTGTATGCAACATTTAGTCTTACAAAAGTACATAATAAAGCGATCTTATACACGCTTGTACATAGACAATGTGATGATTTTGGTGCGCTACACCACTGTTTCTGTCGTGTGTACTTGCCAAAGCAAATGTATTAATCAAAGTTGTAAGCTGTCAGTCCATTTAGGGTATGTCTGTGACAGTTGCGATGCTAATAACTCATGTACGACACAACCGCAGAATTGGAAGCACAACAACGTTAACTTTAAACCATTTAACACTATCAGATAATGAAACAATATCAGAAGAGTGAAATCACCCTTCGTTTCCAATAGGCGTTTTGAGACCACTGTAGATTATGCTTATATACATTATGCTATATATAAACATAATACACAGAGGTCATAAAATAATAAATTTAGTTAATATTCTGGGACATTATTAGACAGTGTTAGATATAACATAACACACAATAAGACAGTCGTCGCTAGATGTTTATACCATTTAAAGAATATTACATCAAGTGCATTTATGTTCTCGCATCGTGTTTGACGCCTGACACTGTCACGTCATGATACTTCACTCCTTGATAAAAAGCCCCCGTTGGTTCTGAAATCCTTGAAATGAACACGTGAGTAAAACCGTATGTTTTTAATAAAAAAAAATTTATAGTATAGGGGGCAAACGAGCAGACGAGTCACCTGATGGTAAATGACTACCACCGCCCATGGGCACCTGCAACTCAAGAGTCACAAGTGCGTTGCCGGCCTTTAAGGTGGGAGTAGGGGAAGAGTGGAAGAGGGGGATGGGTGGAGGGAAGGGTGGAAGAGGGGGATGGGTGGAGGGAAGGGTGGAAGAGGGGTAGGGGAGGGAAGTGTGGAAGAAGGGAGGGAAGGGTTAAGGCCTCCGGTAACCTCACTCACAGCGAAAAGCAATGCAACATTGCTTCACTACCAGTTTTCCGTGAAGCCGTGGTAACACTTCGGTCGAGCCAGCTCATACGTGCCGAAGCATGGCTCTCCCACGATAAAAGTTTATAGTTCCTAAGTTATATAAATAAAGCAGTTCGCGGTAATTGACAGGGGTTAAATAAGAGTGAAGAACACTAAACACTTAATGAATGAATGAATGAATGAAAACATGCTTGGGTTTTCCTTCACACCTTACTAATATGAGTCTCAAAAGGTTTCGGGTCCATTATTAGACTAATATAGGTGGCTTTCTTTATTATTTTCCTACCCATTATGAATGCTTTGGGATCTGTTCTTAGCTAGTTTGACGACTCTACTGTTGTAAACGCGAAAGTTTGGATTGATGGTGTTACTCAATCACGCCAGAACGGCTAAACGGATCTGGATGAAATTTTTTTTTTTTTTTTTTTTTTATCTTTTTAAAAAGACAACTCCCGCATTAGGAATTACTCCTGTGTCGCGGGGGACTTTACAAACATACAAACAACGGACACAAAGAACACCCAGACTCTGGTAGGAATCGAACCCACGACCTAGGGCATAGCAGTCAGGGTCACTAACCACTAGGCCAACAGGCCAGTCAAATTTGGCACAGAGATACATTATAGTCTGGAATAGAACATAATATATACTGGATTGCAGTTGAATTTGTAGTTGAATAGTTAAGGGAACTAAAAAACAAACAAACTTGCATTCGCATTTTAAAAGTTAAGTAAGGATGTTTCACGTTCCACGTGTTAGAATTTTTAGCTTATAACCTTAAAACTAACAAAATGCATTAATTAATAGTTTTCCTTGCATAAAGTTATCTATGGATGGCGGTAACAGGAATAATTAGAAACAATAAATCAAATCCAAATTATTTATTTCAAGTATGTTAGGAATAGGAGTCAGTCAGTATAAGTCGTGACTCTAGTTGCTTGTTCCAATAAGTAGATCCTTGGAGAACAACAGGCAAGAAACTCCAAGGACACTCTTTTTAACATGTTTTCTGTACAAGGTATTACTTATAATAATTGTATATATCATATATTCGTATAAGCATATTAATCATATTATATAAGGCAGTAGAATACTAATTAGAACACAATGTGAATAATAAATCATCACAACATAATTCTCCTATTTTATAATATAGGGCATTAGATTCTCTATAGATTACCAACAGTAAAGTATATTAGAGAAAGTATAATAGCTTACGTAACTTAGTAGTCGCTAGATCCTTCCAGTTCCAAGGCTTGTAATACAATGCCCGAAATTAGACCCCGACGGGGTATTTATAATAATTCAACACAGTTAACAAAATAAAACCAACATACCCTACAATAGTATCATTATTTTAAATGTAGACATAATTAAAATACAAGTACCGGCCACTTTGGCTTTGTGTAATAACGTCATGTTGGCACCTAAATTTTATATATTTTCATAGAATCTATTACACGCAGTTTAGCTACCACCACAATCACTTGGGTGCACACACTTCTTTGAACATTAAGATTCCAAGTCCATTACTTAATGATACAAATATTACAAAACAAAATACTAGAACAGAAAATTAAAAGAAAAAGTAAAAAATATATATTTAGTTAAATAATTATGATACAGAAGTAACGCTGTTCTAATGTAGATATCAGGTTGTGTAAAATATATTTTAAATCTAGATAAACAAGTACAAATCAGCTCCCAAATGCCATCATTGAAGTTATATAATTTGAAGAATAATTAATTTGAAATAAAACTATTTTTAACGATTTCTATCGCGATTTATTTGGTGTTTTTTACTATTTACACTGATAATTTTAATTTGTTAATTTGGTGATTCTTTTCACAGTATATCTATAAAATATGTATATTTATATTTTTTTTTTGACACGGCAGTCTAATCCCAAACTAGGTAGAGCCTGTACTATGGTAACCAGACTGCCGATAAAGATACTTACATATTTCTAAATGCATACATATTATTCATAAATTACACCCAGACACAGAACAAATGATCATGCTCATCACACAATTATTTGTCCTGGGTGGGAATCCAACCCGCGACCTCTGGCTCAGCCGTCAGGGTCACTAACCACTAGAGCAACAGGCCAGTATGTATGTGTAATATATATACCAGGCCAGTATGTGTATGTTTATGTATATAATATAAACATTGTGTCATTCTCTATAATTCACGAAGATTTTTATTTTTTTGTTCTACTGGAGTTCAATTTAGCGTCCCTAAAGTCCAATTAACAGACTCGTCGGCCAAATTGGGACAAAACTTCTATCATACGTTTTGTTGATTTTTGACCTATTAAATTTTTTGATTTCATAAAACAATGTTTTTCTTATCAGACGAAAAGTATTTGAAATATGTGAAAATGGTTCAAATTAACCAACTTTCTCATAATTCCTTGAGCAGATGATTTCAGAGACACCTAATTTGCCCTAAGAAACCCCAAATACTAGATTGTAGTTTAACCCTAGTGATTTCAGGCGTTCCTTAAGTTCTCCCGTTTCAAAATAGAAGATTGTGGTATTAATAAAGCTTGAATCAATATCTTTTTTTTTGTATTATTAAACTAGCAGTTCCTGCGCGGCTTCGCTCGCGTGTACATATTTTTATATTTTGCGCGGAACCCTAATTCTTTTTCCGAAATAAAAGTAGCCGAAGTTACTCCTTATAACACCCGCTATCTGCCAGTGAAAGTCCCGTGGAAATCAGTCCACCCGTTCCGGAGATTAGCCAAAAATAACAGACAGACTGACAAAATTGTAAAAAATGTTGTTTTGGTATATGTACGAGTACCATGTATACATCCAAATGCACTGAGTAAAAAGCGGTTATTTTAATATTACAAACAGACACTCCAATTTTATTTATTTGTATAGATGTATAGACAGTACCTAAGACTCATTCTGTGTAAAGAAACTATTAAAATTTAATGGTTTTACTGCCAGGCATAAAAGACAGACAGACATAAAAGACATCAA
This sequence comes from Euplagia quadripunctaria, assembly GCA_963859945.1. NCBI lineage: Eukaryota > Metazoa > Arthropoda > Insecta > Lepidoptera > Erebidae > Euplagia > Euplagia quadripunctaria. The sequence continues at coordinate 25,763,451 of OY982561.1, forward strand.
GACAGAAGGACCTATGTCGCAAGCGTATAACACATAAACCGAGTAGATATCTTAAGTTGTGTGTTTTCAATTTCATCAAAGATTGAAACCGAATCTCTAAAACCTGCCAGCTAAACTTAATTTCTGTCAACTTTTTAATATTCATCCTCACTAATATTATAAATTTGAACATGAGTTTGCCTGTTTGTTTGTTTATTTCGCTTTTACACCTTAACAGCTAAACCGATCATCATGAAATTTTACACATTGATAGAGGGGCACAGAAAAGGACATAGGGCAATTCCTTTAATGCAGAAATGAGTACAATTTCCGAGAGATATCTGAATTTATTGACAAAATCTACAATTTCGTATATAGCATAAGTTAGTACTTAAGAGCTAACGGACCTAGAGACGAACGAACAAAAAAAAATATTATTATTTGTATTAACTTTAAATTTAAAACACCCCTGACTCGAAAATCCCTTCAACGATTACAAAATACCTTACATCATTTTGGAAATGGCTGATACTCTTACACTGCTGTACCGATATTAACCAAACATAGCTAAGAACCACCGCAAAGAAACTGACTTTCAAATGAAAAAAACCGCATCGAAATCGGTCCATCTGTTTGAGAGCTACGATGCCACAGACAGACACACATACACAGACATCGACGTCAAACTTATAACACCCCGTCGTTTTTGCGTCGGGGGTTAAAAAATTAATTATTATTCACACTAGAGCCCTGGGATGGTTCAAATAAGCTGGCCGTTTTACAACCTCCATAATGGGATGAAATCCGTTTAATTTTGAGAGAGCAACGTTTGTACTGTTTTAATTTAATTACGACTACCATTCGTCCCTCTAGGTGTTTCTGGGCTGATTTACTGGACGACTGTTTCGGAGCGTATTTATTAAATAATTAGTTAGACACATTAATTGTGATGTGTTGGATAAATTTAGTTCAAAAAGATGATTAATTATATTTCTAAAAAAATATCGTACACGCTACTTATATATATACATATTTGTATATATTAATTTTTTTAATAATATGTATATATTATTAAAAAAATATTATTTACGTGTTTACGGGAATTAACGCGATCACGAAAAGGTATTACATACCTCTGAATTGCCTGACGTTTCGTCGGAGAGAGGGCGTGGACCGATGAGCCATTCAGCCTGTGACCACGGCCAGTACAACCTGGTCAAAACGTCAGGCAATTCAGAGGATGTAATACCTTTTCGTGATCGCTTTAATTCCTGTAAACACGTAAATAATATATATATATATTTTTATTATGTCAATATACAATCGTTAAAATGTTTTTTATTTTTTTATTCATAGATAATCGACAAGCAAACATACGACCCAGCTTTATGGTGAGTGAAAGTGGTGTCATTCATTAGGTTTCAGCCTTAAACTCCCCGATAGGGTATTGGCAACCCTACTCAAAAGTAGATATACAGCGCTAAATCTAACAGAGGTGATTAATTACCGCGGTGACTGTTGATGTTTGAATGAATAGTGTTACCATCTTAATATAGAGACAAAGCTTGTTTAAAATTTTATCACTACATGGTATAAAACAAAGTCGCTTCCTGCTGTCCGTCTGTCCCTATGTATGCTTAGATTTTTTAAACTACGCAACGGAATTTGATGCGGTTTTTTTTAATAGATAGAGTGATTCAAGAGGAAGGTTTATATGTATAATACATACATAATATAGTATAGAAACACTGATAACTTTAGAGGTTTCTAATGCGATGTCGTAAATAAACACATTTTTTTGCGTTAACATTGCAAACGCTGGCCGGAAAAATGTACAGTTCCCGTGAACGAAGTCGCGGCCTACAGCTAGTATATTTACCAGAGGCCCTAACCCTTCCCTTCCCCCCCTCTCCCCCTCTTCCCGCTCTTTCCCCCTCTTCCCCTACTCCCACCTTAGAGGCCCCCAACGCACTTGTGACTCTTGAGTTGCAGGTGCCCATGGAGTCATTTACCATCAGGTGACCCGCCTGCTCGTTTACCCCCTATACCATTAAAAAAAACAATAAACATAATTTATATATTTATTGCTTTTTTTTTAATATAATAAAATATACTCGTATTTTTGATCCTCTCAAAAAATGTTTTGTACATTTCTTAGGTACTGTTCCAGTTAAGATTGAGAAATTTGTTAAAGAGCACGATAGTCCATGAGTAGAATTAATAATTGTGTTTGAAACTAAAATAATATATCACGTGTCCATTTACCGCGTCCCTCGTACGCACGAAATACGCTCCATAATCCTAACTAATCCCACTAATATTATAAATGTGAAAGTTTGGATGGATGGATGGATGTTTGTTACTCTTTCACGCAAAAACCACTGAAATGATTGCGATGAAACTTGGTGTGCAGATAACTGGAGACCTGGATTAAAACATAGGCTACTTTTTATTCCGATATTTCCACGGCACCGGGACCCTCGCGGGTGAAATCACGGGGAGCAGCTAGTCGCTCGCGGTAATATAGATTTTGCCAATCAAACTATCTGTCGGGCATGCTACATTTCTGGATGAAAAGGAGGGAAGGAATCTCTAATAAGGAATATTTTTATTACATGCTAGCTTTTGTCTGATTAAGTTTTTTTTTCTGTTTCTCAGGAACAGTATTCTTTATCGATGAAAGGTACACTATATTATTTTCTGTTTATCTTACAACGTGTATGCTAAATGTCAAGGTTAAGGCTTGAAATCGGTATAAACAAACAAATAAACTTACATTCGCATTTATCACTACATATTATAAAACAAAGTACCCCACCACGTCTGTCTGTCTGTCTATCTGTTCGCGATAACCTGAAAAACTACTGAACAGATTTTCATGCGGTTTTCACTAATAGACAGAGTGATTCACGAGGAAGGTTTAGGTGTATAATTTGTTAAGATTTTGTGTAAATTGATTGAAATATGTTGATGATCGTTGAAGATGTCTCTGCTACCCGTGCCGAAGCCGAGGCGAGTTGCTAGTAATATTTAAATTAAGATAAGATTGGCTTTCTTAATGTAAAGGGAGGTATTTCACAAGTAGAACGTTTGGAAAAAATAAATGGTTTCTAAACATTTCAGAACACACACAAACATTCGATTTATTATTCGATTCTTAATATTTCAACTCACTATGCCCCAGAAATCTACAAACATACGAGTTAACAAACAAAAAGTTCGCCCTCAGTAACACACAAATAATACAATAATTATCCCATCTAAAGATCGAAGCTACAACAGTCGAAGCGATAGCAGTTGGCAAGGATATCACTTTGACCACTGCGCCATTCACTTAGTTATATGACCTAATTTTCTCTTATCGCCAAAAAGTTGCGGTTCTCCAGAAATTTTTGCCTCGCACAACCAATCTCTGGAACAAATTGTCGCTTGCGGTATTTCCGGACCGATACGACCTTCAAACCTTCAAGAAAAGAGCGTACTCCTATCTCAAAGGCCGGCAACGCATTTGTGACTCTTGACTTGCAGGTGTCCATGGGCGACGGTAGTCACTTACCATCAGGTGACCCGTCTGCTCGTTTGCCTCCTATAATACAAAAAAAAATCTACTAATTTATACCAAAGTTTTGATAGTGCTATACTAACCGTAACCTATTCTATCTCGTTACAGCTATTAGTCGTTCAGCATAAAATACAATGAAACATTAAATTACTTTGAACTGGAAAATTCACTTACTGAATAATTTTACCACACACGTCTGCGTATATTTATTTACGTATACGACGCCTTTATTAACTTAAACGTCGAAAAAGAACAATATTTTCCTTATAGCTACGCTATTCTATACTAAAGCCATGTTCTGACATGACAACATTTGTGTTATACCTAGTGTAATATACAGAAATGTGTACCAGGTAATATTGATTTAAAACTAACCAGCTTCAAATCAATTCAAATCAAAATCATTTATTCTAGTTAAACCATTATAGGTATTTTTGAATTGTCAGGAGTAGTAGTCAGTCAGACTAAATCAGTCGTGAAGCTAATTGCCTGTTCCAATACGTAGATCCTGTGGAGAAGAACAGGTGAGAAACTCTAAGGACACTCTTTTTCAACATCTTTTTTACAACTCTTTGGTTACATTGCTTATATGCGGAAATTAAATGTGAGGACAATGTTACGTATTGTTCTAAACTATAAACAGTCGCGCAAACTACTGCTGTATGTAAGTAATAGCAGTTCGGAGATGACCAGCCCCAACCAACGGCACTCGTTCACGAGCATGACGCACATGCCAGCCATCGTCCACTTCAACCATATCAAAGGGAGCTGAGCGACCCGACACATACGCTACCATCGGCAGGAAGGCATCTTCGCTCGCGTAAGAGGTATTTTTGTTTATGCCTTGGGAACAGAACATTGTTTAGGGATGAAGTGGACATAGGGTACCTACCCTATGTCCTACAACAACAAATTATAGGCTTTCGGATTTTTTCTTCACTTGTAAGTTGTGCTGTGAGACCTTACTTCTTACCAATTTTCATAATTTGTGTTCACCGGGAAGTTTTACTCTATAGGTTTTGATTTACTGTGGAAACCCCCTCGGGTACCCACCTCACCGAGCACTTGGCAAAGTGGTTATGTCGGAATCGAACCGACTAAAACCACACGGTGTTCTGTTACGGATGTCTATGGCCGGGGGCTCAGGTATAACCTAGGAAGGAACTCCCTGGACCCCGACAGACTTGACTACCTGTCCACAAAGCAGGTAATCTCGCAGTCGTGAGTAGGAGCCGTGTCCCCCTTCAGTTTAGAAAGGCGCGCACGGAACACGTCGCGCTACCGTCTCGGGCCTTTTGCGGAGCCTGATGCGTCCTCTGCGTGACCAGAGAGTGCTAGTCCTCTCTCGTTTCCTTTCCGTCGCCTCTTTAACGTACATCACCTCCTCGCAAAATGAGGCGTGTCTCACGCGCTCTCGCTTTATACCGTAGCTAATACCATGGTCTCTAATGAGAGGCTACCAAAACCTATAGCTGTCTCGAGGTCATCGCGCTGTTGGACCCACGCTGGAGACTCCATTAAGGTGTGTAGTGCAGTATCTTTGGGACAGCCCCCAGTGATGATTAGTGATGGCACGCAGGTGTTGGCTCCCAGCCTATGCGATACAGGTACTTCCCGAAGCAACCGTGCCTAGTAAGCACCTGCGTCATCCGGTAAGAGAGGTTGCCATAATGCCTATCTAGCCATTCCTCCATGACAGGCCTTGCTGCCAGAATTGTAGTGTTCCCCGCGCTCGGTTGCCCTAGTCGCTCTTTCCACTCAGCCATGAGTACCTGGTGGACCTGGGACCTTTGGGCCTTAATTTCACCGGGCAAAAGCCTCGGCCCACGGTCAATCCTCTCCTTGCGCCATTGGTATGAGGACGCAAGGGCTTTTGCTTCCAAGTCCCACGGCAGAGTGCCAGCTAAGAGACTTACCGCTTTAAAACAGTTTGTGCGATACCCTCTTAGGATCCTGACGGCCATCGAACGTTGCCTTACGTTGATCCGTCAGTGTCGGTGTCCAAACTGGAGCCCCATACAAGACAGAGTCCCCATAAGTTTGGGAGTCAGACTTTGGCCCGAAATTCCATCGGGGCTATCGAGTACAAGTCCCAGGTACTTCATCGTGGGTTTGATGCCGATTCTGATGCCTCCTACCATGAGTCTAGATCTAACAGGTGGCTTATTCCGAGGCCCATGGAAACAAACGGCCTCCGATCCGGAGCCGGATCCTTAGAACGACATGGGTAACTCCGGCCGTGGCCTTAATGATTGTTTCGCGGTGCGTCTTGCCTCTTGCCGTCACGGGTGTATCGTCAGCATAGCACGTCACAGTGACACCATTGAGGAACACACCGCGCAGCCTTATTAGGCCTTCCCCAGAGCCCTGTGGAACACCATGCATAACATCTCTCGCCGATCGTGATCTCGCTGATCTCGACTCGGGTAGCTCACACACACACAGCTCTCTCGGGGGCACTTTGTGATAAATAAGTGCCTCCCTGATGCAACTCCAGGGCAAAGTGTTAAAGGCGGTGGCGATTTTGATTTACCTGCGAAGTGTTAAAATTTATTGAAATATAAAGCTTCAATGGCCGTATCTTTTAATGTCGTTGACTGAGAAGCTTGTTTTTTTTTACAGCTTGAAGTGACCGCAGACATACCTATTTCGTGTTAATTTCAACTTAATACCAATGCATTCCTGAGAAAAAGGGTCTTGACAGACAGATAGACTAACTGACAGACAGGCAGACGGACGACAAAGTTAAGGGTTAAAAAAGTTTATATTTTCCCTTTTGAGGAACGGCACCCTAAAGAAAGAAAAAAAGAAAATACATTTATTGAAAATCCGCAACATACATAAATGCTAAAAACCATGATATTCTGGATTGAAGACATAATTCAATTCAAACCGCATAGACATCTTATACATAAGGCAAGCCTGAACGGATCGACGCCCGCCCGTCGACCTACGGAAGTATCTGAAATTGATCGGGTGCAGGATAAGGAAATGTCTTTCTTTAACATTTAAACTGCGATTGGCTGACTAATTGAGGTAAATATGGGAGGAAATATTTGATTGTGAAATAATATTTAGAAATTTAAATCGCTATAAAGTTTTCCATTCTTTAATAGCTCTTTAAATAAAAAGATAATGTTTATTTCCACCCGAAGAAGTAACAAAGTTTTTCACTTTCACTTTACTTCAAAAGGCTGTCATACACATAAGCTGATAACTATTTTTGGTATATTTGTTCCGTTTAAATATAGAGGATTTCGTGCAAAGTTATCGTTATTAATGTCAAGCCTCTTGCCTCAAGCCTCAATATCGACCGTTACTTCGAGACATCCGCCGATAACAATGTGACCAGCCCAATATTAAGCGATTATGTTAAACTAAGTTTAATCTTCATCATGCCTTATTGAAGAATGTAATCTGGTTAAGTATAATATAATATTCGTAATAGTATATTATAGTAGATTTTAAGTAGGTCTTTTCAATTAATCAAAGTTGTGCTTACGTAAAATTTTGTCAATGAAGTTTTAACAAAAGTAATAAAATCAATCGCCACAGGTATTGTGATTGTATTGATATGACAGAATACCAGAAGAAACATACTACTTTTATCGTGAGTGAGGTTACCGGAGGTCCTAACCCTTCCCTCTCCCCCTCTTCCCTCCCTTCCTCTACTCCCACCTTAAAAGCCGGCAACGCACTTGACTCTTGAGTTGCAGGTGCCCCTGGAAACTTACTTAACTGCTAAGATGGTAGAGTTCTTTAAGAAAAGGAGTTCACGTTAATTTAGAAACGTAGAACGAGTTGGGGATTAAAATAATATGTATACCCATATAAATGAAAGGATGTTGGTACAGAGATTACTTAAACCATCTGTCTTTCATTTAGTAGAGGCCACGTACCCTAATATTTCTTATATGCTACTGATATTGCCAACATATTTATTATTGAACTTTTTCTGGAGAACAACAACTGCCATCAAATGTATTATGAAAAATTAACATTTATATATTACTACGTGAAGATAATTCTTTGTACCTCTTTTTAAACATATTTCGCGCACGGTGTGAATTGGAATACCAAAAATTTATATGTAGAAATTTCAATTAGTGAGTGTTATAAATTGAAAAATTATATGAAAACGTCTAAAGCTACATAGATACGGAGAGTTTGAACAACGACAGTTCAAGTTATACTGGTCAATGAAATAAAATAAAACATTCAAGTCTTGATGAATTATGGTCGAAATTCGACCACCAGGTGGTCTATAAATAATACTAGATTTTGCCCAGAGGTCCAAATCCAACCATTATTCTTTAAAATTATTGATAGTAAATAAATAGTAGAGAAAAAAGATTTCTTTTTTTCCATTAGTAACACTAAGGCTCGTCAATAGATACTAAACCAAAAAACCGTTTGACTAAAACAGTATATAAAAACGTACATTGAATGTACAGACATAAATCCTACCCTTCTGTTTTGCGACATTGGCCTCGGAAACAAGTTTTCCAGAATTTCAGTTTGCATAAAGTAGTTCTGTAGTTGAGTTTTCAACAGAAGTTTGACAAATTGAACAAAGCCGGTAAGGGTAACAATATGTTGTTTCTGACAGTTAACATTTCTATTATCGTTGAAGTTTTGCGTTGGGTCTCCTCGAGCTGTTAATAGGAGATATTATCTTGCACTGATTTTGTAAGTGTTTAGTCACGGTAATAATATCTATACAGTATTGTATCTTCATACAACACACCTCGAGTTCGGTACAATACACTCGGTACACAAACAGCAGGGCTGCCAGATTATACAATTAGATACAAAATTCGTATAATTCGGTTATCATAAGTATCCTGTTTGTATAGTAGATCTCACTGTATAATCAGATACAATGTCATTACTGACGTTATAGCAAAATAAGTATGTCCAATTACATACACATAGTGATACTTAAGTCAAATCGTATCTGTGGTAAACTGTTAAATACTTATACGTTAAAGTTAATACACCTTTTATTGAAATCCCCAAGGAGGACGTACTATAGTTGTAACACTGATTTTGTATAAGTTCTGAGACCCGGCGGTATGAAAGAAGTTTTTCTTACTGGCAGCCCTGCCAAACAGTCCCGAATGCGCCGCAGTGACGAACGAACGGTGTGATATGTGAATAAATAGATAGGGTGACAAAAGTGACACATGAGTGATCTACCCACGTTGAAAAAATCTAGTAGGTAGTTTCCTAGGCGAAACTATCTATTTACTTACGTATTTAGCTACTTACTACAACAGGTACTGGCAGTAACGTCATCCTTTCCCCCTCACGTTTGAATAGCACTTGGGCATCTGGAGTGAACAATGCTGGCTACTTGCTGAAAACATGACACTCAGTTCAACGATACACATACACACTTCTTACTACACTCACGATACACACTACATTTTTGAAAAAAACATGGCAAATATTCAATAAATAGCTTGCAATTTGTACTTACATGGCTTGTGTTTGGGTTCGCTGGTGGGACGCCATTACGTCACCCAAGGTTGTGCTGAAAATCAGCGCTGCGGCACCAATTTCTTTGAGGCCACAGCAATGCTGAGCATATACCTGTTCTTGCGCATACGTGACGCACATAGTAACATGTAATTCGAAGAGGCGACAAACAAAAACACTGTATTGTTTTTTTCCATAATTAACATAGGCGTAGTGTTGACATTAAAAACAATATTATACCTATGCCCACAGATTACGCCCACATATTACAATAGAGTATAGACTTTTTTTTTTTTATCCGACCATAAATAAGGCTCACTACGTTCTTTTCCATTTCTATTTTTTGTTTTTTATTTTTGTTTTTTTTATTAGGTTTGTAACTTGCTTTTTTTATTGTATACAATATGTTCTTTATTTAATATGTCTTGTGTGCGTCTAATGTATGTGCATAATAAATGGTTTTTCTTTCTTTCTTCTTTCTTTCTTTCTTACTTTCAAATATTATTGAATTAGACGAAATATCATTATGAAATGATTATGAGAGTAAAAAATGGTAAGTACCTAGTAAGATTCTACTAATCAAAACAGGACATGTATTTTTATTGAACACTCATTTTATTCACAACGAATTTAATTTTTTTTAATAAAACATAAATTACAATATTTACAATCACAAAATCAGAAAGAAACTCAAGTTAGTAGATGAAATTATAGGTACCCCTATACGGTACGCTCGACTGTAGGTAATTTAGTTTTTTTTTTATATTATAGGGGGCAAACGAGCAGACGGTTCACCTGGTATCCTCACCTGGTTCACGATGGTAGTTCGAATAAAATTTTATTAAGCATAATTCAATTTAATTGTCCTATTGCAGTCCACTGCTGGACTCAGGGCTCTCCCGACGTTCGCCATAGCACCCGGACCTCTACCTTAAGCATCCTATCTATCCCGTCTACGTTCCTCAGGTCGTTAGTTCATCTACCTGGGGACCGTCCGTTCCGAGGTAAAATATTTTATGTACTTTGAAATGTGACGTCACAAAGTTTATGATCACCTTCCCCCCGCCCCTTGTCGTCATCCAACAAAGAACCAAATTCACTAACATTAAGCACATTTTCTATAAATTTTGAATTACCGAATGGCCAGCAGTAGTCATAATGTATCAAGTTTTGCTGTTAGGCAATTTGAATTTTATTTGTCTATTGTGGGTTATATTATATACAAGGCCTAACTAAGCATGGCATGGTTTCAGAACAGGGATAAAATACTTAGATATACATTTCTAAAACATATAAATTACTACCACACACTCAACTAACAAATAGACACTTTCATGGTAATAAATATTTGCACTGAGCGGAATTTGATCCAGTAACATCTGTTGTTGCGTTGCTCGACTAACGCGCCACAAAGGTCATCATTATCTCGAAATAATATGCATTTAGTAAACATCCTAATAAAAATATTTTGTGAGGCATTTATTACTTTGCTGTGACATACGACTATTTGAAAAATGTTGAACAAACAAAATATAAGCCTTTATTTTGTCTGAAGAAGACCAAGATTTATTTCAGTTTTGAAATGAGAATAAACGACTCCTTTCAGCGAAGCAATCGGCAAAATAAATTGCTTCATATCTAGTAAACGATCGAGTGTATTAGACAGCTTGGATCGAATCCTCTCTGTCTATTGGATTAGGTTTAGTGACAATCAACTTAATAGAACCTTAAAAGTACTCAGGAAGCTTAGAATCATATACAGTAGTAAAAGAAACAGAAATTAAATCTAAGCTTATGTACCAGAGTTTATTTTAATACTGAAGCAAAAATGGAAAATATAAAACATCATGTCGTCCGTACCACTGTAATTTTAGTCTAAATACACAATTTCCCTATAAATATTTCTTTTAAATTTTCTCTTATGTTTGCGCTATCCGTGCTGTTAGGTATTAAAAGACAATGGGAAAAGATGATCTAGATAATCATCGCCCGATAGTATATTTTAAAAATATATTACACACCCTTCAAAATATAAACAAAGTAAGTTGTTTCGCAACTTTTTAGTTTTTATTTAACGTTAATTCGTTGCATTTTATTTGGTTTCAAAAATAATCATGACGCGTAAAAAATGACCAAAATGAACTTGTAGGTAATCTCACAAAAATACTAGTCCATTTAATTACTGAGAATTTAGACAAAGTTGCTATAGGCTAAAGTATGATGCACGATTAAGATTACCCTTAGTTTCAATGATTATTAAAGTAGGAATGGAAAATCACAATTCGAAAGATTCAGACTGACCTAAATATCGATGCTCAATGCGATCAAAGAATCACAGATGTTTTCTGTAATCCCTTATGAACATATGGGAATAAAGAAAGCACCCTCAAAAACGCAATTCTCCCGATGCGTAGATTGTAGCAGGTTTGTGTTATATAAAGTCGAAATAGAAATCCTAGATCTTCTGATAAATAGTAATCCACACGACAATACTTAAAGAAATTGATTCAATCACAATAATAATTCAAGGACCGTAGTGTAAATAAAAATATTGGAGGTTTTTTTGTCCATTGGTGACAGAATCGACGATTTTGCGACGACTTGTGATTGGCATTGAGAAGTTTATTTGCCCAAACTTTCGAAGAATTAAATGGACCCTCATTTAGTTCTTCGGAAGTTTGGGCAAATAAACTTGGAAACACCAAGTCGCGGAACTTGGTCCGTTGGTTGGTTTTGACGAAAACAGTGCACTACTCATAGCGTTTTGCTAGAACAATCAACTTATTTACAGCTTTCTCCAAAAGTATTCGTGTTTTGCCCATTTTTCCTTATATGACTGAATGTTATGATCATCACCACAGATTATAAAACAAAGTCCCCCGCCTCGTCTGCCCGAATGGATTTTCATACCCATCTTACGCACGCATAGAGTGATTCATGAGAAAGGTTTAGGTGTATAATTTATTAGTGTTTTCTATACATTTGCTGAAATATGGCGACGATTGCTGAAGATGTCGGAAAAAATCATGCCGACTGGAAGTGGACTGGGACTTGTTTTACTGGCGTGCGCCGCGTAAACCAATAAAGTTGTGTGAAAGCAATGTATTACGGGGTTATTCCTCATAATAATATCTATTACAATATAGCAAAGTTATCTGTCTATCTTCGAAAATTAACACACAATAACGAAAAAAAGTTGGCATTTATACTCTGCTACCCGTATGAAGCAGGGCTAGGGCAGGGTTGCTAGATCTAAATAAGTTAAAAAATTTATACTAAATCACTTTCTGGGAACAGTACGAATGTAAAAGTATCTTAGTATTAAATGAAAATGAATTATGATTAGTTCACATTTAATAGTATTGAAGTTGAATATTATTTTACGAGCAAAAACGCAGGTGTTCGGCCCATATTTTACAGTTTTCTTAAGTTCTGTTTTATAGCAAGTTTATAGCTAGATCTCTATCTTTTTTATATACAGTCTGTTACAGCTGCCGTAAAATTACTGAGACACCATTTTATAGATACGTAAAATATCAATATTTCCTTGACATAGTATCAAAATCGCTGTATAAAAAGTGGTCTTATTTCATCATATAATTTTAGTGTTACCTTAGCCTGAGGTAGCCGGGCCCTATCTATGTCCTCAGTAAAGTGGGGATAAAGGTGTTCTTAAGGAGTTCTTCCTATTTGGATCGGATGTAAGCAGACAGTCCCGCGCCAAATGGTTCTCGCAGCATAAGAATACAGTGTCACTCACGCATTGTGTAAATTTTTGTCTCCTTAGTTTCAAACAGTCGAACTACTTCTTCGTGGGAGAGCCATGCTTCGGCATGCATGGGCCGGCTCGACCGGAATGATACCACGGCCTCACAGAAAACCGGCAGTGAAGCAATGCTTGCATTGCTTTTCGCCGAGTGAGTGAGGTTACCGGAGGCCCTAACCCTTCCCTCTCCTCTTCTCTACCCCCCTTCCCCTACTCCTACCTTAAAGGTGGGAAACCACCCACCCACCTTAAATGGGCGGCGGTAGTCATTTTTACCATCAGGTGACCCATCTACTCGTTTGCCTCTTACACCATAAAAAAAAAACTAATTCCGTTTTACAAAAAGTAGAAATTTTAAATCTGAAAGATATAAAATGTTTTGTGTAAAGAAAACCTAATAGGTAAAAGATAGAGGTTGAAAACAGAACGCGGAGGCATATGTTGTCATGCCTAAATATATCAACTTTTAACTTGCTATACTTTTATTCGACAACTTCTGCATGCATGGCCTTTAGTATATACAAAAGACACTTCGTACCTAGACATGAAAATAATGTCAATTTCTTTATGTTTAATACAAAAATCTAAATAGAAAAATGTTTCTACAGCTCTGTGCGCTACGCTGAAACTACTGAGATACTGTCTATCAAAAAATAGTGGGCTATTTGAACCGCGTTTTACGACTTCAATGGCCAATCCATTACCTGTCCGAAAGATATGGACACAATATGATCCACGTCACACGAGGGCGTCGTCTAGACATACTTGAACATCACCCTTCGTGGAAAACTCTCCGTCTCCCGGGAATGTAAATACCCGAAGTCATATCCAAGAGGTAAGTCATAACATTATACCATTACATCAAGATACCAGTAGTAATAATATCGCAAAGCTCAAATAGAATCTATTGGTCATTCACGTTTAGAAAACAAAGTAAACAATTGTTGAATGTAAAGGTTTTCAATTTCAATAGTTTGGTACAACGGGAGTGTTTGTTTGAACAACATAAAATAAATGTTCAATTACCAATGCGTATGACACAAATTTATTTGGGTTACCTAACGTAAGATTTGCTCGTATGTACTAATATGGTATGAGCCAAACAAAGCCATTACACTCCTGTAACGGCTTAGAGAACTTCGGAGATGAGTGTTTTAGTAAACTAAGCTATTATTATAGAAATGATGTAATTATGCTAATGTCCTTTCCTAAGCAGTGTCTTTTTGAAGAAGTGGCAAAAGGGTAACGTAAGTTTAAAAACATATTTGATAACCATGTTATGGAAAGTAATGATCATTTTGACTATAGTAAAGAAAATAAAATTTGCCACATTTTTATAACAAACAAAAAGTATATAATTAAATTATTAACAGTCATAACTATTGTTATGACCGTTAATAATTTATTCTATCGTAAGACGTATTTTGCATACAATAGTTTAACTAATAAATACTTAATGTATAATTTGTTAAAACCTTTGTAAAAACTGTAGATAGTAGTTTTCGCATCTTAATAACCTCACAATCCCACTAGTGAAACCTAGTAATATGTAATAAAGTTCAAGTGCGCGTTGTGAAATGAAATGGTTATTAACAACGGTTTAATCTTATTAAAAGCAGCTAGTTAGAGTTGTATCAAATAGGAGTTTAATTAGTAGTGATACGTGATCACAAGAACTCACGTAATTAACAAACAAAATTAAAACACTACCTACTACTTAATTTTTTTCAATTATAGACTGCGATCATAAGCAGCCACAAGTGTCTAGTTAGATACCTTATTACCCCCTAAAGTTCGATCGACTTGCACTTAGACCAGGCATGAAATTTTTAAATGCACGAATCAAATACCTCCTTTTGTTAATACATAATTATCGCAGAACAAAACAAGAATTAAGAAGCTAATTACATTAAAAAGAATTAATTAAAAAAAGTTAATTAAGAATCGCTAAGATGTGTTTAAAGAATAAATGTCATGTGTGATGTTCTTTCAATGGCAGAATCTTCGTTTTTAATTTCTCATTGCTAATACAAGTTTCAGATTTTATAAGGTTCGTTATGCAAATATGATTTTTCAAGCATTTAGGTTACGCCAACTATTCCGTTTTGAGTTACATGGCCTTAGAATTAAATCTTATTATAAGGCAATTGCATCTCAATATAAAAACCAATTTACAAAACGAGACAAATAAGTATTCACTATCACTTTTATTGCTTGAAATGAGACCCGCTACAACTTAATAAGGCCATGCTCCCGGGAATTGAGTTTTATAACTTTGAAAAATAGACACCAGCACTACGATACGGGGAAGACCGAGTATTTTTAGAAATTCATTCCTCAAATGGAAAAAAAGGAACACTTATAGGATTACTTTCGTCTGTCTGTATATGTCCAACAATACCATTGTTCTCAGAAACGCGTAAAGGAGATATCAAGTTGACACTATAAAAAATCTATAATAAGTCAACTCAATCAAAAGATGGCCATTTAAATATTTTACAGATTTTGCATGTAAATGAAAACGTGTATGTAAATGGTGGAGGGTGCTTTCCATCTTTTTTTATACCATACAGGGGGCAAATAAGCAGATGGGTTACACCCGCAACTCAAAGTCAAGAGTAGGAGTAGGTACGCTCTTTTCTTGAAATTTGAAGGTACCGTATCGATCTGGAAATACCGCAGGCGACAATTTGTTCCACAGATTGGTTGTACGAGGCAAAAGGTTTCTTGAGAATCGCACAGTGGTGGTGTGCCAATCATCCACGTGATGGAAGTTTTGTCCCGTTGAACGATGGCGGAAAGCTGCGGCCGGTATAAGTCTGAACAATTCTTCTGAGCACTCCCCATGGCTCATACAAGCAATAGAGAATGCAGGTTAAAGCTACATCTCTCGCGTTGAACGACGGCGGAAAGCTGCGGCCAGTATAAGTCCGAACAATTCTTCTGAGCACTCCCCATGGCCCATACAAGCAATAGAGAATGCAGACCAAAAGCTACATCTCTAGATAACCATTGGCCTAGAATCATGAAATTTCCCGAGAAGCAACATCTCACAGCACAAGTAAAGGAATTGTTAACATGTCTCTTAAAAAAAATGTTGCTTGCGATTACAAACTTATATTTTGCGTTTGAAAAATTACTGTGACGTTTATCAATGTATACGAGACAATTTTTAGCACAGTAAACTTAAGTTTATCACGCGGAAAAACTGGCATTTTTTTCAAGAATCGTCTTGCGAGGTGGACGAACTGTTTACATACAAGTTTATACGGAACCCTCGGTGTTCTAGTCAAATTCGAGATTTGTAATTGAGAACTGGGAATATATTTTTTAAATTCACTGCAACTGATGGATAGCTGTACTTATTGGTTTTTTAGGAGTTTGGTATTGTGCGGCGGGCTGTTGTTCTGGTTTACCTGTTTCAAGGAATTTAATTTCAGTACCATTGCTTATCGGTTGGTTGGAAATGGAATTTGACCAATAGAACACGGCTTAAACGGATTTTGGTAATAGCCGACACTCAAATCCCTTGGTACATTTATATTTAAAAGGCTATTTTTATCGGGGGTCTTATATTGACAGCATTCTTTTTAATTCCATTCTAGCATGCACATTATAGTGGATTTTCTCTTTCTTCTACACAAATTATAAGGGCTCTGGGAAATATACTTTACAATAGTCAGATATATACATAAGAACTAAAACTTCAGAAAAATTTAATCTCAGTCACAGAAGTCACTTCAATTCGATGCAGCCGTTAAATCCTGTTATTATAGCGCAGCAATCAAACGAAGAGTGTTGTTGAAACGCAATGTAATGTCTGCGTAATTGAAATCGCAGTTGGCTAAGCCTCAAAGCAACGGGTGTATTGTGGCTCCTAGTATTTCAAAGAAATAGGATTGTTAGCGCTATGAGCTCAATTAGCTTAATAAAATTCGCTGCAATATAAGCGATAATAAAAGATAAGACTTTTTCCTTTAACAAGTTGTGAGATTTATTCCCAGAAGATTGGTTATTACTCAGACATTTTTTGCTGAAAAACATGGCTCCCAATCGCTTTCAAGAGCTCCTGATTAAGGTCAGGAATTAATTTGATGACAATATCACAGGAAGCAAATAAGATTAATATTTCTATTTAAATAATTGAACTTTTGTGATGTTTCATAAACTTTATGATATTTCTATAAAATTAAAGCAAACATATTCTTATTGTTCAGTTAGTTTAGGGAAATTTAAAGAAGAGTTTTACTTTCTGTTGTTATAACTATCGGAACTAAATAACAGTTTAGTTCTTTTGTTTCCTCTTTCGCAGGAAACTAGCACATGTATAAAATAACTTTCAACAATTTGTTTTAGAGCATAATCACTTTTGAAATACTTTCAAATGGCTGATTAACCATTAGCTAAGGTACATTTTTGGTAGGTAATACACCCATGAGTGACCCCGGCTTGATTCTTCCCAATCACACGGTGGCATAGTGGTTCTATTTAGAACTTAAGAGACGAACTCAATAGAAACTGTAGTATATTTCTGAGCACAAGGGGGTTACATAACACAGAGCGAGTACTAGCGCTATATATTTAAATAGGTTGTTATATGTGCAAAGAGATTTTCTGAATTGGTTTCATTAAAGTTGAAGGATAATGGCGTAACTATTTGAGGTTGTGTGTGCAAGTGAATAGTTTAATTGATTTAGTCTAGTATAATATGTATCTACATATATGTTCTGACCTTACCTGTCTATGTGTGAATGATTCGTGAATATGAACTAGTTGGTATTTTTTCGTACAAACTTTAGAGGGTAATTACATTGCTGCCTAAGATTGTACTTCCCAAGTTACGAATAAAATTCGCCTGTCGTAGTAAATATAGGCGAGGAGGTAAAATTAAACGCAAATTGACAATTTCGTCCACTTTACACCACGCTACTTAAATAAATAGAGAATGATCTGTCCAAAACATTACTTGCCTTGTAACTAACTTTAAGTACTTTACAGTATAATTAACTTTATTTTGCAGTAACAGATTGCGAGGTTTTATGAACTCCCTTTAAATGAAGGTCGATTTATGTTTCCTTGTTTTGCCACTTTTGAATTTAACTGAAAGCAAGCCTCTTAGTGAATCGAACTTTAAGCGTGGCATAAAATGCCAATTGTTGCATTTGACACTGCTTTTTTAAACTCACCTTGAGTAATCATTCTTAGAATCGATTTGGGAGTGAGTTCAGATTGAGTTTGACTTAAAACAACTGGAAGTAGTACTGTAATATTTATGACGGGAACACCTCATGACTTAAAGTTTTAGATACTCACTAGGAAGTAAACAGTCTGATTAGATCTTTATGTAATTCAATCCAAGTGAGTGGAATTAGAAATTTCAACCCTTACCGGTAACCATCAATCCAATTAATTTGCTCAACATTAAGTTCACAAAGGCTTTTGAAATAGAAGAATAATAAAATAATATTATTTATTGACTTTTCTCGGCTTGAAGAAGATCTTAAATTTCTAGTTGTTATTGTGAAGGGCTTAAAAATAACCTTCACAAGCTGTTGGCGTCTAGAGTGAGACAATTTGAAGCCTTGAATCTGTTTTGGTTAGACGGTACTAAAGGTAATTATGCAGATTCAAGGTTGGCAAAATTGACACTGTAATAATAGCGTGTTGTTAAATTGAATTACAGTCGTGAGCTTGGAAGTAAATTTTAAGATATTCTACGTCTATTTTTAAAAAAAAGTAAGTTAAAGAGTTGTAATTTTTAAAAGAAATAATGAAGCTGTAGCTAATAATAAAGTTGGCAATTAGGCACACTACTCGCCCGATATTAAATAGTTGCTCGTGCGGTATAAAACCTAATAGCTACCAACGTTAGCAAGGAATTCATATATTCAAAGTATTTACCTGGAAAGTATGGTATGAGAGATACCCGACTAGGGCAGAAGCGCATACTCTACGGAATACCGCGGTTGACTAGTACAGTTGCTAGCTATAAGGTGAACATAGTACAGAAGTAAGTAGAGAAATGCAGCGAGTGCACACATCTGTTCACAACAAAAGCGTTTATAGGCCACGTTAACAGCGGTTAAGGAGGCGTACTAACCATATGCTTCTTTTGGCATCGTAACTGTATTAAAAAACCCTCAATAGCGTTTAACAAAATATTCCCCTATAGATAAAACTTGGAAGCCATAAACCTGTCATAAAAGGCGTTAATATATTTTATTTAGTACTAAAACAGCCTTTTCAGCTTCATTGAGTAATCAATGTGCAGAATTTTACACAACAACGGTTCAATTTTGTTACATTGGATAACAAAATATACCACAATTTGTTATAGAGTGTAAAATAGGTTTCATTATGCACACGTTTACAGGTAATTGACCGAGCAACATGCTTTTATCTATATTTGAAACATTGTTTTCAAAGACGCCATATTTGAACAGTCTCAAGTGGATTGCTTAGACAACTCGAGTGTATTCCGAACTGAATACCAAAAATTGTTAGAGTGAATTTAAACTTCAAGAAATCCTTCAAAGGTTGCGATTTTCTACCTTAGAAATATATGTTTATTTATGCAAACAACTAATCAACCAGGTAACCAGGAAACGTCAGTGAATTCAAAGGTATGTAATGTAATATCTATTGATCGCGTTAATTCCCGGATACATAATTATAAATCATGAAACGCAAAAGTTTAAAATTTATCATTATTGAAATATGACGGCGATGTTTACTGTACGAATGTATCCACTCGTATTTTACATGACTGCTAAAAAAGGAGTGTAATGTTTATTAGTAACTATACGGTTTTACTCACGTGACTAAAACCGTATAGTTTCTAATAAACGTGAATACCACTCACGAAAGTTTTTATTGTAACAAAAGAGTGTAATGTTTTCAGGGTTCATGTATGTGAGTTTTTTTATTCTACCATAACTTCTAATTGCCTGAGCAGATTCGGATGAATGGGAGAGAAGTATTCAAATTTGTTAAATTGCTTTTGATAAATCAGTAAATATAAATTCATAATTAAAAATTAAAGAGAAGCTAATAATACTTTCAATAAATTAAAAAAAATATAATTCAGTGATCATTCAAAAACTACCTGAATACTCCTTGTATTCACCACGTTCTTTACGATTTCTTTTGCACTGGGTCTTATAAAAAACGAACAACAATGAGTCTGTCTAAGACAGAAATGGATGATTATTTCAAAAGGACGTTTCATCCTTAGACGTTTCTGACAGACAGGAAGAAATTTAAGGAAGGAAGAAACGTAATGACTAACAGTGGAGAAACACAGGCTGGTATAAAAAGTTTTTAAAAAAAGATTTTGAAAACTGCTAATAAAAATTGCACAAATTCTTGTTCAACCAAAAAAATAAATTTCTATCAATATTTTAAATTCGCTTTAGCAATATCCCGAAAATTGGATTTCCATCCCTTTCATAGCGTCTGCACGAAAAAATGATTTTATTTGCATAAATGAATGTTTGCAGAAGTGTTTTCTTATCAATAGACTTCACACAAGTATTTGATTTGTTTTGCATAAAATATAGATTCAAGCTCATGAATTTGTTTATGTATAAAACTATGATGTCACCGAGGTAAAATATTTTTATTCATTAATTTGTTTATGGCTATTCTAACCTTGTATGCTTATACCTGAACTCGAATATCTTTAAGCATTTTTTTTATTTTTCACTTGCTACCCGCCCTGGTTTTGCACGGGTACAAATTATACACCTAAACCTTCCTCATGAACCACTCTGTCTATTAGTGAAAACCGCATGAAAATCCGTTCAGTAGCTTTTCAGTTTATCGCAAACAGACATACAGACAGACGCGGCGGGGGACTTTGTTTTATAATGTGAGAATGTTTGCAAAGGTTTATTGCGAAATTCTAGGCTTTAATGGTTATGTGTGGCAAGTCTTAAGTATCATCTACTTTGTGCCTTAAATGTGTAAATGTTACGTATTCATTACCCACAAAGCTTGAGCTAACCGTATTGTAGTCTGTACAAAGCAGATAATGGATTAGCCACCTGTTTAATAAGAGCAACAGTGTAAGCTTTTATTGTTAATGCTTTGACGAAACTTGGTTTTATATACCATTTCGAAAGTAGTAATAATACACTACTACACAAACTTACCTTACAAAGATTATAAACGTGTTCCCAGCTACTTTGTAAATACAGTTAGGAGACCTTCATTGAACGCACTCTTAGGCCACGTTCAGATGACGGGCGTTGGACGCGCGTCAACAAGAACACACATTTTGTTCAAGTCGTTCACATGCCACCGCGCGTTTTGATCCGACGCTTGCTTGACGCGGCGTCAACGCCCATGGCGTTGACGCTCGCGAGATCATTGAGATCATTGGTTTTCTGTACTTTCAAGTGATTGTAATAAAAGGATTCGGAAATTTAAATAAAAGTCCGCATACCATTTTTAACCGACACTTAATTTCATGCAGTTTATTAAAATAAAAATATAACACACAAGAAATGCCAAAAGAACTACTAAAGAACGTGCGGATGTAGACGGTTGCGTTTCCGTTGCGTTGTGTGATGCACTGTTGTTACCAACATTCACCGCAGTGCACACCATACTAACTGTGTCACTTTTTGGAAGGTCTGTCAGGTCTGTCTTGTGGGACGTGAGTTTTAATGCCGGCCGCCAGGCAGGGGGCAGTGACCAGCCACTGTCTCTGTTGAAATTCGGACGACGACTTATCTCGATTGCTTCGATCTCGATTTTTCCCTTACCCTTTTTCAGTGATAAATATGTGCAAATTTATCACAATCTAGTTTAGGATATATTTTATATTAACTACCATATTTTGTTTGCAGCACGCCAAACCATGCTTTCATTGTTTTACAATTCAGTATATTTAATTATGTATTCATATGACAATTAACGCGATCACGAAAAGGTATTACATACCTCTGAATTGCCTGACGTTTCGACCAGGTTGCACTGGCCATGGTCACAGACTGGCTGGCAATTCAGAGGTATGTAATACCTATTTCGTGATCGCGTTAATTCGCTTATAAATATATAATTAAGTGTATGGAACGCGAAAGTTTAAAAGTCAGTTACTCATTACATCTATTATCCCAAATTTGGGATAATGCCACGCACATCTCTGCATCACCCAAAGGTTGACTGGTAGAAAATGCCTACGGTATTAAGTCTGTCTCATGCAATGTATCTGCAGGAAGTGTAAATAAATAAATCGTAACTTCCTATTTTAAAGTATGGGTGCATGCCATTGTAGGAGCCTGTCCTCCGTAAAAGTTTATCATAAAAAACTCATAGTCTATAAATAACACATAAATTAATTGTTAACCTGAAAAGACCCAAAAGTTCCATCCATTAAACAAGCAATCATCGGTGTGGGTGTAAAACTAAGCACCAAGTACTAACTCATTAATACCACGCTTTCATCGCAACAATTACATAAATATTCGTGTCGGCGTCATTCTGTGAAAGCTTCGTTAGAAAGGGCGAGTTAGTTATACAAGTAATGTGACAGAAGCATAATAGTCTTTGGGGTATAAAAGGTTTAAAAGGAATGTTTGTACAACACGCTAGGTAGGTGTAAGCAGATAATACCTTTGCAATGGAAAATTTACTACCGTCAATGAATTGCTGGTGTAGCTAATTTTTAATAATTATTATTAATGCACTAGTTTGTAAAGGTATGCGTGTATTTAAGTTTCTTATTTTATTAATTTAAATTGCCTGAATGGGTTTGGATGTTTTTTTACTTAAATAGATTGTATCCTGCATGAACCCGTAGGCACGGAAACCTAGTGAAATCGCGTGTGAAAGATAACAAAATAAAAATGTTGGTATCTTGTTCCAGTCCTGTTATTTAGTAGTAGTCGTTCGAATGCTCAGGAAGCACTACCTTCACTACAATTTTTTTTTCTGGAATAAGGTGAATCGCCAAAGGTCACTACATCCCTCCCTATACCATACAAGTAACGGTAAGTTTCTCCGTAATTCTGTCTTTAAAAGTAACACTTCCCTCGCTAGCCTCGGCTGACTTTCGTTAGTTCATTAAGTTAAATAACAGTTGAGAGATATTGTAGGCACTCTTGAGAGTGTATTTCCTGTTAGCCAATAATGGCCAACTGGCTGACAAGATACACAAACCCTCTGGGGAACAGGGACTACAATGTGGACACTCACTCGCAACTCGCAACAGTCTGCTCTACGCATTGTGTACTTTCCACAAACGAATAATTATAGTTTTTTGCTACCGCTACTTATCAAATGTAAATCTAAAACAACTAAATTTTATAATGATTTTATGAAATCAATAAAAGCTCTTAAAATAACAAACTGATATAAAATTATGAACTATTAACGAACGTCTTCGGAAGTAGGTTAGGTTATCAAGTGTTTAAATACAATCTGAGTATACTGTTATATTTCCCATAAATCAAACTTCACCCTCTATTTCAAACCCTGAAAGGGTCATGACATGTAAACTGCATTAATTCATTAAAGTTTTAGTGTGTCTGTTATATCGATGGTGTCAGTAGGTAATGGACTGTAAATGAAGGATGATAGAAGTGATGAAGGAAATGTGCTCAGCGAATCGTATTAAAATTAACACATTTTGTATTTTACGTGATGTAGCTATACCTACCTCATATCCGGCGTGACTGTGGCGTGGATGTTGTGACTTATTAGTGTATATATTACTTAAAATTGGAACTTAAACTTTGGTTTATACTTACGTTTGGATTAAATTGTACTGTTGTTCTAATTGTTGTAATGTACAGTCAGTCATCAAACGATATGTTTCTGGACAATAATTCAAATAAAGCAACACCAAATAGATAATGAATGTATTGTATGACACAAAATCTGACCAATTTTGCGTTCGAATAACACATTGCATACTAAATACACAGCGTTTTAAGTACAAATACAAACCGACAATATAATTCCGATTTTGAATTTATAGCCGAGTTTTCTCCGAGATACGACACAGTTTATGAAGTTTGAGTAACAATACTATATGGCTGTTTTAGCCACGATAGAAGT
Source organism: Euplagia quadripunctaria (assembly GCA_963859945.1). NCBI lineage: Eukaryota > Metazoa > Arthropoda > Insecta > Lepidoptera > Erebidae > Euplagia > Euplagia quadripunctaria. Next base: position 25,787,303 of record OY982561.1, read on the forward strand.
AATATTAGAAAGGTTTAAACAACTTTCCCGATTGAGCGTGGCAGTAATTTATGATAGGATTTGGATTCTGGTTGGTTTAGGGTGTGGATATTGCTAGGGCAGGGCTACATCACTTATGTAGGTGCACTGTGGGGTCGCATTGTACGTGTACCTGCCGGTTAACGTTCCGCCAGGATCATTTGTGGCCGGTAAGGCCATTACACGCTTACCTGAGCACTAGCAACAAAATGCCGATATAAGGTTTTTTTAAGGAAAAATTATTTTGTTATATTACGATGTTACTGGACGTATAATATTTATCTGTTACATCTTTTTAGAATGGGTCACACAAATTGTTTCAGTTATTTCTCATTTTAGTCATACAACAAAAATGCTTTTTGTTATTCTATACTTACTATTGCTTGCAATAAATATTGCTTTTATAGACTAATAATAAATAATTTAATCTTAAGTAATAGATATCGCGTGGTAGTAAAAATGTTTGGAAATATATTACAACAATACGACATTTTCTTTTCAGGGCATCACTTTTTTTAGTCACGCTATGAATAACAAATAAATAAATAATATCTGATCTTTCCTTTATAATCATCCCTAGAGCGTCGGCTACAGCGCCAGACACACGACCGTCGCGCGGTAGATAAAGCGTTCTCATTATTCGATAAGTGTGCAAAAGATATATTTTTGTTTGCTGCGAATAGCAGGAATTATTATTTTAATTTTATAGGTTATATAGCATAGGTATTTTCGCTTTTGTATGGCAGTGATGTATCCGTTACAAAGCAATTATTATCTTATCTGTGGCTAGGGTCCCCAGTTGAATATCGTTTTCAGTTTTGTCAAATTTTGGTTTGTATGTCGGTGGATCAGATATAACAACATATAGTAACATAAAGAAATTTTTATCGTGGGAGAGCAATGATTCGGCACGTATGGGCCGGTTTGACCGTAGTGATACCACGGCCTCACAGAAAACCGGCAGTAAAGCAATACATGCATTACTTTTCGCCGAGTGAGTGAGGGCCTAATCTTTCCCTTCACCTCTCTCCTCCTCTTCGGCCCTTCCCCTACTCCCACCTTAAAGGCCGGCAACGCACTTGTGACTCTAGAGTTGCAGGTGCCCATGGGTTTACCATCAGGTGACCCGTCTGCTCACTTGCTATACCATAAAAAAAAAATCTTTTAACTATCGCGTACTATGTTTTATATATTTTTTTGTAGCGACATTACCTGTTAAATAAATAGTTTACCGTAGTGGTTAAAGTTTTAGGGCTTCTCCCTCTTGACCGCATTCAACGGAGAGCGACTCGAATCATCGATTGCCACGATATTTCAGATCGGCTTGACCCTTTGGCGTTGCGTAGAGATGTAGCTTCACTCTACATTATCTATCGCATGTATCATGGGGAGTGCTCCGAGGAATTGTTCGGACTTATACCGGCCGCAACGTTTCACCATCGTTCAACGCGACAAAACTTTCATCCCCAGCACCTGGATAATTGGCAATCCACCACTGTGCGATTCTCCAGATTTTTTTTGCCTCGCACAACCAATCTCTGGAACAAATTGTCGCCTGCGGTATTTCCGGACCGCTACGACCTTCAAACCTTCAAGAAAAGAGCGTACTCCTATCTCAAAGGCCGGCAACGTACTTGTGACTCTTGAGTTGCAGGTGTCCATGGGCGACGGTCACTTCCATTCACTTACCATTAGGTGACCCGCCTGCTCGTTTGCCCCCTATAATAATAAAAAAAAAAAAAACTAATGAAATTCTTCAACACTCAAACAAAAAGAAAGCTCTGAAATATTTTGTTGTGTAAGGCAATCGAAATTTAAAATTTTCTTTTTCAATAAATGTTTAGCCCGTACAAATTGCAAATATTCTTTGTTGCAATCTCACAATTGACCATCTATATGTAAAGTTTCCTTCATTCATAAATTAATCTCTATTGTCTTCTTTATTTATTTCTCCTGAAATTTTAATTAAGCAATGAACAAAGGACACGGTATTTTCATATTTATTACGCCAAACAAGGTTATATTTTGGAGGCAGCTCACCTTTGTCAATGTTGCTGTTATCCAATTTAGATTTTTTTTTGGTATCGTTTTATGACAGTTATCATATCAAATATATCAAAGAACTGGACATTATTATTTACAAGTCGAATTTCCTTTGTAAGCTGTTGTAAAATACCAAATACTTTAATATTTTTTTTGATGATGTGATCTTTCATGTGGGCTTTAATGACATTAGCACAACTTTGTATTCAATTTTCACTCAGATAATTTAAGCTGTAATAATACAAGTATTATATAATAATAAAACTATGCTGTCATAATACAACTAGTATATAAATACCTAAAGCACTTATTTAGAAAAGCACAATGTTTATGGATGCGATGTATTGGATTGTAGGCCCAAGATAGTAGGGTCTCTCGGTACGCAAATGGCGGTCATCAATCTGAGAGAACCGCAACATCATTTCATCATGGAGATTGCTGCAAAACCGAGCAAATTCATTATTTCAATAGAACCAAAGGGCGCTAGCTATATATATATGTTTATAATATATATATGTTTCTAACATTTATTATACAAACAAATGCTATTCAAAGTATTTCTATGTACCATTAAACATTGGTATAACAATCATTGAAATTTGAAAGTTGAAGTAGTTGGTTCATTATTTTTTAAAGAAGTTGGCAATTGCTTACAATTCCGGTAAGTGGGTACCAGTTCTTATAAATATTTGAATACCACAAGAGCGTGCGTTACCTTCGCTCTGGTGGACGTACTTATTAGCAAAATATAAAGTCGGGGAAAAAGTTTCTTCGTATTTTATATACAAATTCAAGACATTTTTTTTTCAAGTTTATTTACATAGTAGTAGTAATAGTATTAGTAGTAGTAGTAGTAATAGTAATAGTAGTTTTGACAGTCCTCTCTTGATGTTAACCGAACACTACCCAAAGAATTCTGAAGAGATCGAAACAGGTGAAAATCTGAGGGTGCAAGGTCAGGACTATATGGTTGATGCATTAACACTTCCCAACCAAGCTCTCTCAATTTTTGATGAGTGGCCAAAGATGTGTGTGGTCTGGCGTAATCATGATGTAAGACCACTCCTTTTCTGTTTTTTTTATGGTAAGGAGGCAAACGAGCAGACGGGTCACTTGATTGTAAATGACTACCACCGATCGAGCTTTTCTGTATAGCCAGACTTTCAAATGGGTTAAAAATGGGTGTTTTATGGTTAATCATTAGTTTCTCGGCTATGACTATTAAAATGCCGATCAGGCTCCACTTTTTCAAAAATGGCATCGGTTTTATCCATATAAAGGCCACCAAAGCGAGCTGCATCTTTGACATTAAAATTCCCGGACTCAAAACGCTTGAACCAACTTTGTGCTACTCTTACTGACACTGCATTAGGTCCATAAACGTCGCAATTTTTTGTCGCGGTTTTAGTTGCATTTTTCCCTTTTTTGTAATAAAACTTGAGAATGTATGGAATTTTTTCGTTAGATTCACTCATTTTGGCAAACAGAAGAACAATTGAAAAGTTTGTAACCTGCCAGAACAAACAGTAGAACAAAAGAGAGTTTTTCTTCAATTTTATACGTACAAAATACGAAAAAACTTTTTCCTTGACTTATTATAATAGCTATATTTACATTTATAGTTTAGTTACTATCTTGATACTATGAGGTGAATATACTTAAACGAATGTAAGAGAATGCTTGGATTATAAATATGAAGTGAAGACTAAGATATTTTTACCTATTCAGGTTATCAGGTCTCGGTATGTAACAATATTTGTGTTAGAGGGCTCGGACTTCCCGGCCACAGCCATTTCGAGTTACAGGTATGTGATCCTGACCTGCTCAAACTATTACTTACAATTTGCAATCCACTCATATAAACAAGTTCTTTAGTCAACAGTCCTTTCCTTTCCTACTTTTAATCCCACTAATATAATAAATGTGAAAGTTTGGATAGACGGATGGATGGATGGATGGACGTTTGTTACTCTTTCGCTCAAAAACCATTGAACTGATTGCGATGAAACTTGGTATGTAGATAGCTAGAGACCTGGATTAACGCATAGGCTACTTATCCCGATATTCCCACGGGATCGGGACTTACGCCGGTGAAACCGCGGGGACCGCTTCTGGGTTTTCAATAAACTCACAACTTTCCTATGCTTAATTTCCAAAGTGTCCGGTTGATGGGAACAGGCTTGCCCCTTATTGCGTGCGAGGGAACCACCTTATAGTTGGCAAAACATGGGTGTTTAGCCCTTCGGGAATACAGACGTGAGTGTATGTATGTCGTAATAATACTAGCTTCTTGCTACTTATAATTTGTTTTCATGAACATTTTAATGGATAAATAATTTTTAACAAAAAAAATGGCCACGAGCTTGCAATAAATAATCCAGCTAGGGTTTTATCGCATTTACTTTGTAGTAGTGTAGCATTAGATGAATTCTTTAAAAAATAAATTAATATGTGTGTGGTGAAAAGACTACATACGATGAACAAATGTAATTAATGTATGTTTAAATGTTCTCATAGTTAAAACTAAAAATTAACAAACCATCCTGTTATAAATATAACATTAGCTTCATTCGTTGCTATAAAATAGAAAAATAATAAAATTTAGTTAAATAAATAAAATATTTGTTGACTGGCCTGTTGCTCTAGTGGTAAGTGATCCTGGCTGCTGAGCCAGAAGTCGTGGGTTCGATTCCCATCCAGGTTAAATAATTGTGTGATCAGTGTGATCATTAGTTCTGTGTCTGGGTGTTATTTATCTATATGTATGTATTTAGAAATATATAAGTATGTTTATCAGCATAGTACAGGTTCGGCCTAGGTTGGGATCAGACGGCCGTGTGAGGTGTGTGAAATTATTATTATGTTTATTCCTTAGTGCATATCACTTAAATAATAATATGCGCTGTAGACTAAAACAATAAAAATAAATGATAGTAATAAAAGTACTCGTATAAACCATACCATTCAAATTAAAATCCAATAAGTTTTGTAATTTTAATTCAATTACTTTATTAATGCCTTTAGCACTATGTTGAGTCCTCTACATGTACGGGAATTCAAGTTTTGAAGTATTGCTTAATTTACTATTTTTATTGAGGCCTAAACAAACGGCCAATGGCTTACATACGTGTGCAGGGGCCACTGCTATACATTTGTATTGAGGTCAATAGAATAATTTGTTTCCGTTCATATAGTTGAATGGTCACTAGCTAAAGACTATTCAATTCGTTCGTTTGGAGTGCGCCATATTTTTTTTTGACAGTGCACTGCCATTGATATCGAATTTCAATAGGTTAGTTTAAAACTAGACTATTTCAAGAGAGAATTTGATTCATCGTTCCAGTTCGTTTACCTTTAAAATTTCGAATTTAAATCATTTAGATAGTTTATTTATTTACACATTAGAAATAGATTTTCATAAAACAATATACTGAAAACTACAATATTAGGCAGTAAAGCAATGTGGACATAATTGTTTCGTATGGACCCACAATGGATCCTTGTGGTAGTCTAATCAAAATTGTTTTTAAAATTGGAATAATTTCAAAGGTTCCTGACACCAGTGAATTTACCAATTTTGCTGCAATTGTTTATGCTCTACCTATTATTATAAACAGGCTATGTAGGCTCATTCTAATCGCCAGAATTTGAAATATTTACCAAATAAATATGATACGTATAATATCCAGTCACTTTCCTGAATTCCATGTCACTGAGCCCTCACACCGAAAACTCGTTTCCATCCAAATTTTCACTTAACAGCGTCGTAATATACCTTCTATATTATTTACCGTAATAACCATCAGCTTATTTATATATTGCGTTATTAAACGTAATATTTACTGTAGCTGTAGCCTCAACTGTAAAGCTGAATAAATTGTAATATAAAAGTCGCGGTACTTTCTTACGTGATTTTGAAATGTGATGTGTAATGAAGTTTAATAACAAGTAATAACCCTTACGGTTCATATTATTTTGTATCTCTGGGGTGACATAAGCCTATATAGTAATATGTAGATGGAGTTCAGTCTGTAGTTGTTTCTGGTTTTATGGGACTTTAATTACTTTATTTGCTTAGTTTTCATAATGTGAATTATTATTTTCAATTAGTTTTACACGCTTGTTGTAGTCTCAAATCCCGTGATTCATAATAAGTTTATCAAGTTCAATGAATCATAATTATAATAATATAATTGTACAGCAGTTAATGAATTTATTAAAATTATATAACTATTAAGTCATTTGTACATTCTTTGTGCGATATGGCAAGCGATCATGAAATATGACGATAAATCATAGCACAGTTTTTGATGTATAGAGTTGAAATAGAAAGCATACATTTAATACGTAGCCTATACAAATATCTCACATACATATCTATCATAAATGCATACCGTATACATAGAGTACAATATGTTTCTATGTTGTATACATTTTAATATTGTTACCTGTTATTTAGATTTAAATAATTTTTAGCCTTACAGCCAAGCCAAGCCAACAAGCCTTACATAATATGTATGTATAAGCCCTACACCGGTCAAGATACTATTTTTATTTGTTAGAAACGTTATAACTTAAAAATATATTCACTGAATGAGTTATGCGCACTCAGAACACATAATCATATCTAAATTGTTATTTAAAATTGCTTACATAACAGGGAAATGTGAGTATTTTATTATTAAAGTTATTCTCAACTTTACACCGGCAAACCTCTTTACCTGAATTCTCATAACGTTGCATCGAAACCGCTTGGAACGGTAAGTTTGAACTCTGAACATAAGTCACATTGTCATACTAGTGGTAATTTCCAAAGTGATGCATATTTTTGATTTCTCGAAACCAATATTATTTTTAAAAGTATCGACTTATGTAATAACAGTGCATATAAAAGAATTTACCTAAAATGAATTTAGTAATGAGAACTTATCATATCGTTATAATCTATCCTAGTTGGCAGGCAAAGTCACCAAGTAGAAGTATTTTCAAACAGAGCCAGTTCGGTCACTACCTACCATTTTCAGCAAGGATTTTGAAAAGTTCTTAAGATGCGTCTCAAATTTTAAGCTTGTACTTAACCTATCTTTCTTACTGTATTTATGGCCAGCAATTTATTCTTCAAAATTAATACATTGGCGTTATCGACTTGTTTGCAATATGGGGATAATAGTTCTGAGGCTGCAATTAGTTAATTTAAACATGAAGATTGTTTATACACAATGAATACCAAATGAAATAACGTCGCCCACACAGACAAGATGATTAATATACCACAGCCTAATTAAGCATTAGCCAAAATATTCATATTAAAACAAACACAACATGTAAATTTATTTGAAACTCCATTCCCTACTGAAATTATCTGCGTCAGTAATATATTAAAATATACGTAGTCTTTCTTAAGTGTTATTTAATATTTATTTTCATCAGTTTGATATTTACCATGGTTTTATAATTAGTTCTTTTATGGAATAGGGGGCAAACGAACAGACGAGTCACCTGTTGGTAAATTACTACCGCCGCCCATGGGCACCCGCAACTCAAGATTCACAAGTGCGTTGGCGGCCTTTAAGGTAGGAGTAGGGGAATGGTGGTAGAAGGGGGAGGAGGGGGGGAGAGGTTTATAATTATTAGAATTCATTTTTGTTATACCTACCATATTTTAATAGCAGTAAAATACAAATGTACGTAAATAGTAATATTACATGTGCTTCTAAATCCATTGGAGAATCGGAATTGTCACTCCTTCATACAGGTTGTACAGTAACCTAGTTAGGAGATCAGAACTGCACCTACTATAATTGTAGCAAATCAGTAATTTTACCATCTATAAACAAAATACCCATGTAGGTACTGCAATATCTAAAAATGATCAATTAAAACTTTGTTATTATTCTCTTTGTTCACTTGAATATACATTTAGATTACATGTTTAAATATGAAAAATAGTAACCGGTATTAGGTACAGGGACCAAGCTACCGGTGGTTAGGGTTCCAGAGACAAAAACCGCCTCACTATGCGTGCCGTATCGAGGATGACTACCTTCTGCATCAGGCTCTTAATCTAGCTGCCTAAGGTGAGCCTCTGAATGTGTTGGTCGAGGCTCTTACCAATTAACCCATGGGCCAAAATGACTATCGGCACCACAATTGCTGAATCCATGTCCCATATGTCAACAATCTCACGAGATTGTCAGCCCACGAGCTAAGTCCAAAATTTTATTTCTTGATCTTTTTCGTCTTTTAAGAGATTATCGTCATGAGAAATGGTAATATCAACAATCGGTGCTCTAACCGGTCTCTCACCACTATATCACGCTTATTGGCAACAATAGTCCTGTCAGTGATGATAGATCGATCCCAGTACAATGTAGCACGACCGTTTTCGAGAACTGGGTTGGGCACATACCTGTAGTATGGTAACTCGACAGTCACAAGGTTATATTTAAGAGCAAGTTGCTGATGGGCTATCCTGGCCACTTGGTTATGTCTATGCAAGTACTCGCCGTTGGCAAGATGAGCACAACCAGAAATTATATGCCTGAGGATTTCTCCGGGACGATGACATGCCCGACAAATGTGTGTTATGCCGTCCTTCAGGATATACCTCCGATAGTTATTCGTTATTATTATTATTAACTCTGATAAATTATTTTGATGTCATTGATTTGCAAACATACTGTGGCATTTGATCTCTTTACGTTGCTAATCATATTCCTTGTCATTGCAGAATAAGTACTTCAAACTTAACTTTATAAAAAAATAAAAATAAAAAGGCAGTCATGGGACTGCCGACAGAAGTAAAAACTTAAAACGTCACATTAGCAGGTTGGTGACATTAATTAATAAGGAGCTGACAGAACTCAATGTTTAGATTAACGCCCTCTAGTGGATCTATATATGTATTATTAGCGTGACGGTGACGAGTTCAGTGCTTTTTCCCCATAGCAGAAGTGCACAAACGTGCCTAAAGAAGTTTTCATTTTAAAAAGTGTTGTAAATTCCATAAAAAATTACAATGAAATACTTCATCTGCAAAGAATTTTATTTAAATGCTTTTGCACATTAATTGAATGCAGATTTGTAAAATATTAGTATGAAAAATATAGCGGATTAGAATGAATAATGTTCATTTAAATTCATCTTTTCTTTTCAATTTACAATTATCATATTCACGCAACATATCTCGCTTATCAGGTTAGCCCTCCGCTTTAATTAGTATAAATATTATTGGTGGTTTAAGCATACAACTTTAGCGCCGCTGCGTAGAACATCGCTACAGGACAAACAGCCTACGCAAATCCTATAAGACAATTGGAACAATCACGGCATTTAGGATTTTAATCAATTGAATAAAGATTATTATAAATTCTTACCAATCTTATAAACGCAAATGTGAGTTTGTTTGATTTTTTTTATGGTCAAAAACTAGTAGTTAAAAATAAACTGTCGAACCTTCCCCATTTTTTATGAAAAAAACATTGTCGAAGGTTTTGTTGATGACCACTCGTTGCTATTAATTTAAGCCCTTATATAATAAATTAGTATGATAGAAAAGTCGTAATAAACAAAATATATTTCACTAGCGGCTGTGTGCTTTAAATTTTATCAGTAACGCTCTCATTTGCAACTAAAGCGTAGCATTTGCAATAATTTATTATCATTCGACAGCGAGCCTCATACATGGAACAAATATTCGCAGACCATTGGACATTTTGTCCCCGGCCTCTGTGCTATTTATTATTTTATACATATCGAGCTGGAATATTGTAAGCGTATTTTATATTAATTTAACTTTGAGTGTATTTCAAACGGAAATATCGAATCATTATAAATTACATTCTCACACAGAATATAATTCGGTTGAATATTTGAAATATATCATAATCGTGGGAGGCGTTATGATCATATTTCAATGCGTAGCAAATATTTTTTAAGCTAATTAAGTTGTAAGATTTGTCTCATCATATTTTTGGACTTGGCTAAGGCATTTTATATGATTTGTACCTTATTTGCAAAGTTAGAACGACTGGGAATAAGGGTAATGCAACTCATAAATATTCAAAAGCTACCTATCAGGAAGAGTTCAGCTAACTTAGTAGGTAGCTACACCAGTTCCAGTAAGTCATGACGCCCCACAGAGAAGCATCCTTAGGTTCATTTTTGGACTACGCAAATATGACCATGTCTCTGAATATCGGATTAAACTCAAGTGGTTCCCTATACGCCTTCGCCGGAATACTCATATTCTTTCACTTCTGTTCAATATTCTGTTCAATCCTAGCCCTTCTCCCTATTTCTAACAACGTTTTGAATTTTGCACAACACGCATTCAAAGTTCCTGAGATCGTCTGAGAATATTAGGTTAAAAATGCCGACATATAGAAAGAAATTTATGGACAAATCTTTCTCAGTTACGGCTTGTCCGTCTGTGGAATGAATTGCCACTGGTTATCAGACGTACAGAATCGTTGACAAATTAAAAAAAAAAAAACTAGTAAAAGAACGCTATATTTCTTCGTGAATTGTGACATACTAGGTACTACCTACATAGATATTAACTATGTATTGTATATGTGTATATTGTACAAAACATTAGCTAGTAAGTAAATATATGTAAAATACCTAATGCGTACAATAAAGAGCACATCTCTCTATCTATCTATCTATTATCAAGCCTTAAACTCACTCATGGGAAATTAATATCTTACAACGATACCGAACTCACCTTTTCTGTAAATACCTTGAGGGATGTATATGACGCTGCCCAGATAGGCTTTTATGTGGTCAGAAGTTGGTTTCGATGCCATGTCGATAAGATCAAAGATATAATATACCAGATTCGGCAAGCAAAATAATCTTCTGTGTACCATTTCATTGTGCCACATGAATGCATAGTAACTCATAGCAAAGCATAGCAAGCGTAGGAGATCAATGCTTCTGTACACCTCTCGAAGACATACATGCTATTAAATACCTTGGTAAAACAATTGATAGTAATTTGAACTTCAAAGAGAATATAATTATGTATACATACAGGAATTAACGCAATCACGTAATAAATATTACATACCTTTGAATGGCCTGACGTCAAAGGGCATGTCAAATCCACACACACAAAAAAATACAATAATATCGAAAGCTGATATTTCATATATTTAAACACCTTCGGTAAGATAATGAAGCAAGTATACTTTGCACTTTGTCAGTCGCTAATACAGTATTGTATTACATGATAGGGAGGTGCTTTAAAAAACTGTAATGAAGTCTATTGAAATTGCCCAACATGTCAAATTAAAAGTTAGTGCTTTTTAGTCGATACTTTTCCCTACCTCAAAACTCTATAGGCTGCTGATTTACCGTTAGGACCTCCCAGTAAAGCAGTTGTTTTTTCCAAAATATTTTCCTCACAGCACAGGCAGTTGACCCACAAATCCAAAGAAAAAAACATGTAGTTTGTCAACAGCTAAGGCAATTTCAGGACAAACTTTTACACTACTTTCATAGATTTAAAAGGTGCATTTTTTTACAATAAGATAAACAATATTTTAAACATTAATACACTCGCAACAGTACCTTGTAAAGAAATTCTCATACGAGCACACAGAAATGCTGCCTGTTAGATCAATTTAGTACTGGAATGACCATTTTCAGTTCTTGTTTACAATTAAATTATTTGCAATTTGTACATTATATATTGTTATCAATAAATACTCACTTGGAATTTTATGTAAAATTAAAAACTAATAACATGATAAATTAAATAATGTTATTCTATTATGTATTTAAAGTGATTATATAATGTAAAAGCTCTAAATTTATAATAATAATATTATTTTATGTACATAAAAATAAATTATCATTTACATTCGGCAAATTAGATCAGATACAAAATTTATGCTTAATACATAATTTTAAATGAAATGAAAATGTGTATTACTAATAATATTTTTATTTGTATTAGAATTTAATTTATTATTATTATATTATATCTGGTGAGTTTTTGCACGACATTAGCATGGGCATAGGCGAATTTTTGGCGTACCTCTCAAAATGTGCTGACAATCCTACGATTTTTTTCCGATCACAGATAAACCATAGACAAGAGGGACAAGGTGTAACTGTACAAGATTAGACTGAGAATCGTCAATAATAATTATTGTTGCCGATTCAATTGTGTAACACTCACATTATGTTATTATCAAAATAAAAAATAAATATGATCTACAGGCCTACCTAGAACTTAAATTTCTCTTTCTAAATTTAAAACATCTATCTCGATATCCATACTCTAATGTCTATTACTGTAACTGAACCTTTTGTGTCAAGGTAGCTCTTCCCATGTGTTATTGAGTACATATAGGAAAGTTTTCTATATCATACTATTACGCTTGAGCTTCCACAACTAATATCAACTGCTACGCTTACCAAACTTGCTCGATATTACCCAACGCATGGCAGAACAAGCTGATGAAATGAGACTTGGAATTGTGCGAAAGTTTCTTTTTGTGCAAAATACATTGATCTTTTTTGTATACCTTCACGGAAACTTACCCTGAATAGAAAGCAATATTGTGAGAACAATCAATGTTTTTAATTTTCGTGGCTTTTGGCTATCAGTTTCAGTTGAAACAGTGTTGAACACTCTAGTTTTATATGTGTATGTGAGGTGTATAATAAAATCTGGAATGCTACACGTGTTTTTGACGATGATAAGCAGAAGTTTGATTATGTTTTATTTATTTTGAAGATAACTACTTTCTTAGGTTAACAATAAGTTGCACATTTTGGAATAACTATATGGTAAACCACAATATTTAGTAAACAAATTACTAACTTTTTCCGACACTCTATTTAGAAGTGAAACATCCTGATATATCAGTTGCAGGTTATATTATAAATCTCATGCAACTCTGTTAAACCAAAAACTATCAACTATTTCTTTTATTTTTCTGTCGTCTTTGTCCATCCAAAGGTTGCTGTAAGAAATTGCTTTCAGCGGTATGGCCGCCCCTGTACATATTGTTTCCGAATTCCTTGTAATTTAATTGTAATTGGTGTACAATAAAAATTATTTATATTATATTCTATTCAATTAAAATATGTAGGACCTATCTAGTTATCTAGGAGTTAAGCATCGTGACAGGATCGCTTGCGATTAGAAACAAGGTTTGCATACATAGTGCAAAAAACTAACTGGATTAAAATAGCTAACAAATGTAATGAGTATATATTTAGTATTTATTGACAAATATACCGTAAAATGCTATTGCTATATATACCAGCGAACCAGATACACGTTGCCATGCTTGAACTTATTTTCTTTTCGGTATCATTATTGATTTCGTTAATAAAACAAATAAACTAAAATCTTAAAAAAATAACAGTAACACTTTGGCCAAAAAATAAAAAAATATATAACTTCTGGAACCCAGTCCCATCGTGAATCTAAACCACCGACTAAAACACACAAAAACGCTCGAGATGTCTTTGGGACACCCGGGTCATACTTAAATATATTGATTATATTTAATAAATTGTATTAAAATATAGTAAATATTGTGAATAATCGATATTAAAATTGCGGCATTTGTAAAATTTGCCCGAACTAATATGTGGATAATTACCAAACAACCAAGTTCAAATTACATTAGTATTGCGCAGAATCCACACATAGCGTAAATAAAAAAACAAATCGAGTTCAGCATGTTTCGTTGAGCTAACACTTTTCCGCCGAGAGTCTGATAAGGAATTTCATCCCAAAAAAATTCATTTAAAAGTGAAATAAGAATCCTAGAAACTGGTTGCAGCGCCACCTACCGGATCCAATTGTGAACCTTAACCATCAAGAGATCCACGAAAAAACACACTAAATTTTTGTCAAAATTGGTCCAGCGGTTTAGGAGTTAAAGTGACATACACCCGTTAATAAGTAATATGTAATATATAAAGATATACCTATCGACCATCCTAACCTTTATTGGCCCTCCAAACATTTCTATAGACAACATTTGTGAGCAAATTAAGATCCGTTGGGTGGTCTGTTTTTCGGAGAAATACCCTATTTATATTGAGGATATTTTGGGAAAATTAAGAAGAAATCCGAAGTTAATTCTGAAAGTTTTCGTACAAAATGAGATTACAGTGACTGTTAACCTTTGTGTGGTAGTCACGAACTTGACCTTTAGAATATCGAATATACCTAATTAAATATACGTACATATATGTATAATTGGGTTTTTGAAAGTATTTTGAAAACAAAAACTTATATCTCTGATTAGTGGAATAGTTGTTGATCGAATTGTTAATCACGTGGTCCAATTACACTAACTTTTAACACGCTTTTTTATGTTAGCACATCGTTGAAGTTTATTTTAATCTACTTCTAATTATCGTATCGATTTGAAACTTTCTAGTTTATAGTCGGATAGAATTAGCATATTCGCAACTTTAATTGAGATAGCCGGTTTTTTATTTTTATTATTTAGACAAATAGGTCACGATTAATATGTTTAATTTCAAGGCATATTCACCCATGGCATCACCTTTAAAAAAAATGTTAAAAATCGTAAACACAGTTTTTCTTTTATTTACGAGTAAACTTTGCATCTTGCGTGAAAAGTTGTTTGGGCATAAAAATGGCGCATTTAAAAACGAAAAAAATGAGACTTCAACTACCGCGTTTTTTGGGCCGTTTTTTCGAAAATTCATTATTCGCTTTCTAACGAATAGTAAGACCTGAAATTTGGTGAAAATGTGGGTTTTATAGCCCCCAATACGCCCCCAAAATTTCAGTAAGATCAGATTTGAACTTAGTGCGAAACTTTGAAGATTTTATGAATACAATACATGATTTAGATACGAAAGATATCTATGAAATCATTAGAATATTTCTACCAACTGTTTCCTGTAAACTCCCGGACTTAGATTTAAACGGTTAAACGGTGTCACGGTTGGTGGACATCCTAATCTTGGGGCGGAGCGCATGCCATAGTAAAATAGAATGGACAGCAAATGAAGAATGAGCAAGAGAAGTGTGTGAAGAAATAAGAGTAATATGTAATAGATACCTTTAGTGTTTGAACCTAAACAAAATTTATCTGTAATTTTACAAAAAAATATAAATAAAAACTGAACTCATTAAAATATTGCACTGTTGATTTCACTTTGATTTCTGTTGTCGTCGTTAGCAGCCCCGCGGCGATTTAGGATGCGGGCTTTGTTATATTAGCGTGTATATACATATATACAAAAGTCAAAAGAGAAAGTCTCTCTCTTTCTAGTATATACTACATTAGGTATTTAATAGTAATTTTTTTCCCGATCAATTTTGTTGAAGTCGGTTTATATCACAGTATCATATTTAGTAGATGTGTGTGTTATGTTACATTCAGATTTTTTGGGGTGGGATAAGAAAAAACTTGACAATCATTTGTTCATTTAGAAAAAAAATTAAATTAAAATGTTGAAGAAATATAATAGGGCTACTTCAAATCGTGGATAACTGAAGGAGTTTTACCATTGACTTTCGGATTTGCTAATTACAAACTTCACTAAAACCTCACCGTTCACCGTTGCCTCTGTCGGTATTTATATTTTCGAAATGCACTCAACGGATTTGACCTTCACCCCTACTGCAAGCATTTACCCCTGACACTGTGTTGATAAAGAGGTTCACCTGACAATATGGGGTTTAGTGGTATACATTCAGGTCATGAAATTAGGATTAGTTCTAACGCCACAAAGACTTTTCCCTTTCTTCTGTAGAAATGTTTTACTGTCCACACAAACACTTTCTAGGTACAAAATACAACAAAAATATTCTTAAAAGTTCAATAGTGAATCTTTAAATAAACAAACATTCACAACGAAAATAACCAAAGGTGCGATACCTTTATAATATTATTTTCTGCCGGTGAGCTTGCCTTATCAACAATATGCATACAAAACTTAGATATTATATGAGTACAAACATGACATTTCAAAAACGAACTAAATTACATTGAATCGGTGGTAGTATAATGACTTACCATCAAACAGTTTCTGGTTCTATCTACAACCAGTATATGGACGTGAACCCACTCCTAACATAACCATTTAGCTTAGCTGAAGGGGTTAACAGTTAACAAGAATACTAGTAATGTGTGTACTAGTATTATATCTATTAAAAAATGAGCTCGTCGACGACAACGTCTGTAATGAGTTAAAGCAGTTGAGGAGATGAAAGAACGAACATGACAAAGTTTCAGACGTCTCCTGTCAGTGTTCATGGCGTCACTTCAAACATAGAGTAATACTTTCCGGGACTGCGATACGATAAATCGATAGACGTTTCATGGATCAGGCGATGACATGAAAATAATTTATTACAAACACTTCCAAGTAACCTATTAAAATTTGTATTGCAGACTAATATTATGGGCTTCGATTAAAATTAAATTTTATTTCAAGCTGCTAGGTTTATAGCCCATGTCCCCGAAGGGGTAGGCCGAAATATATTGAACACCCACATTTTCAATAAAAGAGGACTTGATACGTATGACTACTAATATTGGTCAAGTCCTCTTCTACTATAAAAAAATGATCAAAATGAAAAAATATTAAAAGGTATTGTATAACTTATTTACTTCTTCCCTCTTCTAATTATAATCATGTTTTAATCTTAATGTATAATTTTGATACACGGATGGACTTAATGCTATAGGCATTTTCTCCCAGTTGACCTTAACCTAATGCAGATAAAGAAGTAGATGTCTTAAATGTAGGCCGCAAGATGTAACAGGAACCCAAAAAGATTACAAAATATTTTACATTTAACCTTCTTGATAGTATGTCGAGTATGTTAGTTAATAATCATGAAAATTGGTCCATTACTTTTTAAGAAAACGCGGACATTTAAACATATGTACATACGGAGAGAATATCGAAAAATAAAAATAAAAAAATAAAAAGCCGCTTTTCTACTCGCAATGGAGGTTCCTCTGCACTTTTGAATTATCTTAAGCCATTTTGCACTGTCGCTAACTCTATCCAGTCGTCAAGTAGCTACAACAATCAACATCACCAGCAGTAAATAAAAAAAAAACACTCTAGTAGGTATTAGACGGCCCTATTCTGAGCAAAATGCTTTTCTCCTCCTTTCTTGTATATAATACAAAACAGAACCGGTGCCTTACGAAAAACTAGATGGAAAATGACTGGAAAAGTCATTTCTGTAAATAAGGCATTAGTTTCTTCATGGCATAATATTAAGGTTAATTTTATCATGAAACTGACTAATGACTGACGTTATAAATACGTAAAGAGAACAATTTTTACCCCTTTTTAAGCAAATTCCGGGTACCGAAAAATGTGAAAAATAAAAAAAAATCGTAGCGATAAAACTAAGGTTGATTTTATGATGAAACTGACTAGTGACGTTTACTAGGTATTCAACTTACGTAACGAAGAAAAGCTATAAATGGGGAACTAAAACTTTTTTAAAGGTGCTCTAAGAAGCAGCCCCTTCATTAATATTAAAATATTTGGGTGTGCGAGGGTCGTTTAATAAGTTTTACGATTGTCGGATATGAGATCTGATGTAGGCACTAGGATGGCACAAAGTCGCCTCGAATTCAGTCTTAAGTAGGGTTAGCAAAGACGTAGCAGTTTTTTATTTAATCTAATACATAATATAGTTTTATATACCTTTATATACACTATTTTTATTATATTATATATTATTATGACACTTGTAGCTGTTCTAATTCGAGTAGAAATTCTGTCCTCAGTCCTGTCCTGTTAGAGTTTCTAGTGGGGTGTCTCCTTATTATTTTTTTTTTGTTTTAATAATTAAAAACAAAAAAGAAGTCAATAAAAACAGAGGATTTTTTTGAAAGAGGCAAAGCACAGCAGCTTTCTTGTCAAATTGAAAAAGTTCCTGGCTGCAAAAGTTCCTTCCTTCATCTTTTAGGAGATAACCGTTAACTAGCCATAGGAGCTTAGGGCCTGGTGCTCTGATACTGAGTGTAGTGACCAAATCTTCGTAAGGAAGGTTTAATTGTTTAAGCAACGGACAAAATACACCATTGGTTTTAGTCATTTTACAGGTACCATCAGAGATCACACGGTCGGATTTCGACAACAATTCATTAGGTTTGAATGTCTTGATTCACTAACCAGTATAAGTTGAACCATAATTATACAGAGTTTCCGTACATATATACTGGACGCGTGTAGATTTTTGCAGCCATTTTCGTATATTTTTTAAATTTATAACACATATTGAATAATTTTTTTAGCTTTGTGCTCTTCTACATTTAAACTTTAAGTAAGTATTCCAAATTTCACGTTCCTCCGTGCGCGAAATTTGTTTAAAACGGGGTACAAAGAATTTCCATAACGTATAATATAATACGAGAAATCACGTGGTGGTTGAATTTCGACCACGGTTTTTTCATTGGCTAGTAAACTTAACTTGAGCTATCATTGTATAGACTTACTTACCATGACAGGTAATTACATATACTGGACGCGTGTAATTTCACGTAATTTTTAAAGTTTTAAGACATATTGTTTCAAAATTGTAGCTTTCTGCACCTCTTCTATATATAAACTGTAAATATTCCAAAATTCACGTTACTATGTTAGCGAAATTTTCTTAATAAAAAGTGAACAAAGAGTTCTCTTCACGTATTTATATAATGAAATAGACAGATAGCTGCATAATAGGCGGGTCATATGCTGGTCTGAAACCTTTTTTGTATAAAAACAAAGTCGTGTAGTTATTACCCACCAGCACAATAGCCACTTCAGCAGAAAAACAAAGACAATATTCTGAAAGTACATTCGCACAGGCCCTACTGATTCAATTAGGCTAAAAATATGTATGTACTTAGCCGGGAGCAGACACTAAATAATGTAATTATAGACGTCTAGCCCCCGGTATCATAGCCTAAAGGCATCGTCTTGAGACAGATTGCGATACGACCTCAACAGCCGACCCGACATTTTAGTCTATATAAAGCTATATCACTAATAATAATTATGTTATAACAGAGCGATCGTCCATTTTGTTTATTTTAGCTGATAAGAAAAGATGTGAAGGAAACTGGTGAAGAAAATGGCGTTATTTGATTACATAAGTCGAAAAGGAATTAAGTTGTCTTCGAATAAAGCTAACAATGAATAGCTACCATTTCTTGCCTATTTTCTTAATCTGAATCAACAGTAATTATTTAATTTGTTTATTTTTTTTTACAATATACCATTTAATTAAATTTATTCGGTTGATCTCAATTTGACAATGGAATACTTACTTAAATAACTGAAAGTTTATGACTCTAGCAAACAGTTACAAAAATAATTTGAAAAAAAATTGTTTATAACTGTTTTAATTGCCAGGTTTCGTTTCTTACAAAATCAGTGTGTGTCATAAAAATAAACACGCACGCACGCACGCACGCACGCACGCGCGCGCGCCCGCGCGCACCCACGAACTCACGCATGCACACACACACACACACACACACGCACACACACACACACACGCTTTTAATTGTATAAATTATAAAGTTAAATGTGTGATTTTAAATCGTTCTTATTTTTTTTTTATTCCGTTGCTAAAAAAATCCATAAAAACTAACTTCGAAAACTTTTTAAGTTAGTTTTAGTGGATTTTCTCAATAACTGAGTAAATAATAAAATAAATTTCTATTTAAAGTTTTAACATTACAATACCCAGGAATTTAAACAGTCAAAACTTATAAATGGTTTATTTTTTATTTTTGTAACTGCATGCTAAAGTCAATCCCTTTCAGTGATTTGAGTAAGTGTTCCATTGTCAGAAAGGCCCTGTACAGCCTTAGATACAATATACCATTTCATTGAACCTATACTGTTGTTCTCACATGTATATATATTTATATATTTGTAATGCTCGGCTGGTTTAGGGTCTGACGGGCTCTTTATCAAGATTTGAAGCGACCGCAGGCAGTTTAATCAGTGTGGCGCCTGACACCGACGCGGCAGGTCGCTCCATTCCTTTATCAAGGGGTAAAGCTATCTGCTGTGTCAGAATTTTCTATGATCTTTTTATTTATATATCAAAATATGTTACAACTACAGTCCATTGTTTTGCTGTCTTTACGTAGTAAGACACACAGAAGTAACGTAAGTAACATAAAGTTTCACTCATAAAAAGTCTTTTTTACGACATTTAACCATATGGTAATATGTTTAATAGTCTCTTTGTTGACGTCCGCCCAACGCGAGCGGAGTCAAGAAAAATACCTACCACCCAACGTACTCGACGTACATTGCTAGAAATACCACCTATAAATAAAAATACACAAAATCTGCTTTGATTTATAACAAAGGTTGTTTATAAGAATGACATATTATTACATATCCTTGCATTGCCATCCGTCTTTCTTCTTTCGTACTTAACTACCATTCTCATTCAGTATATCTACTCCCAATTTTTTCTATCTTTAATTTATCAAAAATACTTTCCTTGGTTGAGTTTAATTGTAACACGTTACAATAGAGACTTATAATTCAATTGAACCTATCTATAAAGTGTAAATTTAGTTTAGTTAGTATTGTATATTTAGTTTAGTTAGCACTGTATATTCAGTTTAGTTAGCATTAAACTATCTAGTTTGTTTCTTAATTACAACCGCAAGAAATTCTAATAGACACATCGCATGCTTACGTTTGTGAAACAATAGTTTAAGAAACTTGTTTCGATACGTACCAGCCACGTTTATTTTGTTAAAATCTTAACTAGTTCCAACTAATATTATAAATCAGAAAGTAGGTTTGTTGGAAGGTTACGCTTTCACGTCTTAACTATTCAACAGATCTTCGTGAAATTTTCCATACAGGTTTTCAAGGACACAGAAAAGCACATGCCATTGAGCCAAAAGCTAGTTTAATATAAACTTATAAATTGAGAGTGAACCAAAATTTTATTGTTTTAAAAAGATTTATACGACGTTGCCCTCAATTCAATGGCGCTATTATAAGATTCACTAAACTTAGAGCATTTTCATTAGTATCATTGTCTAGACATTTTTTGTCTATTTTTAAATTAGTCCCATATATCATGCAGAGGCACACCACAGTCACAATTCCTTATTTATACTTCTTACTTACCTAACTTACTTAACATATACTTAAGGCAATGACTAACTTTAACTGTTCATTGTTATATATTATAAATGTTTATACAACAATATTTTGAGATTCAAAGTTTTCATTAACATTAATGAATAAACCCAAAAATGTGTATGCATTTGATTTTACTGTTTTGATTTATATTTAGAATTATAATTTGAAGATGATACAACATAGCGAAGAATCTATAAAGTTTGTAATCGCACTTTTAAACTCTGAACCTAGTTTATTCGCAGATTCTTCTTATTTTTGGGTCCGTACATTTATAATAAAATAAATAGCATGATATCCTTTGAGTAAAATAGCATTTAATAATCTTTATCAGATTGGCTTACCAAAATGTTTTGTAATGAAGTTGGATCTATGACAATTAAATAGTCATAAACTAAAGCCATCGTTATACAGACACCGTCTCAATCAAGCACACATGCTCGCAAATATACGAAACACACATAACACAGACATACAAACACACCCACACACACACACACACAATCGTATGCGCCAATTTTCAATTTGTTTTACACTAAAGAAAATAAAAAGTTACAAATATTAATGTGTTAATTGGCTTATACTCAGAAATGTTGTAAATTTATATACTATATATTCAGGATAGGGAGCCACTGTGTACTAAAATACAGGCTATCAGCCTAGCTCAGTACCAGAAACTACAACTACTTGCAACATATATGAAACATAAGAAAATGAGTGCATAAAAAAATTATAATTTAAAATGTTTGAGACAATGTTATTACCACCATACCAAACAACAAACTGATTAATTATCTAAATTTTATATGTACCTACGTAGAAGTGGACAAGGCTGTACGTAGGTAAGTTAATTAATCATTTTACTATTTGGCGCCGACTCAAAATTAGTTTATATAAAATTTGAAAGTTTATGTAAATAAGCTCAATACTCAAGACTTAAAAGGGTTATTTATTTTTTGCTTTTTGGTTTTTTTCGTCAGTTTAATTTTTTGTTAAAAATATTTTTATTTAATGATTTTTTTCCATCATCAGCTCAGCTGCATGATGTGATGATTCCTAAACGCAAATACCTGATAAAGTTATGAAAAGTAAACAGAAACACTCTTCGTTCCTACAGTTTTCGAGGGTTTCTCTCAATTTTATCAGGATCCCATCATCAGATCTTGACCTTAGATCTTGAGGTATACCCTATCTAACAAAATAAGAAAGAAAGAATAATCAAAATCTGTTCATAAATAACGGAGAGGGCTAAACATACATAAAAAAAATATATATAATGTCAAATTGAGAACCTCCTTTTTTATCGTCGGTTAAAAAAGCATTATACAATCTAGAAACATTATTAAAAGTAAAAGTACTATGGGCAGTCTTATCGCAATCTATAATCTCTTACTGACAACCTTAGGATGGAATTAGAATACTGTATAGTAGTAGGTAACTCGTGGTGCAGAACAACTAAAAAATAATAAGAGAAAAGTGCAATTTGTAATTTTTTTATCTTTTTTTTCTTTTATCTTTGGTCGCGTCAGTTAAATTTTTTGTAAAAACTTTTTATGATTTATTCGTTGTTGCAGCTTCTTCTACTATCAATACCGATTGGTACACCGAACGTTCTAAGGCCCCTTTTAAAGAATATTCAGAATTGAATATGACAAACGGGAGAGGCAAGTTAATTAATCATTTAGAACGCAATAATTATATACCTACGACGACTGTCAATTAGCTACCGACACTTTAACACTTAATTGTACTCATAATAATAGACAACTGTAGCTGCTCTTCATTTCCTTTTTAATAAAATAGATAATTGGATTTGTATATAAAATAATTTACACTATAATTATTCAATTATTGTTTAGTACAACTCCAAAACGCGCATTAATGGCAGACCGGATTAAAAAGTAAAATGAATTCCACTATCCACTTCGTGGCTTGATGAAGCCAGATCATCGTTACCAAGCCCAACCAAGCTCGAAGATGCCAAATTATAGTATTTTCATTCAAACTACATCTACATGCAAAGTTTCATTTTGATATGACAATAAAAAGTAGTTTAAAATGGACTTACAAGATTTTTTTACATTATTACTTACAAGTGAAGCTAAATTCGACTGTACTAAAAGTTATGTGAATGCCGCATGTGTATGAGTGAAAAGTGTTTAAGGACAATTCAATTACTTGGGTAAACATTACTTTTGAAAATAAATTACTGGGTTATTAAAAAAGTGGAAGTACTTGTACTTCCGTTTGTGTAATTACCGGTCTCTAATTACCAGTTGCTCAATTTATCAGCGTCTGTAGCATTAATTTGAATACCTCTGGAGGAAATTAAACGAGAAAACATTCTCCTGTACTTTTTCCACCTACTTAGTCTCAGTGCAATTTTACCTTAAATATCTTCTTTGAATCATTCAAAGTAACACTTACGGACATTAAAAATAAAAATGGCGGATTTTTGGCGCCAAAAAGTATTTTTAATTTTTTTTTTTCTATTAAACCTATCGAGTGGGGTATCAAAATAAAGAGTTTTAAAAGGTGATCACAAAAACTGATATCGCCTCCCGGCAAAAAAAGTGTCATAATGCAAAGACAGTTATTTCGAGAAAACACGTCTTTTGTGCCTGTGAATTGAACAAAACAGCTCAGCGAGCTAATAACGATGTTTTTACAGCTGACCAAATGCAAGATTTACTATTCAATACTATAAAAATGTTAAAACGTACCTAACATGTGGTATTCATGACACTTTTTTTGTGATATGACACTTTCTTTGCCGGGAGGCGATATGTTTGTTAGTTAGTATTTATAGCGCAGTCGGGGTTTTTGTTTCAATGATGATTTTTTGTTTCATTTTTATTTACTTTTGTGTATTTTTATAAACTTAGTTAGGCAACTAGTTTAAACCTGTCAGTAAAAACGGTTTGAAAAACTACTTTCAAACATATGTACATAAACCTCCAGAATTTACTGTGACGTAAAACAATGTATGTACGTACAACAAACTGACAGTAATTCCCATTAGTGTTTCTCATTTCTATTCCAATCTACTATTATTATTGTTCCATTAGAGAAATAACGAATCAATGTTCAATACCATTATATAAACAGGAATATTGCATTGGGGATCATTGATTTGTGTCCAGTTTTCTCGTATTGTTCGCCATATTAGATCGTAATTATTTAATTGGACTGTGTACGTTTCAGTTAGTGTTGGATTATTAATGGTGATTTTGAGTTAATAATAAGTATATTATGTTAGTAAGTACTACAAGTGTATTGCGTATTGTGTTTATATATTTTCTTTAGCACGCTTTTATGCTAATTTCATTTGTAACTATGTAAACATGCCCAAAGACACACGCACTCATGCACACATAAATACACATACACACAAAGACCGCACACACGAACACCGCACACACCAACACACACACAAACACCGCACACACGCACACACGCTCACACGCACACGTTGACACTCATACGTCAACTGACCCGAACAATTCTATAACTTTGTTAAAAATTCTTAATTTATTTTTATATTCAACAAGTATGTTAAAAAAATATCTTAATTTGTAAATGTAGAACTTAATACTTACCGTTTGTCTTCTGAGGTGAGCGTTAATGGCTGCAACACAGTTATACGACTATAGCAGCCATTATCAACCATATGTTTACTGTGGATTTTTTACTTTTAGTTCCAAAATAAACTTATAAATTATAAATTACAATTCTTATAAGTGAATTTTAACTTAATTCTAATTGCGGTATCGATATGAAACTTTCTATTTATATAGATTCTGAATTACAATACTATGACTTGGCATCTTGGAGCTGATCTGATGATGGAGTCAAGAGGTGGATAGTGAATTTCTTCAGTGGCTACTAGTAAACAACTTGACTTTGGGTTCACATGATTCATTTTGACGAGTCTAACAGATTAGGCTCAGTAGCGATGACCTGATGATGGAACTAGGGAGTGCATAGTGAAAATATTTTTGATTTTTAATTGGTTTGCTATTAAACAACTAATTTGCTAAAGACGCACACGGCCAGTCAGTATGATAAGTGGTCATCAGTAGGTACTGCAATGTATGCACATATAGGTATGAATATATACTTCTAACAATAAATAGGTCTATGGGGAAGGTGGATCAGGTGCGCGGCCGACATTATCTCCACTCCCATAACGTTTCGGTGACTATCAGAATAGTTGTACTACCCTACTTCGGATTTAATCACTATTTTTCAACAAGATGTAGATACTGGTCCGATCTTGCGAGTCCAATTTAATCAGTAAGTATCCTAAATCATGTATTATCTGCATCTCAGGACAGGGTTTAAGTGAATAAGAATCTTCTCCATACGTAAATAAAACATATATTTAATTATTTCCTTTTCCTAATCCATCAAATATTATATACTTTTAATAACATAGTCACATCTTGTATTTACATGCTCACAATAATAAGCCAGTGGAAATACTACTTATCACCTTGTCGTCTCAAGCAGATATGCCGGCTGCTAAAATGTATTGAGTAAAAGAACAATTGATAATCGATTGAATGAATGACTCGAGTAATAATACTGAATATAAATCAGAGTTGCCCGCTACAAGCTAACACATGTGTGCCTAAAAAGTGTTACCACTGTGGAAATCTGTCAATTGTTTCATCTTATAAATTTGGAAATATTTGTACAATACATAAACATATCCTACGTTAAACCAGCGTTAGAGAATCTTAAAGTACTTGGTAACCTAATTCCTTATAAAGTTATAAATAATGAAACTTAACCCAAGAGAAACATAATTTAAGCAACTAAACAATTTGTAAGCTAACTGGAAACAATTAATTATGATTGTTTGTAAAACAAGTCCTACCCGCACTGAACGTGAAACGGAACGCGATGAATTTCGTGCCACGCAATGCGGGTGGCGCGTTACAAAGAATTTATAGACATTTATCATTTTTAATTACTGATTAAAAATGATAAATGTCTGTAAATTCTTTGTAATTAAGAGAGATTAACGAAAAACAGGAGTACTTGTATCGACTACTAGATCGTTCAATAAGTCCCGAGACTAACTTGGAGATGGTGCAAATATATTTTTTTTTTTTAAAAGTACTCGCCATCAAATGAAAAGTATTCATTTTTTTTAAAAACGAACTATAAAATGTTGAGTTACAGATATTTCTGTAACGCTACTTTTGTAATTTCGTAAACTCTTTAAAAAAAAAATTGGTTGCCTGTAAAGTCGGTATACTGGCGAAAGTTTTACGTGACAACGACTTTGAGTGGTAAAATAATAACCATGCCCGAGTGGAAGGGACGCGTGCCTCTCACTCGCTCTCATTGTGAGCGCATAACGTGAGCGGAGCGTAACGCAGTTTCTTGAAGTGTCACCCGGCAAACCAATTTATAAGACGTTGTCACGTCAAAAACGAGTTTCGTGTGTTGATAAAACATTGTTTTTAATGGGAAAAACACCGTTCAAGCATAGCAGTGGCTTATTAAATGTTATTCGGAATCTGCTCCGTCTAAACCAACTATTTGTCGGTGGTATGCCGATTTCGAACGCGGTCGTATAGACACAAATGATGATGAACGCTCTGGTCGTTCAAATGAAGTAGTAACTCAACAAAATATCGTGAAGGAAGATTAGAAGGTAAGAGTGCGCGAGATAGCTGAGATAGAGAAAATTTCAACTGGTAGTGTTTTCACTGTTTTACATCAAAATTTGGATAGGAAAAAGCTTTTTTAAACAATTGCCCAAAATTAACAACGTATCAATAATTCAGAGCGCTGTTTGGTACTGTTCAATAGAAATAAAAAGGATTTTTTACTTCGGTGTGTAACAATGGATGAAACATGGATTCACCATTTCACTCCGGAATCCAATTGGCAGTCAACAGAGTGAATAATCGCAGCAATGGAAGCTTATTTTGAAGCTTCGAAAAAAGAAATACACACATGGAATAGAAAAGTTAGAAAAACGTTGGAGGTACTGTATTGTAGTTGAAGGAGAGTACGTTGATGACTAAAAAACAATTTTATCGAAAAAACTTTGTTTTTGTATTTAACAATCAGTACTTAATGAACTACGCGTCAAATACTGTTAAAATACGATTGAATTATTGTTTGGTTGTAGCAATTACATTATGAAGAAAAATGTTGGTCTAGTGGTTGTTGATCCTGACTGCTGTGCCAGAGGTCGTGGATTCGATTCCCACCCAGGACAAATAATTGTGTGATGATCACGATCATTTGTTCTCCGTATGGGTATAATTCATCTATATGTATGTATTGATTTAAATCCTGTAATGTTCTGTTATGTTAAATATATTATAAATGATCATACCACTGTCACATTATTAAAACTTTGACATTATTAAATTGTGATAACTTTTAAACTTTCGCGTTCCATGATATAATTATGTATTGCCACAGGAATTAACGCGATCACGAAAAGGTATAACATACTTCTGAATTGCCTGACATTTCGACCAGGTTGCACTGGCCGTGGTCACAGGTTGACTGGTTCAGCGGTGCACGGCCATTTTAAGTACGTCAAAGAACTACACGTGATAAACAAAAAAGTAATTAACAAAAAAATTATAACCAAAAAATTACATCGGATTACGCTTTACGCAATTGATCTGCTTGTGTGGAGCCTACTCAGAATTATTACTGAGTTTAGAAACTTTGTTACTATTAAGACATTTTTGCTTTTCACTTTTTAGCTTTGGTAGTCTTTTTTTTTAATTTCTTTTTACTTTACTTTGTTTTTAAGAATCTCGCATTTTTTTTAAATTTTAACCTGAAACAAGTTGACTATTT
Organism: Euplagia quadripunctaria; assembly: GCA_963859945.1. Taxonomy (NCBI): domain Eukaryota; kingdom Metazoa; phylum Arthropoda; class Insecta; order Lepidoptera; family Erebidae; genus Euplagia; species Euplagia quadripunctaria. The sequence continues at coordinate 25,815,353 of OY982561.1, forward strand.
AACATTTTTCAAAAAAAATCGCTTAGTAACTTCCTAAAATCCTTCTTTAAACCTCTAATTACTGATCTACTTATTTAGATAAGAATAATATACAAGGCCTTACAGAAAAGTATCGTTGCATAGCCGAAATATGGATGGAAAACTAAAAAAAGTGCCTAAATTTTTTTTTACAGCATATTTCAAAACCAACGTACCTTTTATCAATATGATGTTTGTAATGTAACGTTTTGTGATGAAATGTTTATCCTTTTTTTTAGTTTTTAATAAAATAAAATCCAAAAAGATTTTAATACCATACTCCCGTAATATTCGCACTGGAATTGAATAGTATTTTCGATGGCCTGTGTTGCATCATGTAATTGTAGAAGCGTATATTGCATTCTGTGTTATAGAGGCAGCTGTCTAGCCTTATTCACTGGTGTTTCTAAGCAAGATACAGGGCCTATAAAATGCTTTTACGTTCTCGTATAGATACGCCAACTGTATCCATTGAGATGTATCGTAACAGTGCTTTCATAAAACTTTTATAACTTTATTCAGGATAACCAGATGTCACCCCATGTTTTAGTTTTGTAAACACGTTTTGTAGTTGTTTAATACTTAGAAAGGTCAGAGTCAACTTTAGTGAGTATACAGAATATCTTACTCTTACTAATAAAGGGGAAGTTTGTGAGGATGGATGGAATGAATCAATGTTTGCTAGTCTTTCACGCAAAAACGGTTGAACGGATCTGAATGAAATTTGACACAGATAGATTATAGTTTAGAACAGCACATAGGCTACTTTTTATCCCGGCAAAATATACGGTCCCCGTGGGATAGAATTCACCAATGTTTTTAGGCGAACGAAGCCGTGGGTAAGCTACTATTTTTATAAAGCCAACACTTTAGTTCATATGCAATTAAGTTACAATACGTGTATACAGGTCTTAGGTGACTAAAAAAAAAGAAAGAATTATAAATTAGTGAATAGTGTAATAAAAAAAAACTTTAATTGGCGCGGCGGCACCATAATAATGTCTAAGGCGATTAAATGATTGCAGGTTTGAAACCCACCCAGTACACGAATGACGTAAAGACAAACATTTAGCTTTGCCACAAAGGTTGGCCTTGGCCTTTTGGAGCTGATCTGATTATGAAGGTGGATAAAGTGGAACTTTTCATGGCTACTAGTAAAGCCTTCGAGTTTGGGCTCATATGAATCGATTTGACAAGTCGTAATAGATTGGGGTTGGTAACGATGGCCTGATGATGAAGCCAGGAGGTTGACAGTGGAATTCTTTTACTCAACCGTAATTATATAACCTCTATCGTACTGTGCCCATTTGGGATTTCTATACTAATATAATAAAGCTGAAGAGCTGTGTTTCTGAACGGTTGAACGTTATAATAGCGATTAAACGTTCTAGTCGGATTTGAAAAATAATATTGTATTTGATGGTCCAACTCTCAAGAAAAGCTCCACTAAGACTCTAAGGAGAGGAGCACTAAGCATAAACGGGATTGAAATTGCAGGGACGGTTAGTCTTAAATATTTTTGTGTAGTTACGTTATATCCGAGGCAGCGGCAATAAGACCCCGTGATGGTGACCAAGTGCTTTTAGTCAGATAGAATCGGAGTCTTCGTAGAGGTGGTATCCGACAAGCTTTCTACACGTAAAAACCTTCAAAGCTAAAAATAGTTTTTCAATGGTTAGAAACTTACATGAATGTGTTTGACTAAGTGTGTGCCCTTAACTATTTCGCTGACCCGCAGCACAAGTTTGCAAATTATACTCGTATATGCGGGCAGTCATGAAGTTTTGGATCCGAGTCCTTGAATAGTTGTAGTTTTTCTTTTCAAATTAAATATACCTTCAGTGTTGGCATAGTACCCGCTTGTAATCAGATGCAATAAGTATTTTTTTCGACGTATTTGTATAAGAAAAAATTTGGTCTCATATCCTTGTACTTTAAAGCCACTCAATAATAGGAATACAGAATAATATTTATTATTAGGCAAACACTATGATTCGGTGTTACAATGAATATACATAATGGTGCTTAATCTCTGTAGAGCCCACGTTCAATCTCGCATGAAGTACTTGCAGTCACATTTGGGATGACTCAACTAATTACCAACTTATCGTAGACAGCGACATGCTCACGAATAAGGAATAACGCACTTTTGGACATCGTCGTAAGGTCACCTGCTAATCGGTATTTTATAGAATTCACTGTGGTGACTGTGCGAAAGCTCTCCCCGAAATGATTGAACCCTGATCATTCTTTTATCAGACTACTAGACGTAGACAGAAGTTTCATCCTTTCATTGTCTAGACGCTTTCAGAGCTCCTTTTTGGTCCAAGTTACCAAATTACTTGCCTGGAATGAACTGCCTGCGTCTATTTTCCCAGTCAAATTCAAGAGTAGAGTGAATAGGTTTGTTTTAGATGGGCGTGTACTATCTTCGTCTTCATCGACGCTTTCCATCAGCTGAGAAGGAAGACTAATGCCAATTTCATTTATCCAAAAAAAAAAACTATCAGGTCTTTAAAGTTTTAATTTCAATAGAAACCATGACCGAGTAAAACAAGATTATTGACATCTAACCATACGATACAACTTAACTATGTTAGATTTATGATGTTTACTCAAAGTAATGGTTCGTTCTATAACCTATAAACACAATCGCCTATTACATCTAAGTGTACCAAATTTTCCATAACACTTAATGTTGAGATACAAGAATTAACAGTACCTATGTACTTGCTTACTATAAGGAGCTTAATTTAATTATATCCGACAAGGTACAACCTTTTCTAAATTAGATAAGAAGTAATTCTCAGAAGTAAGAGGTCCGTAAAGATACTTAATTTCGTCGTGTAGTAACGAGACCTTAAGTCTGTTAAGGAGAAAACTATTTGTGGTGACTTCCACATACGGCAAAACATACATACTGAACTACATAGTAACTATCGATACTGCATCGCGCGCAATGATAGTTCTCGCGCCAATTACCAACCGCTGGGCTGGTCACCAGGCATGATCACCTAGCTCGGGCAGAGGAGGATCCTTTGTGTTGGAGGGACTTACTACCCGTTCCTCCACATTTTCACCGGTAGTATTACAATATGGCATTTCATACCGCTTCATGCTCCAAATTTGGTGGATTATGGGAAGCGGCTGTGAAATCCACTAAATTTCACTGTTTGTCGTCACAATTGATGAACCGATGCCATTGACACCAATTGCCATTGGTAATATTGGTTATAAGTTATTTTTTTATGGTTAAGGTTGTGAAGAAATCCGAGAGATTTAAATTTATTTTATTCCCGTGGAAGCAGCGTTACTATCTAAAAGGATCTAAATTTCTAAGCAACAACAGTTGCTGAGGCACTCTTGTTGAGTATGGATTTTTTATGGCTATATTCCTAATCGCTGGATCTACAGAAACAGAAATGATTGATATTTATTTAGCCTTGAAGAGAGGGTAGACTCATGGATTCAAAGCTTGGACAACAGTACTTGCTAATGAGGATCTAAACATCTATTTAGTGAAATGTAAATTAAATACTGCCTCTAGGATCAGTTGCTATTTCCTCACATGTAATAGACAGTGTTGTCAACTCGTACAGCGTCGTATGAGCGACTTACAGTATGACTTGCGTCACACTGTAAGTCTATTCCACTGTATCCACTGTAAATCCACGTCCTAAAACACAGGTGGCCTAAGTCGGTAATTTAAAGTGCTTGACTGACAATCAGTCAGTCATTAAACTCGAAGATCATAAATCGACGATTTCGAATAATTGATGGTCAATTTTATGAAATAAAAATATTGAATTTGAAACTTGTGGTAGAGTAGAGTTATGCTCTGGCACGTATGGGCCGGCTCGACCGGAGTGATACCACGGCCTCACAAAAAATCGGCAGTGAAGCAATGTTTCGTTGTGTTTCGCCGAGTGAGTGAAGTTATCGGAGGCCCACACCCCCCTCCCATAATCCCTTCCCGTCCACCTTCCCGTACTCCCACTCTTCCTCTACTCCAGACCTTCCCCTACTCTATCCTTAAAGGCCAGCAACTCACTTGTGACTCTTGAGTTGCAAGTGTCCATGGGCGGCGGTAGTCACTTACCACCAGGTGACCCATATGCTCGTATGCTCCCTATAACATATAAAAATTCATTCATTCGCTCTTTGTCCATCTTCAGGCTTCAAATGTTTTTTTTTATTTTTTTTTGTTATGAAAGCAATATCACATCGCTAATTATAGTTAATAGTATGTGGTTTATACAGCTTCCACGATCTGGTTGGTAGCAAGAACGCGTGCGGACGAGGGCCGTAAGTAAGTGGTTTGCAATCTATGCGCTAATTTCTAGAACGTTAGTTCGGAAAATCTTTTTAAATATGATAGCCAGATTCATGAGGTATAGTATAGGCTATGTAATATCACGCTACGACGCATAGGAGCGGAGCAATTACCATAAGCGTAGGTGAAACTGTTGAGATGGGCTAGCTTAAAAATAAATCTTTTCCCCTCAGTTCATAGTCATCAGTTCTAAATTTCCTTTTACCATTTATCATTTTAATAATAATAATAATAAAATAACTTTACACATCTCACACACGGCCGTCTGATCTCAAACTAGGCAGAGCCTGTACTATGCTGCAAGCATACTGCTGATAAGCATACTTATATATTTCTAAATACATACATATTTTAGACAAATTACACCGAGACAGAACAAATGATCATGCTCATCACATAATTTTTAGTCCTGGGTGGGAATCGAATCCACGACCTTTGGCTCAGCAGTCAGGGTCACTAACCAATAGACCAACAGGCTATTCAAATGTATAAATTCAATATTCGAAAATTTAATATTCGTAATATCGTATAAAATGAACGGGTTTCACCATAATGTCATTGTTTAAATTCGTCGACTTACTAGTACAAAAAAAAAATCTTCAAGTTTTATCATTTTACTACTTTTCTATATTCGCAATTCAATGGCTGCTCTGAAATACGACTTTGTTCAAGAGCCTTTGTTCAGGATATACGCTATCTTGGAAATGGATTTATTTTTATTGTACTGAAAATGTCCTAATATAATTAATTAGATATATAGAAGCTATGTGAAATATCTGTAATACTCTAAACGTATACGTAATAGTTGATGGAGGGCTTGGACTGCCCGGCAACAGCCAGATCGAGCTACAGGTACGCGACCGGCAGTGAAGCAACGTTGCATTGGTTTTCGCTGAGTCAGTGAGGTTACCGCAGGCCCCAACCCTTCCTTCCCCACCCTTCCCCTATTCCATCCTTTAAGGCCGGCAACGCACTTGTGACTCTTGCGTTGCAGGTGCCCATGGGCGGTAGTAGTAATTTACCATCGGGTGACCCGTTTGTTCATTTGCCCCCTAAACAATAAAAAAAAAACCTGCTCGAGCTATTGCTTACACTCCCCAATTAGAGATGGGTAATCCCCCGGGTTTTTACCCAGTCGTGGGGTTTAACCCGGGTGATTACCCATCTCTATCGCCTATCAATGCGTAGAAGCAATATCAATAACCTTTAATTATAAAGGTAGTTAAGAAGAAATGCATGCGGGTCCGATCTTAGAAACTTCTTCCTTTTTCTAAAATCTCTATTATTGAACTGTGTGGTGGAAAATATTTTAATTGTTACAAAAAGTTTTAACGAATAATCTGTAGGAAACAAGGGTTAAAAGGTATTTTTTTAAATTACATAAATAGGCCAGGCTTTTTTTCTCTTACGTTATATATATTCTAATACTGCACATAAACAATTAAACAGCCATGTAAATTTTTACTATGAATTTTACAGTATTCAAAGAATATATCAGTACGATATCGAATCATAGGAGTACGAGTTTTTTGCACTTTAAAAATAAAAGTGTGCGCGCTGCAGCTGTCGGCAACCCACTGCGCTAGACTGCGTATAAGGTCCGCCGGCGGACGAGTAGCTGGTAGGTATTTAACGCGCGCAAGTACATCGAGTGACATAATAGGCTTGGTAAAGCTTTGATTAAGATTGATACGTTTTTGTAACATTTTTTAAATTCCAGAATATTGTGTAGGATCGTTGTACATTATAGATATGTGTGCAAGCAAAGCTTTTATGTGTTTATATTATGAAAGAAAATAATCTTCTATACCATGCCAATGTTGCCATAGTGGAGTCGTGACTAAAACCATAAATAATAATATTGAAGACGAAGTTATCAGTTGAATGTACCATGACTACATATTTCTAATTTTTTTGCAACGTTGAATAAAGCGCAAGTAGTGTAAAAGCCATATTTATTTTAACCGACTCAAATTTTGCTCACTTCAAGAGAAATTAATGAAGCGAACCAGTTGCTTATCGCAGTGTCCTAATTGCTTATTCCGCGTCAGTTGCTAGAAACAATTACCCAAATAAAAAGGGTTCTAGGTGCCCTAAAACCGTTATTATTGTCTTGGCGCTTCATTGAACTTTAAAATAAACCTATTCCCAGATTTATACTTGAAATTTTACAAGCCACAATATGTAGCCTTTAAATTTATCGACGGTTTTTGTCATCAAACTTTATTTCTGCCAGGAATTCTCTGAAAATCTATCAATGACCACATCATATTAAAATTTTGACTGTAGTAAGACTTCTCAAATGGGATGTTGAGTACATCCGTAGAGATATTAAAATTTAAATGCCTTTAAATATGTTATGCAGTTGTATACAATTAAAGGCCTCGCCTCCCTTATTTTCATTTTTGAGCAGAAGATACTTTGTGACATCCAATAGTGAAAATAAAAATTAAAATATTCTTTTTAGGGTGCCGTCCCCCTGGGTGTTAATAAAAAACCATAGGGTACTTCCCATCCACCTAGGGTACTTCCCATCCACCTAGAATTATGAAATTTGGCAAGAAGCAAGGAGCAGCACAAGTAAAAGAAAAAATCCGAAAGTCGGAAATTTGTTGTTCCATCACATAAAAAAATGTTTTTTGCGATTACAAACTTATATTTTCCTCTTGGAAAAGGGACTGTGTATGTGTGATAGAAGAGTAGTTATTTTAGAACGGAAATGTTAAGTTAGTCACTCGAAAGAACAGACAAAACTATCCGAAAATCGATTCCCGAGATGGAAGAACTATTTACATACAAGTTTGTACGGAACCCTCGGTGCGCGAGCCTGACTAGCACTTGTCTGTTATTTTTTAATTTTAAATAAAAATTCACTGTAATTTCTAAATACCTACATAGGAAAAAATGTAGATGCAATTTCTGTAGTGCACTTAACTAGCTCCATTCTATCTCTGGATCACAAATGGTTGGCTGGTAAAGAATGCTATTAAGATAAAGGCCATCTTTCTAACTGTGCACGAAGTTAAGCTTTAAAATATATTAAGTAAATATAAATAAATTTGTATATCTCACACTTTGATAAAATATGCAAATCGTGACTTAATGGTGACAATATTTAAAAGACATGAAGATGAAACCTTTTTATTTATTTTACGGTTCGATCTCAACAAATCAATTTATATAATTATGAAAGAGCTTCAGATGGTAGTAATGAATTCAAGACGATATTTTCTAGAATATCCATTTAAGAATGAGAGAACTTGAAAAGTGAATTAAAATATTTTTTAAAATAAAATACTGAGTATAATCTAACTGATATTGCAATTAAGAAGAAACAAGAAGGTGAACTTCGAGTCTAAGAACAAAAGAACATCCAATCAAATATGATATAACTAATTTCATCAGGCAGAGTTACGTCAGTTCCATTTTTAGTTCCTGTAATTTCTACTTAGGAATGACTCTAGCAGTAATCATAAATTAATTATTGAGTAAAATCTATCCAGGCATTAAGACGCTCCGAGGAATTAAAAAAATACCCAGACACTCCTAAAAAATAGAACCCTTCCTTGCACTAGGGCAATGTGTAATGTTTCAATTCAAAGTACATACATAGTAAGATCAAAGAGCCGCCAGAGCCAAGCTATTTGAAAGTTGGTAAAATAACTAAAATTTCTCTTATTATACGTGCTGCTTTAGAAATATTCCAGTGGAAAACTTTGGCTTCTAGAAATGTTTTGCAAAATATTAATGAAAACTAACACTCATTACACATGGGCGTAACCTAGGAGGGGCAGGGGGAGGGCAGTAGCGAATTTATTAGTATGTAGACGGCTACTCTAAAAACCATACACAAGCCTATCACATAAATTCTTTACGTACAGTTTACGACATTCCAGGGAAGTAATCCGATGGGCAATCTGACCCGGGAAAAACGATACCCCCGTACATATATTAATTTTCCAACAGCCATGCATCTCACGTATCCTGGGAATGGTCCCAAATCGTAACAATTACACTAAGAGCCTAAGACACCGAGATATCTCGACATGACAATGTCCCTGGACAGTCAAATCCTGGACGATAAATCTCGGTAAATTCCCTAGAGAGAAATTACAAATCTAAGCGCTTTACGTTTGATTTCTCTCGGTGTCTTGAGCATTCTATTGATTGTGGCGCCCATCTGTTTGTGGTTTTAGGACAAACGGAATGAATGAATAGATTATTCTGTTCTAGTTCTGTTCTTCTCAGTTAGGTACAGAACTAAAACGTTATTACTATATTGGCTCTCCATTGAACTTTAAAATAAACCTATTCCCAGTTTTGAAAGATAATTTCCCAGTATAAAAGATAATTTCGTAAATAGTTGTATGTTCAACAGTCATCTTCCTATTTCAGCCATTTTACACACAACCTTAATGAATTATACACCTAAACCTTTTTCATGAATTACTCTGTCTATTGGTAAAACCGTGTGAAAATCTGTTCAGTAGTTATTGAATTTATCGCGAACAGACAGATAGACGCGGCGCTCCCACCGCGTCTGTCTGTCTGATTGCTTTATAATACTTAATACTAATACATACAATATATACTAAAACTTTCTTTTATATTACGAAGTAATAATGATTTTAAACTAAATTATGTCAATTTTGCTGCAATCTGGTAGAACATCTTTGACATAAAAATATATAACATTTTGTAATTATTCATTCCAATTTGATTTTCGAGATAGTAAAAAGTTGTTGCTGTTGTAAAGAAAAAGGTTCGTGGGATTGGTTCGAATTTCTGAACTTGGAGTGGATTTGTACCTAAGTTCTATCTCACAGAAAGTTAAAAGCGAACATGTTATTTTTACTATTTCTCAGTGTATAATCTTACCATCAGGCCATACATAGCCACATTGATTTAATAAAAATAGAAAAAGTAATTACCTTTAATTTTTCATCCAAGTACCGTCATATGAAAACCATTATAGCACCTTCTTAGAGGCATTTGCATTGTACACTTACAATATGACCCGTGTATCTGGTTCAAAATATTTGGTAATTAAATGTTTGAATTAAACATATTCCCTTTAGCTTGAACTTTTATCAATAATACAAACGTATGGCAATTGAAACACCGATATATCCTATTTATTATTATTTTATCGTAAAACCGAACTTGTTTCCTATGCAAATGCATAATTTAAATTTCGGTTTAACAAAATGTCCCAGCCATTCTTTTGAAGATTTATTACTCTCTTTTAAAATTATTACCATGTAAATGGAAGTTTTCGGTAAGAATCCAAAGTTTGTGGAATAATGAAAGTAGAAACTTTGACCACGCTGTCTGGCTCGCGTGAATCAGATTGAAAGAAAAATATTTGAGTTCTTAAAGGTTATGCCTTTACTCTCAAAGTTTGAAAGGTATCAAGGTCAACCGTCTACGGAATTCTATTTGCAAATAGTTTTGCAGGATTTTAAGAATCATCACACATATTTCAAACAAGGAGAAGGCTTTGAAAAAAACAGTAAGTATGTATGAAATAACCGTACATACAATACGTACATAAGCACGATAATTTCTTCTGTGTCTACGTGTAATTGATCTATTATATGTATTTAGAAATATATAAGTATGTTTATCAGCAGTCTGGTTACCATAGTACAGGCTCTGCCTAGTTTGGGATCAGACGGCCGTGCGTGAGGTGTCTCAAGTTATTATTATTTTTATAGTAGGTACAGGCTCTGCGTAGTTTGGGATCAGACGACCATGTGTGAGGTGTCTCAAGTTATTATTATTAGTTGAGTTGTACGTAATTTTAACACTAAATTGATCGAACACGATAGACATTTGTTTTTTAAAGATAACCCCTGGATTAGGAATAATCCTGTGTCGCGGGTGGCTTCACAAACATTTAAACAAAGGACACAAAGAACAGCCAGACTCTTCTTTCTTTTCTTTTGTCTTCTTCATATTACATTATTATTTTAACATTTGAACAATAGAAATAGTAGAAAAAGAAAAGTCAAGTAAAGTTACACCAACTGGACATCGTGTTCGCGTTTTCTTGTAAAGTTTTATAAGCATTAGGTTTTCCTTGAAACAGAATTGTAAAAAACGATTGTAAAACAAAATTACTTTTTGTTAGTTGTGTATACATAAATTTATATTTACAATCTTAATCTAATAACTTATGGTAAGAAGAATCGTAATGAAGGTAATAAATTAATTTAGACTTGGAGGTCATAAATTTCCATTAATAAAATATTAATACATTGTATCGATGATTAATTATGAAATAAATATAAACATAAAATTTTGATCATCGAAGCCAATACAAAGCCTACACAATACATAATAGTTCAGCAATACTTACCCGTGTGATAACCCTAGGCTTTACCAAACCTTTTTCCTAAGCGTTACAAAACCCGTAAAATGTTTCTAAAAAAAAATAACAAATAACTGTCATTTAAAAACACTTAAATTACTGCTGATAATAGTTTAAAGATAATAATTTATCCGACTTCAAAAAGAAAGAGGCCCAGTTATTTGTCTATAACTTATTCAGCAAAAAAAAAACCCCTTTATATGCCCCCTTTTTGAAACTGTGGACTGTAGGATGACGGTTCTGCTGAGATAGAAACACGAAATCCTCGTTTCCACTGAGGAATTCAAATTTGAGAAGAAGTCTAATGCCTCCATTAATTTTTTTAAAAGTTATACTTTAAAAGAGATCTCATAAGCAAGTGGATTCGAATTACTTTGTACAAAAACCTGATATTATTATTGCACAAAAAATATATAGAAAACATCGTGACCTCCGCTTACATACTATTTTTTAACCTAATTTCTAAGAAAAACTACGTTCTTCCAAAAGTAACCACGCCATTTGTACTAGTTATAAATCACTAACTGCAGTTCAAAATACTTTCAAACTATATCCGTAACGAAAACGGTTAGACTATATCACGAAATTCACGAACCCGCAATGAAACAGTTTCATAAAACTCGAAGTTATTCAACTTTTATATTTCATACTTTTTCGCAGAAAGTACGGGATTTTTTAACTTTTTCCTAGAAATTTTCCAGTTTCTTTGCAATAGGTTGCTCAGAATTCTGTTATTGTCCTTTTCGATAATTTTATTTCAGGAAATAAAAGTACTACTACAAAGGTATGACAAATATTTACACCACCTTAAAAGTATGTATTCCTGGAACTGAGTTTACCACTTTCTTTAATTAAAAACTAGCCTGTATACATAGCTCTGGTGCCCTTACTTGCAGTTCAGTGAAAAATCTGCTCTACACTTATATGTACTGGTTAATCGTATCATATGTATGCTGTAAGTTAATTAAAATAAATTGGATCTGGAGTAGAAAAATCTTGTAGAAAAGTATTGTACGCGACGTATAAAAAGTTAAAAAAAAAGTATATCTCGAAATATCGTTATAACATCGGTTAAATCGATATTTCTTAAAAATTCCAACGGGTTCATAAACTTAAATGGTTTTTTGAATTTTCTAAACTGGTCCGACTAGTTTTAGTAGTTTAGAAAAAAAATTGCGCGTTTTGCAATTTAGGCTAAAAAAATGATCGTTAATAATTTAAAAAGTTTGAAACCGATCTCGCTGAAATTTATAGCACATTTTAATATCATCACTAGCTATAATTTCAAAAAGTTTCATACTTTTATGTTCCTTTCAAAGTCATTAAATGTTGAAAAAAACGCTCTTTTTTAACTTTGACCGTAATTTGCTGTTAAACATAAGTATTTGGCGACTTTGAACAGGTTTCATTTTGTTGGTAATTTAATGGAAAAGAAAAAAGCTTTGAGCAAATAGGAGGAAAAAGTACTGAAACCGGAAAAAAAAGTCTTTTTTTTCCTCAATATGTTAAATAAAAAAATGACGCCCCTCTTACCCAGACTGCGGGTAATGAAATCGAAATCAGCGCATTTTTTTACTGTTTATCCAAAAATAAAATGCGTGGTAATCCATTTTGATCATAAATACCTAGGTTGCCTGCGCTGCATATAAGACTTTTCATTTTTTTTATTTGACCATTGACCTTAAGGTATAATAAGAATCGGTCCACGACCGTTTCTTGAATTATGTAATCAATAATTTTAAAGAGAGATGTATCCCTACTGTTTCGAAAACATTAAGAAACATATATTTTTCTACGAGTGGGATGGTAGTTTTTCTCCCAATTGGTGAACAGTTTATTTATTTATAGGAAACTCAACAGCTATTTTACATTATACATGAATAATTTACATTAAATTAGATTCTTAAGCCAATTACAGAGTTTCAAGACATTCGCTATATAAAACTAGAAATGAAGTCTTAAACTGGCTACATTACAATAATAATAATTAACATTAAATAAATACTTAATCATAAAATTTTAAATTAAATTATATCATATTAAATTGAATCAATTGGTTTCAAATCAAATTAAATTCAACTAAACTAAATCAAATCCAATCAAATTAAATCACATCAACTTAATTAAATCAAATTAAACCAAATCAAACTAAATCAGATTAAATCAAATTTAACTAAATTAAATGAAATCAAATTAAATTAAAATAAATTAATTCAAATTAAATAAATTTAAATCAAATTCCATTAAATTAAATTAATACCAAATTAAATTAAATTAAATCAAAATAAAAAAAAAACCATTTTATCTATTTACTACTGACTAGTGATTTACTACAACACAACAGGTAAACAAAAGTTTATGTTAAAATAAAAATGTATTAATTTAATCTAATCCTTGTGTAAAGAATTTCAAATCGCATCACCTAGACAACCCTATCAACGCTCAATGCAGTAGCATTTAATAAGGTGACCTTGTGAACCGCGCCGCGCCTTCTATCCGGCCACACTACAATCATAGATACTCAAACACTTAAGGAGTTATTTCCTTCTCAACTACATACTCCAATAAACTCTAATAAATCATCATATAAATCTTTAGAATCGCCTTATTAAAAGTAAGTATGAATTGTTAAATCATAAACAGGGTTGTTATCGCCATGTAAGATTTTACAAATTTTGGTCTGGCTTAACCCCGTGCATAACATAAAGAGGTAAGAATATACCAACATAAATATCAAGAAAATACGTGATTTTAAATACAGAAATAATATTAGAAATTGACTACATCAACTTGAAAATAGACCGATACAGGTAATATTTCATATGATAGTTTCTTTTACGCCAGGGGCTCGTGGCTAAGTGGTAACCGGGTAGGTTAGCACATTACAAAGTTAAGTAATACTAGCCAGGTCAGTCTAGGATGGGTGACCATTCTAAACATATTGAGACCCCTCCGTGCTTCGGAGAGCACGTTAAGCCATTGGTCTCGGTTGCTACATGAACATCTGTGGCATTCTTTACGGTTAGTTGCAATCCTAAAAAGTCCGACAACCTGGTCTAACTACAGAACTTTGATATCACCTAGTACTTGGGTTGTGGAGGTCCTGATGGCAGTCGCTTTACGTAAAATATCAAAGTTCGGCCGTATTGTAGTTAGACTGAAAGCTGACCCCAACTTAGTTGTGAAAAGGCGCAGAGGACTACTCGGTTACCACTTAGCCACGAGCCCCTCAACCAGAAAAATAAAAATACATTGTAAAATCCATTAAATTAAATATACAGACATGAAAACATATATATAATCCCTGGAGTAAACTTCAAATATTGTCACACAACTTTCCGCCAAATAAGACAAGTTTAGCAATTTGAAAGCGAACTCAAATACTAGTCTGGCCCTCCTGTTTTTATATGATTTTCCTTATAGTTACGTCACGGTAGAAAATATATTATGTTTGAACAGAATATTGTTTAAAGCTTGCGACAATATTTGAGACAATATACGACATTAAATTATCTTTTGTCTTATAAAGACATGGTCTTGATTGCACAGCTAGAAGGATACTCCCTTTTCTTTTTTAAAAAACACGGGTGACGCTTTCAAATAATATTAGTAAAGGATACACAATCAATTGATTTAACTATTATGCAATTAGTATGTACAATAGGGTGATAATATTAAGCTATACTTAAATCAGTTATTGAAGATTTACGGTTTTGTCCACACATGTCCAAATTTTCGGGAGCGACAGGGGTCCTCTATCAAGGAGCACAGCGACATGTCGCATCAAGTGAATTGTGGTGGTGGTGATAAGAACATGATAGGTACGTACAATCGCATATCATTAAAAACTACGAATATATATATATATTTTTTTTTTTATGGTATAGAGGGCAAACGAGCAGACGGGTCACCTGATGGTAAATGACTACCGCCGCCCATGGGCACTTGTAACTCAAGAGTCACAAGTGCGTTGCCACCCTTTAAGGTGGGAGTAGGAGAAGAGGGGGAGGGGAGAAAGAGTAGGAAGAGGGGAGAGGGGGATAGGGGAAGGACGGGAATAGGGGAGAGGGAAGGGTTAGGGAATCCGGTAACCTCACTCACGCGGCGAAATGCAATGCAAGCATTGCTTCACTGCCGGTTTTCTGTGAGGCCGTGGTATCAAGCGGAGTCGAGCCGGCCCATACGTGAAGAAGCATGGCTCTCCTAGCCTAGTTCTTAAATTAGTTTTCTCAACGTTAATTTTACATGACTATACCAGTGTGTTAATAGTCAAACTATTCCCATTTATGCGGTTCGAGGCTTAGACACGACCCGAAGTTACAGTATGTGATAATGTATGTTTCTATCTGTGAATGTAGTGGAACCTTGCAATTTAATTATCACCCATTTTCAGACGTATATAATATATGTTGGCTTCATATACTAGCTTTTCAGGTACTTTGTAGCATCAGTTGTCCCGAAATGAATAGTGAAGAAGCAGCTGTTGCGTTCGTCGATGCATAGCATGGAACTAATTCTTAGGCTAACATGTCTACAGTTTTTATAAAATATGGTAACAGAGGACGGTGGGTCCTGCAAAAAAGTCTGTTGGTGGACATAGACTTGATCCTGCAAGTTCTGTCCTGGTTTAATGTAGAAAGTTGAATTTTAGTAAACAAATACGTTTAGATTCAGTGGTTTTCACTAGTTATTTAAATATTATATAGCAAACTAATAAAAACTAAACTAGTTTTAGTTGACATCTAACATCATTATCATCTTTCTACCCCTAATTGTTTTTAAATTTTCGCGACTATACATATTTGATGTGTAAATCGCGACTTAATCGATGTAATAATTAGAAGGTACAATACTTTTTTTGGTTACCCGACGTTTCGATCGAATTGCACCGATCGGGATCACGGGTAGACAGGTGAAAGCTTAGCGACGCCTCCGTGAAGTGCAAGTTTCGGCAACTACCCGCACTTGGTCTTCATTGTTTTTATTTACGTTTGCACTATCGGTACTTCGACACATCATACTTACCATGTCCGTTGAGTGTTGTCAAGTAGCGTGCATTTGCTGACAACTGCATTTGCTGCTAACAGGATTTCAAGATGTTGACAAGCGTCAAGCATGTTGTTGATATTTTTTAATTTTTTGATTTCATCTGCTTCCCGTACTATTCTGGAGTAATAGTGACGGTTAGTGGAGAGGACCTGTGGTTGGTGTAGTTCTATCCAGTGGTTTGGACCTGACTCCTACCCGTGACCACGTTCGGTGCAATTCGATCGAAACCGCGTAACCAAAAAAGATATTGTACTTTCTACCCTTATCCCAAATTTAGTTGGGGTCAATGTGTTTTGCAAGCAAACACATTGCACACAAGAGAGTTTTGACCATAAACTCAATATACTAAGTTTATGGTTTTCACTGGTTTTTATACCTGGCCGCCTGCCTGATGCCAAACCTCCTTGTGTAAAAACATGTAGTCGTTTTAAGACGGGAAAGAAGGAAGAAGGAAAATTTATATGAGGAAAGTAAATCGTTGTAGAGTAAATATCGAATGCGGAACGCGACTGAGGCTGCAGTAGCTCGCAGAGGCCGGAGTCGTGTACCCAAATGTCCTGTGTCTTGAACGCAGCTACAAAGAAAAAACTTGTAAAGAAAACTATCCAATTACAAGTTTTGACCGTTTGAATTGTCAGGTATTTTTACCTCCGATTCTCATTAATGCAGCGGGAATGTGTAAAGATTTTAAATCGTCCATATTTTTTTAACTATTTACTTAGTTTTTGAGAAAATCCATAAAACTAACGTAAAACATTTTCAAAGTTAGTTTTTTTGGATTTTCTTAGTAACGGAATGAAAAATTCCAAAATAATGATTTACATCCCACGTTCTCATATACACCCTGTATACATATAACAGTATGCAATCAAAATGGAGACGCTATATAGTAAACCGTTCCTTGGTCATGTCCAGCCTGTTCCTTGAAATACCGCATAACTATATTGCAGAATTCCGAGACAGGGAGAAATTGACGGAATTATTACTTGAAAGTATAAGAGGTTCTTACCTCAACGTTACTGACGGATTCAAAAATTATTGGGTAGTTAATTGGCAAAACAATAGAAAAATTTATCCAAACCATCCATCTTATATGAAAGAAATTGCTCATAGCGATTAAGCCATCTTTTGTACATATCCACTTGGTGTATTCCTTGTGTGCAAATTTTATTGGTTCATAATGAAGTTTATTTCTATTCTACTTTTAAAAGTATGATCTTTAGTTTTGTATAATAAAGACACCTTAAATAAAACATGTTTCACACGTCAATTCTAGTTAGAAGGCTTATTATTAGTCATTCAATTAGTCTGAATATAATTTTCCAGAAAGACTGTCCCAAATATTTCAGTAAATTGAAAACCAACGTCGAGGCCTCCTTTATAAAAGTAGGTATCTTTAGATTAAGTAATATTTAGTTTTATATTTTAGATTGAGCATTCAAGCCTCCTTCGAGTATATTGTAAGCTGTATGAACACGTAACCAAGAGATATTCTAATCATAAGAATACAAATATGTGAGACACTCAGTTAAATTTTGCGAAACCAAAAACAATGTTCTATAAACTACATTTTTTTAAGTATATTTTTTCAAATAACTCTACACCTCTATCTATGCAAAGTTCTATGAATCTAAACCAATTTTTAAATACACTTTTTCCAACGCGTCTCAGACACTTCCTCCACAGTCTGGTAGAACGCAACTAGCGCAGATTCAGCGCAACAGTTTTCTTCTGAGCATCTCGGTGAGGTTGTGAATCATGCGAAGGTGCTCATGTAAAATCTTGTAAATGCTTCCTACAACGATCTTCAATATGTATTAAATCCCTTTATACATGATTCGTAGACTTCATTCTATTAAGTTGTTTTTTTTTAATTTTGGACACATTTTCTTCCGTAACAGTGAAAACCATCGCTTTCTTCATCGGCCAAAGTTTGCCGGCCTCGCTTAAACTCGCTGAAAAATACACAGTTGCCTTAGAAGAGCCTTGAGAGAACAAATGCATAAAAACTCTTTTTCGCAAAACTTTCTGAGTGGCCCGGCATATATTATTATCTTTTCGTTGATAGAAGTTAACTAAAAATAAAGGTTCTACCTATCAGTTCTCGTAAATTGTATTTTATTCACTGTGGGGTAGATAACAAACCTTCCCATTTCAATATATTGCCCTTCAAGGTAGTTTTCTGTCGATTTTAGTCAGTTATGACTGTGTTTTTGCTTTCATTTAACAAAGTGACTCGATTTTCTTTTATGAAATTTTCAGTAGCACCACGAAGCTTTGAAAAAATATAGATGGCAAAATCTTGGTCCGACTATTTTTTGAAAATTTTGTAATAAAAACTAATGTCAGATGTAAAACCAATCTCTTCATCATCAATCATTCTTAGTTATCAAACCATCTCATCTCATCATCCAAAAAGGGTAAAAAAATTCAAACGTTTAGATCCGGTATCTGTAATCTGTAATAAATTTAAGAGCCTTTAACTCTTTTATTTGACTTTTCAATATCATAATTATAGTCTTATCATTTGTCAATTACCATTAAGATATTGTACCAATTAACTCGTACTCTTTAATCATTCATCAGTCCGTAAATCTTTTACTACATCAGGACTAGAAAGAATCTTTTTAAATTCCTTTTTGTAGAAAAGTACACCGCAGTCTTTTTGCAAAACAATCGTCTGCGGCCGAAACAGAACTGTTTTAGTAAAATATATAATTCAAGCACCACTCAGTGTAAGTACTGCCCATGTACACTCACTATTACTACAAACATGCCTTTAAATTTTTTGAAGAGGTGAATAAAAATATGCTAGTACAAGTATTTAATGTGCGACTCATATCATATATTGTAACACATATCTAAAAAGTAAATTACTCGTAGTCGTATATTAAATAGGTACAAAATGCAAGTTTGAATGCGTCGGGTAATCTCTGAAAGTATTGATCCAATTCTCAAAACTCTTTAGCTTTTTTTGGCGTTAGCGCCAAGTGTTATATTCTACTTTTATTTCGTTGAAATGTTTGTACCGTCAGAAATCATTGCAACTGTAATCAGTATGAAGAACTGTCTCCTTTTTAATTATATTATAATATTATTTATGAACATATTACATCCCCACATTTAAATTTTCGCTGGTGTTAATGTAGTTTTATGTATCAATTTGGGTATCCCTTGGGAACAGTACTTTTTTCGAGATGCATTTCATGATGATAGGTTGAGTAGTTAAGGTGTGAAAGCGTAACAAACAAACAAATTCAGTTTCTTAATTATTCACACTTCATTAGTTAGTTCACATTCACACTTCATTAGAAAGTTCTTCTTCAAATTTACGCTACGCTCTTATCGGTGGTGCAATCGCCACTCCTCTCTATCTTCTGCGATCTTTTGGACCTCCCAGTCTCGACACCCAATTTCTCCCTCACTTGTTGAATTAACATCTTCTAGGCGTTCCTCGTCTTCTCTTTCCTTCTATTTTTGCATCCAATTTTATTTTAAAGAAGTCGTCGTATCTTACCAAATGGCCAACCATTTTTCCCCTTCTGTTGTCTATAGTTTCCAACAACTGTCTCTCTTCATTTCCATTATTAGGACTTCCTCATTGGTTCTTTCTTCTGTCGAGTTGATGCACATCATTCGCCTCCAGCACTATACCTAAAAGTTAGAACTAGGATATATTTAGAGTATCAAAAGGCTTTCCTTGACTTCGTTTCAGCTTAGTATGTTGAAGAGATACAGGATAACATTAAATATTGATGATGTTCTCTGACGCCATTTCTCTTCCTCTAGTAAATGTTTAATTGACTTTGAGAATAAAACATTCCAGGTGTGTATCCTTTTGAAATAAGGTAAAATGTTTTTGAGGCGATGAGAAATCGAGGGTAGGTTTTAGTATTATGGTTGAAGTGGATTCAGGGATGCCTATCAAGCCTTATTGCTCTTTCATGCAAAAAATTGAAAATAGGTAAAATTCATCTCATTTTGTCGGTTTTGATAAAACTTTTAGCGCCAGAATTAGTAATATTCTATTTATTTAAAATGAGTTAACATCTAGCTTCTTTTTGCGTGTGAATACCCTGGTACATTGTCGTCGATAGAACGAAAATAGAACGATTTCCTTGAAATATCAGTTTGATTAAAACCATACAGTGTTTGAAACATCAACCTTATTTACAACAAACTTATACGCCCATCTCGGGAATCAATTCTTAAAGATTTTGGCCCGTCTTTTCCGAAAGACATACTTAATTTTGCGGTTTTAAAAATACTCTCCTATACATCGATGTAAGACAAAGTCAACTTTCCAACTGCAAAATATAAGTTTGTAATCACAAAACTATTGTTTTTATGTGATATAACAAGAAATTAACTACTTTCGGATGTTTTCCTTTACTTGTGGTATCAGCCCTTGCTTTTTACCAAATTTCATTTGTTTTGACTTACCTGCGAAATTTTCAAATTTGTTACTTTTGTATCTTTTGCGTTGACTTGGACTTTGGAGCTTTAATCTTTACGGCTTCGAGGGTCGAGGGTCCGTCGAGGTATGTAGTATTAATTTCAACTTGAAGCTACCACGGATTCCTGAGAAAAAGGGTCTTGACAGACAGACAGACAGACAGACAGACAGACAGATAGATAGACAGACAGACAGACAGACAGACAGACAGACAGACAGACAGACAGACAGACAGACAGACAGACAGAGGATTAAATTTTTTTACTGGTATGTCTGCTTCAACATCCATGTGACTTGCTATTCGTTTGCGAAGATTTAGAGGAAGATAGGTATTATTTTTTCTTGACTGTAGATGCGGTTCAATCAGTGCAAAGCCCCAGTTTAAAAAAAAGCTTTGTTTTCAGGACTGTTTAATACCTCAATATTTGTTGCAATTATTTCAGCTGTGTTCAGCAGTATCCAGAAAATCAAAATAAATGGCCATCTCCTCGAATTTCTTGTGACGTCATAACACCGAATTAGCTTGTCTTCGTTGTAAACCAGTTGTCGATCGTGACATTATGGCCTGATTGTGAAAAAAAAAATTACTTGACGTAATACCTTTAAATGTAAAGTAATACCTTTAAATGACACAAAAACAATTTGATGAATACTTACACAAAAAAAGTCACGCCGTATGCCTGGTCGGGTCTATGAGACCCGTGAACACTTCATGGACGTTTTTCTGCTAAGGGAGAACGTCCCACACCAAGGTGGCGGGCGCCGCGTGTAGAACGAAACATAACGGCCAGCTATTGAATGCGGTTGCGCCCAAAATTTTAATTTGAATGAACTAAAACATAGTCTGTGTAGGTGTGGGTCTGTGAGACCCTACCAGGCATGCCGAGGGTTAAGTTAGTTCCCAAAGACATTCCTATATTATAACCACCTGCAATTTGCCGTACTGTACACTGAAGAGGATCGTCACTCTTTCGGTGATATAAGGTCTACCATCGGCACTCCTGGTCCAGACACACAGAGGAACCACACTTTCAAGAGGCTCTATTGTAGGCTTGGTAATATACGACCCACTATTAAAAAATAAAATAATAATAAAAATTAGGAGTTTATCATTTCTGTTCACTGGCATCCGCTTGACCAAGTGGAAAACACCTTGGTTATGAATAAAAATATGTATCCAAAAAAAAATAGTAGAAATACAACCCATATTCAATTGTTCAGATATTTTTTTACCCTTACGGATTTATTGTCGACATTACTTCATACGATGGTTTTTTTGTTCATAAGTCATCAAACGTGTCTGTCTCCTTTTAGTTTACAAGTCAGTCTTCTTAATTAAGTAGTCATAATTTGAATTTAATAAAACAAGGTACCATTTAATAAAGAAAGTTTCAAAGTATTAGAAATTATATTTCCAATTTTATTTATAAACATCAGCGTTTACTCTATATGTTTCTTTTAATACATACCTAATATCAGAAACAGGTCAAGAACCAAAAACTTTTACTGATACGTTAGGCTGCAAATATATTGAGCCCGGCGGCCGCAATACCGCAGCTGCTACCTAACTTGGAGAGACCGTAGCCCCTTGTAGAAAATCGCTTTTGTTGAGATCCGCCGCCATCAGGAAGTCAAAATTTGGGCGGCAACTTTAATGATCCCCTTTTTGTGAAAACTGGTTATGGACTAAATGGTTATTGTGATTACAGTGTTATGGTGAAGTCCTTACCGTGAGCCGTGACAAAGCAAGAGACCATATGATCGTTTCCCATAAGGTTCTAGATATAGAATTGGCTAGAGAAGCACTATTCGGGTCAGTACACCGCGTGATAATACAATTATGTTGTCCACTAGCTAATGCCTGTGCGCAGGTTGCGCATAGGCATTAGTGCAGGACTAAGCAATGTATACACCTTGTATCGGCCAGGGTTGTGGAAAGACGCTGTAGACTATACTTCTGTCCATTTGCCAGAGCAAAAGTGCTTGGAATTAGGCCGCCTGGTTTTATTAGGAAGTATATAATGTATCATATAAAAGCGCCGGTAAGGGACCAAGTGCTTTTTGAGAGGATTCATCAGGCATCGTCACGTATTCTAAAGCACTTATCTGAACTGCAGGCGAGTAGGGCACTTCAGATCCCAAATTAGATATTACCTATTTACTTCCTCTGGGACTCTCCGAGTATCATGTTTTGTATTATTACACAACTTATTGCCATTGAGAGTCACAGCAAAATAAGTTTGCCTGGGATTAATTACATGTAACCAAACATTTACACTTCCATCGCCATCATTGCGGTTGATAAATTGAAGTAATTTGTACCTTCTCTATCAGTTTGAACCTTTATCTAGAACAGGAAAAAGTACTCTTTCCGATTAATAGCGAATTAATTGACAAAGGCAAAACCCAGTAGACTTACATTTGCATATCACTTGTATCACAACCCAAACATAATATTATTTATTACTAAAATACAGATAGTGTTTGATGACTATTGCCACAACCTCAAAACCTATCGGTTTTCTAATCAAAGAAAATATTCATTTGCATTTTAAACTATAATAAGTAAGCTTTGCGTTTGATGTAGACTTGATAGACGTTTCAGTGGAGTGACATTTAAATGGAAAATTATTCAATTTAGACATTTCAATATTCATTGTTTTCAATTCGTTGTAACTATTGTTCATCTTGGCCTCAGACAAACGTAAATAGGGTTTCAATTTTGTATACTCTAATGTGGCCACATTAGAGTATACAAAATTGTATTCATTATAAAATAAGTCAATATTAAAATTTTTGAAATACACAATAACGATGTTAATTCGCTAGAGGTTTGATAATTTAATACTTACCTAGTTTCATTCATTGCGAAATTTGCGAATGAAAATTAGTTCCCAATAAAAAATTAAATAATGCGGTTCGCATATTTAAATTCTTAATTAAACCTTGTTTTGCGTAACTGATACTTTGAACAAAATCGTAATCTTAATTATATTATAAAGGAAGTAAGTTTGTAAGGATGGATGGATGTTTGTTATTCTTTCACGTAAAAACGGCTGAATGGATTTGGATACAATTTAGCACAGAGAATAGTCTGGAATAGCACATAGGCTACTTTTTATTCCCAAAAAAGTTACGGTTCCCGTGGGATAGATTTCACCAGAATTTCGATGCGAACGAAGTCGCGGGTAACACCTAGTATTATAAATACGAAAGTGAGTTTGTTTTTTACGCTTTCACGCCTTAACTACTCAATCGATCATCATGAAATTGTTCACACATGTTGTTAGGAATACAGAAAAGGACATAAAGTACCTATTATCCAGAAAAAAAGTGCCCAACGTGCCTAAAGAAGTTTTCACTTCAATGAGTTTTCACTTCAACAGAGCGTGACGGTCACACAAGTTCAGTGCTTTTTCTCCTTACCAAAAAATGCCTTAAAATGTTTTCACGTCAAAAAGTTTCCACTTCAACTAAGCGCGACGGCCACGCGAGTTCAGTGCTTTTTCCCCATAACCCTTCCCTCTCCCCTATTCCCGTCCTCCTATCCCCCTCTCCTCTCTTCCTACTCTTCCCCCCTCCTCCTTTTCTCCTATTCCCACCTTAAAGGGCGGCAACGCACATGTGACTCTCGAGTTACAAGTGCCCATGGGCGGCGGTAGTCATTTACCATCAGGTGACCCGTCTGTTCGTTTGCCCCCTATACGATAAAAAAAATATATATAAATATATTAAAGGTAGTTTGTTAGCCCTTTACAGTAGTATAAAAAAGTTTAATTCTTTGACATTGAAAAAGACTTAAATAAAAAGCTAGGGATCTAAAAAAAAGCATATTGATCCTGAGAATAATCTTTTGAACCGATTTTGGTACCTTTTTTTATATAATAGGGGGCAAACGAGCAGACGGGTCACCTGATGGTAAGTGACTGCCGTTGCCCATGGACAACTGCCGTCCGACGGTACCTTTTACGTGTAAGGATCTTTAAAGTACGTGTAAGGCAAGGACATGGAATTGCTTTCTTGTGCTTAGTCTAACACATGCATATTAATAAAATAAAAATAAACTAACCGTTCCCTCCAGCTTCGACCGCGTTTAATGGTCCCTGATCTTCTCCTAAGTCGTAGCGTGATGTTGAATAACCTATAACTGTCATGAAGGATTACACAATCAAATCAAATGTTTGAAATTCAATTGATAGTTGCAGAGACTAGCTCGTTCAAAACAAACTTTCAGACTTATTATTTTAAGTACACAGCATGTGTCAGAAGCGTGTAGCCGACAAATAGCCTGAAAAAAAAACAAGTGTGCTTTAGATCATACGAATGAAGTAAAACTTCATACGAAATGTAACTGGCTATGAGAGAAAGAGAGAAAGAAAATGTGTGCTTGCACTTCTCTCTCTTGCCCCTATAGTAATATATAAAACGGAACTCTCTCTCTTTCTATCTTCACTAACTTATATCTCCCTCTCAACTTCCGTTCGCCTCGCCCAATCACACTTTTCGTAACGCGTTCACGAGCTTACTCCTCAAGTCAAGAAGAGTCAGTCAGAAGTTTTACTTCAAAAAATTGAAAAATTCTTAGTTAGTTTAAATCATGTCAATCCTCTCCTTTCCAACACAAATTCAGTCAATTTTCAAATTTCATTTTTCAGTTTCAAAATAAGGTTTCTGTATTAAAAATCACGAATTTTCCTAAATTTGTAATATGATCGTTAAATATTATTACACCTTTCTGTAACAGCCTTTATACATACCTAAATCAAAAATAATTTTAGTTTAAATACATGATATAATAATAACAAATTAGCTTTTGAAGACTTCGGCTATTTACTAGAGCCGATAATTCTATTATCACACCCTCTTCACAACCTGTAATGTGTGCTAAAATAAACCAAACGCGCCCAATTTCGAAGGAAAGCCATTGATGACACCTTGGCTTATTATACGAGCTTAATAGAATTCTGTAATTTAATAGGCATATATAAGTTGTGGAATGTTTCAAATCGATACGTTACTAGTTACTTCGTCTTCATCGTCACATTCCATCAGGTGAGTTCGAATACATTACCTATTCTATATATTATAAAAACACCCTTTAATGGTGAACCGAATTAAAAAGTAAAAAAGAGTTCCATTATCCATCTTCTGGCCTCATCATCATACCATCATTACCAAGCCAAATCTGTTGGACTCGTCAAATGAATCGTATGAGCTCTAATTCGAGGGGTTTACACTAGTAAACCCGTCGAAATTGATCCAGGAGGATGTGGAATTCTTCAGTGGCTACTAAGCCACTGAAGAGTTCCACATCCTCCTGGCTCCATCATTAGATCACCTCTAAGATTTATAACATCTTCATCAAAACTACATAGACATACAAAGTTTCATTTTGATACTACAATTAGAATTATATTAAAATTGACTTGAAAGATTTGTTTACATAGTTATAAGTATAGACCACCTCGCAAACCTATAACACCCTTAGCTCCACCTCTTCGCCATACAGTGTTTGGTGTTAATTCACCTATACCCCGCATGTGCAAACTTATAAACGAATACAGTGACCTGGTTGATGTCCTTTCGATTCAATATCGACGGTTGTCAGACACGTCAAACGTATGAAAATGTGATAATTATAGTATTTAATATATTATCTAGAATTTAAGTACATTTAAATAAGTTTTCAAATTATAAAACAGATGTTGATACAAAGAACACTTTGCACGCGGTGTTTGCCTATAATTGGTTGTGCAGTTAGGTTTAAGACACAAATATTTGGATGTTCCTATCTGTATAATATCTGTAACAACTGTTGTTGAACCTTAATTAAATAAATAACTAATTAAAGCGTGCTAAAGAAATACATGATTATTCAATTCATGTTCAAACTATTCGTACAGGTTTCTCCTGTTTCTCATTTTATAATGTAGCAACCTGCTCCAGCTTCACATGGGTACACCAAAGCATTTATTGATTTTTTCCGACATCTTCAATAATCATCGTCATAGAGTCATTTTACACAAAACCACAATGAATTATACACCAAAACCTTCCTCATAAATCACTCCGTCTTATGAAGAAAACAGTATGAAAATCCGTTCCGTAGTTATTGAGTTTATCACGAAGAGACAAACAGACAGACGCGGTGAGGACTTTGTTTTATAATATGTAGTGATAATGTAAGTTACAATAAAATAAATACGTTGGGAAGCAGTTCCTGATTCTTATAAATACTTAATAATTTTCTCTAATATTAGAATAACAACTTTTGATGAAGGTATGGCACCTGCGACCAACGCAGCAGAACTCTTTACTGATAAAACCGTATATCTTTAACTAACTTTTGCCAATTAAGTCAGATATACCTCGATAACAGAATTTTTTCTGGGAAGAAAATAAAGGACATAGAGTACCTACTCTGTATCCTTTTTTGTACCTACCCCTGTCAACATGAGTACATTACATGATGATCTGTTAAGGTTAAGGCGTGAAAGCTTCACAAACAAATAAACAAACCCACTTTCACATTTATAATATTAGTTAGGAGTAACATGTCTACCCTACCTAACAATATTTCACAAATCCAATACTACACCAGCAATTCAGTTATCTCTAATATCACTCTTGTTCATCCTGAAGTTGACTAGAGGAGATCACTCATAACGATAAGGCTGATACCAGACGTTGTCCTAATTCAAAACTTTGTGAATCAGACTTAGTATCACTAAAGCCCTCCTTTGTTCATTATCAGTCAAACGTCAATCCAGGTACTTAAATTTGGCGTGAATATTATTTCGATGTTCATTAAATCGATCTATTTAAATCTAAATGTAGCTTTTTGTTGCTTTAAGACTCGTAAACTATTTAAACTTCTACTATTCGTTTGTTACTCCTTACAATTATGGAATAATAATATTCTGTGACATATCTTACAGCACTATCTAGAACCAAATTAACAACCTTTCAATGTTAGTTCTAGAATAGTCATGCTTAGATACATTTTTTGTAAATACATATTATTATTATATAGAAATACGCCGATCAGTGAATACTATTTGTATTCTTTGAACGTGAAGTGAACCCACGCCAGAGCTGAATTCGAATGCATTACCAACGCGCTACATGGTTCGTCAAATATTTTACTCATACGACCTGCAAAACTCAGATATCAAAGTTTAATATTTCTCCATGTCACCACTTGAATAAATTTGGAGCTTGCCAAAATTTTGAGATTCAACTTACTCTCAGGTAAGTTCACCGAAGATCCGGTATAATAAGTATCCTAACTATGTACGTTCGTGACGTAATCTACATCGCCCGAGTTTGATGATCATCCGTTCTTGAAACGTGATTGGATTGTATAACTAATGTGAAATGCTGTATGGTCTGTCTACTTGTATTTGAAGGATCTTTAGGATCGCCCATTGAGAGATACCTAATATACGTCTCAGTCGTGTTTAACTCTATCTACCATAATATTATTTATAATGATTAATGGAATATTAAAATTTAATTGAAAACCTATCAGATAATTCGTTTTGGTGACGTCAGGGTCACCTCTGTAGTGTATGGGGCACGCACTAGTATCTATATATCTGCGTGTACGGCGCTCATTGTGTGCAGGAGAGCAATAATATTCGAGGTCACCAAAAATATACTTTATTACTAACTTTTAAACTTTCACCTTCCATGATGTAATTATGTATTCACACGGGAATTAACGCGATCATGAAAAAGTATTACATACCTCTGAATTCTCTGACGTTTCGACCAGGTTTTCCCGTTTCCCATTTTTCGTGGTCGCGTTAATTCCCGTGTGAATACATAATTATATTCTTACTGAGGAATTACAAAGTACAAGTATAGATAGTATACATTATTCAATACTCAGAATTAGGTACACGTCAGTATACGATGATAAATAGTATTTTATTTGTGAAATAAAATTGAAAGTAGGATTAAAAAAATGTAATTCATATAACCATCCGGTTATTTAACCAAAATTAGTTCATAATGTAGAAGCACAAAGGATTACCCTTGCTTATTAAAACAAGCACGTACTGCAATAGACGGTAAATTATTTGGCTTGTCATGCGTCGTGAACATCGGCAATACGACAAGCTTAATACAAAGTCTGTAAATTTCTACAAAAGACTTGAAACCATCTCGCTTAGTTGATTCGGTCTAAATACGTTGAAATTCCTGTTAAAACTGAAGCCTTTTAAAGATAATTTTCCTTTTTTGTCCTTTCATTTTAGTGATAAGGGCAGATGTTAGTATTTTTTATTCTAATTCAATTCTCATTGAACTCCTTGGGGCGTAGATATAGATTGTCTTTCCGTTTGACTAACAAAATGTCTTTGTGCTCATAATTAGAAATATGTATTACAGGAGACACTGTAGTTTGAATAGCATGTACAAATAAATATTATGTATTATTTTGTAATGATATTACTAAAAACAATTTCCTATAGTATTTCTTACTAGCAGCGCCCCACGGTTTCACCAGCGTAAGTTCCGATCTCGTGGGAATATCAGGATAAAAAGTAGCCCATGCATTAATCCAGGCCTTTAGCTATCTATATACCAAGTTTCATCGCAATCGGTTCAGTGATTTTTGCGTGAAAGAGTAACAAACATCCATCCATCCATCCATCCATCCAAACTTTCACATTTATGATATTAGTGGGATAATACTTTGTCTGCTAAGAGTGATATTGTTGGAACAATACATTCCGTGAATGTTTACTTTTTAGTTACTAAGGCATACGTGGTTGTATTTGTAGGTGCGTGCTATATTCAATCTCGACTGTAGTCCGGAAGTAGACAAGAAGAGGTGACAGGTCGTTTCGACTTGAAACTAATTGAGTTCCATTTGAGTATTCTGATAATTGCGTGTGTGAGAGATATTCGCTTTCATTGAGAGTAACAAAATTAAAATTATAACAGTCATTTATTAACCTAATAATATAGATGTAGGACCTGTTTTATAAAATCAACAGTCGACAACTTGACAAAAGGTTAAAATGCCGCACAAATACAGTGACAAAAATATCTGATTATGACACCATTCTTACCTAGGTACTATTGTAAATAACAATTGTCGATATCTAAAAAAAAAAATCTCTGAATTATTTATTTTAATAATCGACAATAATCAACATAATTGTCACAAGATTAATTGAAATCAATTTTAAGGAGATATGAGGGTAGTTATATAAACAATACGAGTTTAGTATTTTTTCTCTTCAGAATCACAATTACAAAATAACAATTTTAAGGCTCATTTATCCTTTGATATTCCACATTTGAAAAAAAACAAAAAACATTATACTATATAACGACTGTAACTCCCCTGATATGGGACGCGGTCGCCAATCGTAAAACCTTTGGCAATTCTACAAAAATCTCTACTTGTCATGACAATTTAGTGCGCAATAAAGAAAATATAATAAAGTTTGTCACGAGAAATTGTCACCTGTCGAAGATAAATTGTTAGTGTACGATAAAATTGTACATATACATATATACACTGTCTTGATCTTGACCTAAATATTATTGGAAGGAAAGCATCGTTTTTTTTTCTACGGCATGAAACATTTATTACTACAGTGTGCGTTAGTTTATATATTAATATAATAGCATTTTAAAAATATATGTAGCTAATTTGAGTGGCCCGTGTGTCTAGTAGTTAGTGACCCTGACTGCTGAGCCAGAGGTCGTGGGTTCGATTCCCATCCACGACAAGTAATTGTGTGACGAGCACGATCATTTGTTCTGTGTCTGGGTGTAATTTATATATAATATATAAGTATTTAGAAATATATAAGTATGTTTATCAGCAGCCTGGTTACCATAGTACAGGCTCTGCCTAGTTTGGGATCAGACGGCCGTGTGTGAGACGCATTGAGTTATTATTATAATTCTCTTTATTTATTTCATATACATATAACTTAATTTTTTAAATACATTCACATAAAAAAAAAGAAATTAAAATATAATAAATAGTGTCCCATCGGTAACAGAAACCAAGCTACCGGTGGTTAGGGCTCCAGAGACAGAAACCTCCTCACAATGCGTGCCGTATCTAGGAGGACTACCTTCTGCATCAGGCTCTTAATCCAACTGCCTAACGTGAGCCTCAGAAGGTGTTGGTCGAGGCTCTTAACAATTAACCCATGAGCCGAAATGACTATCGGCACAATGATTGCTGAATCCACATCTCACATGTCGACAACCTCGTAAGCTAATCCAAATATTTTATTTCTTTATCTTTTTCGGCCTTTAAGAGATTGTCGTCATAGGGAATGGTGATGTCAATAATCATTGCTCGGCGCTCTAATCGGTCCATCAGCCCTATATCAGGCTTATGGGCAACAAAATTATTATTATAATTATTTTTACCTTTATAATAAATTACTTCAATGTGTAAAATATCATCCAAAGAAACTCTTTTGCAATCAGGTCTATTTCTCAGAATCCTATAATTTGTCAACTAAAGCTCAAATAAAAAAACCATATCCCTAGAAGTATAAATCAGCCTAACATGAATGCATTTCAGAACCTCATATATTATTTTATTTTATTATTTTTGGAAAACTTATAGCTAGAAAGGACAGTGTGCAAATTAATAATAGCAAGTAATGTCCAATTATAAGTTTTCAGTATATGTTTTAACGTATATTCAGGTACGTGTTCTAGAAACCACAGTACAAGTCATGCTTACTTTGAGTCTAAATGGTATAATTTGTCTAACGGTCTTATTATTATAAATAGGTATTGTCCCCTGTCGCCTGTCAATGTCGCGACTATTAAATAGGCCACTACTAATTCGTACTCAGGTATTCACCTAAAAGCTTCTGTTAATTACCTATTTTTTAGATAACCGAACAGTACACGTGAACACGTGTTGTCGCCACATCAAGATATTGTATTTCTTTTAAATAGGTGCAAACTATACTAGATGATAAAACAGTTCACTATTTAAAAAAAATGAGTTAATAGACATTATTATGACTAGTTATCAGTAACGCAGCGCCATTGGTCGGTTGATCAATATTGATACATTTTGGGGTTGTAAAAGGCATGCATTATAAGTTGATAACAATCACTTGAGTGTTGATGGAGGTACGAACAACAAAAAAGTTACTGTTATTTAGTGATTTTGATAGTTTATAGCAATAGTGGTGAGATTGTTGCTAACACACGTTTACAGCAATTGATCTAAGGATGGTAGACATAAGATATCATACATCATAATTTATAAATGTTACCAAAATGAAATCTTGTAATATATGTAGTTGGCTTTTAGTCTTATTGTGTTACATAAGTAGCTGTTCTATAGGTGTTGACATAAATATTTGTTTGATGTAGACAGATTGGCTCTCACAGAGGATGTTTAAATTGGTATTAACATTAACGATGTGCATTACAATATTGTAATTGTAAATTGTAGTTTGTACTAAATTAATAATTAAAAAATACCGGCAAATCCCTTTACTGATTAGAGAAGAGCTGATAATCTTGAAAGGGATGAACAGATTTTACTGAATTATAACTAAGAACAGTCTTTATGAAGTCACTTTCTAACAAAAAAAAATTATCAAAGTCGGTCCATCCGTTTGGGAGATATGACAGATACACGCGTTAAACTTATTACACCCTTCCTTTATGCGTCGGGGGTTAAAGATATTCAATCCCATTTCGAATTAAAAGGGTCATAAATTTCGTAACCAAATTGTTGGTTTATTAGAGATTATACGGTTTTACGTATAATCTCTAATAAACATGAATATCACTCACGAAAGTTTTTATTGTAAATTGTTGGTTACAAAGAAAGTCAATACTAAGTTCATTTATCACAGTTAATCTCAGAAGCTACTGATTTGAATAAACTTAACGATATCTTAAGATTACTTGGTATTGATAAGGCTTAATGGCGGAAAGCTTGGCTTTTAGGTCATGTTTTTTAGTTTCGAATTGTATATTTTCTTATGACTATTATTCAATTTACAGCGCAGGGCACGAGGGTTTCTGGAGACGACAACTACAAACCATATAGACGAAAGCGGTTCATCAGGAGTAGTTTGGGTCCCGGGACATTTCGTGTCTCGAAGTAACGGGAATTTTTGTAAATTTAGTTGTCTCAGTTCCCGAGATCTTCGAGTTGAGATTTGAGACACGATTGTTGAAATTGTATTGTACTTTATTTCAAAAAGATCATCATTACATATTATAAAACAAAAATTGGTTGAAATATGATGATGATTGCTGAAGATGTCTCTACTACCCGTGTGAAGCCGGGGCGGGTTGCTAGTCACTACATATTATAAAACAAAGTCCCCCGCCGCATCTGTCTGTCTGTTCGCGATTAACGGAAAAACTACTCAACGGATTTTCATGCGGTTTTCACTAATAGACAGAGTGATTCATGAGGAAGGTTTAGGTGTATAATTTGTATCTGTGTTAGCTGGGTCGGGCGCTAGTATATAATAAAAGTTAATTAATTTCCCATACTCTAGTCATTGAAAGCGCCATCTAGCTTAACAAATAATTACTTCATATCGATACATTGTTGTGGGAGAGCCATACTTCGGCACGTATGGGCCGGCTCGACTCCGCTCGTTACCACGGCCTCACAGAAAACCGGCCGTGAAGCAATGCTTGCATTGCATTTCGCCGCGTGAGTGAGGTTACCGGAGGCCCTAACCCTTCCCTCTCCCTTATTCCCGTCCTTCCCCTCTTCCCTCTCTTCCCCCCCTCCCCCTCTTCTCCTACTCCCACTTTAAGGGCGGCAACGCACTTGTGACTCTCGAGTTGCAAGTGTCCATGGGCGGCGGTAGTCATTTACCATCAGGTGACCCGTCTGCTCGTTTGCCCCCTATATCATAAAAAAAATACGTAAATACTTTCACTGCCATATTTTCAATGCTAAAAACTGACTTGCTAAGACATGCTTGACTAAGAATTGAACTTACGTATTGTTTAGGATTATAATTATTCCTTTCTAGGGTACACCTGAGGCCCCGGCAAGAAGACCAATGACGGAACACTGTGTGGTTTTAGTCGGTTCGGGTCCGACATACCACCTTACCGTTGAACCGGTGAGGTGACGACCCGTGGGGGTTTCCACACAAAAAAAAAAGGATTATAATTATTACACTTCAAATGTTAGGATTTTATTTTAATTAAATGTGGATTCATACCAATTTTTTTTTCTTGATACATTTGCCAAAAATTACTTCGATTTTAATTATATTCTGAGAAATAATAATAATATAATAACAAATATTTACTCCGAGCGGAAGTCAAACCCGTGACATAGGTTATAAAATATTTAAAGAAAAGTTTGTTACTAACGTATTTTACAAGTGAGCAATTCAATGTACACGCACCCTTACATTTTTTATGTTATACTACAGCATTTGTGATTTCACAACCGTCGAATATTAAATTATATAGTTCTACTTAGTATTAAGTGCATATATGAGCTTGTTTAAATAACGTAAAACGTTTTTATTGAAGTGAATTTTTTTATTGCAAGAAGAATAACGGTTTGTTTCATTGTTAAGCACGCCTTAACTATTCGACCGATTTTCGTGAAACTTTGCACACGTACAGAAAAGGACATAGGGATGTACCCTTTGTCTTAAAAAGTACTTTTTCCAAGAGATACCTGAATTCATTAACAACATCTACATGAAGTCAATCGCATTCACAATCGCATGAAAAAGCCAGTATAAGGCCCCTTTAAGCCCCACGTTCCGTCGAAATACGTAAAATGATTTGTGATTTTCCAAGTGAAGTGAAGTTAAAGGATTACTATTACCGCTGCGAAGTGATAAGACAAGGGTAACATAAACTCTTTACCCTTATGACAAAGTAAAGTGATAATATCTAGGTGCCTAGCGGATAACTTAAATACCTACTAGCTTTCCCGCAGCTTCCCTCCCCTAAAAATTATTTTTCATTAGTGTTGCAAAACATAGTAGCTCTAGCATGCAGTTTCAATAAGATTTTTTGAAAAGAAATTATCCGTTTACAAGTTATGACCGTTTGAATTTCCAGGTAATTTTGCCTCCGTTTCTCATAAAAGCAGAATGATAGAACGTGTAAAGTTAAAGATTTTAAATCGTACATTTTTTTAAATACACCGGTATATATAAACATAAAACAATGTAATGTAAATGAACGTAATTCGTGTCAAAACATGTATAAACAAGCTCACAAAAAACCAAAATCGTGAGTCAACAATAACATCGCAAAACTATAGAATACTAGCAACGCCCCGCGGTTTCACCAGCGTAAGTCGAGACCCGTGGGAATATCGGAATAAAAAATAACCTATGCGTTAATCCAGGTCTCCAGCTATCTACATAGCAAGTTTCATCGCAATCAGTTCAGTGGTTTTTGCGT
This sequence comes from Euplagia quadripunctaria, assembly GCA_963859945.1. Lineage (NCBI taxonomy): Eukaryota > Metazoa > Arthropoda > Insecta > Lepidoptera > Erebidae > Euplagia > Euplagia quadripunctaria. The sequence goes on from OY982561.1 coordinate 25,850,000, forward strand.
GAAAGAGTAACAAACACGTTTATTGCCCGTGGTCCGATCACGGAGTTCTACTGATCGATCCATGGGCAATTTTTTTTGGCAGTGGTTCGTTCAATCGAACCATTCTTCTACTAACATTAAATTTCATTGGTACTAGATCTACTGATTGAGTATGACCAAGATGAATATTTTTTCCTATGGACCGACTATAAATATTATAAAAGGAACCAAACAACAACACTACATAAATCAAATTTATTGTAATCTTTTTAAAACTTAAACAGTGAAAACCTCCAACAAAAAAATAGGTTCTAAGTACATAATTATCGTATGTATTAACGCAACTTCTCTAATGCAAGCATAACATTTATATCGGCATTAAGTAGCTCCATTTGTTGTCTTTTTTAAGAAAAAAAAAAAAAAGATTAAAAAAAAAACAAACAAGAATCATCATTTGTAATCGATATTTTAGACCTACTTTTCTTGTTTATTCCGTACTTTAAATTTGTAATTGCTTCCTTGTCGTATTTTTGTAAAATTGTCAGAAGTCGTTGCAATGTTACCGTATTTTTATTTAATGATCTATTTAATTTTGCATGCCATCCTTCGATAACGTTATTTGTCCGATGGCGTTGTCCGAAAATACTTATAAATTTTACTATTTCTTTTTTGAACCAATGTCTATCTATATAATTCACAAATGTTTCAATATTAACAGTTTCACTTTCATGTTTTATATATTCCCATCCTTCAGAAATGACTTCAGACGGTAATAACGGTAACGCTGCGGTTAACGAAATTATTCGCTTTTGTGGTTTATTTTTTGTAACTTTTAATGATTTTGATTTTCGCCATATTGCCCGGGTCCAATGATAATAACATCCAATAATTTTAGATTGTGGAAATACTTATGAAATGGCATTTATAGGTTTTTAAATACTGTTTTTGAACAATTTATAAACTTATTCCTTTCATTATACAGACAATGTTGAATACTAGATAGAGAAGGTATATTTTGAATAAAATTTAGGCCTGAATCTTCCAGTTTTGCAATCGCTTCATTATATAACTGAGGCATTGGGCGATCGGAATTTTTAACAGTTGCTTTTAAATTAGATAAAGTTTTATCAACAATATTTTTGGCCTTGTTAGGTAGACACTGGTGGATTTTATGTTTAAGTACAATATTTTCCTGAAAATGGAAAGTTTATTTAGGTTACATCTTATTTCAAGTGCACTTCTTTTTTTTATGAAACAACCAGCAAGAAAAATTACCTTATTAAGCATTATTGTACACGTGCATTTCTGTTTCTTATAATTAGCACAACGCCACACAGCCGAACCATTTTTATACTGACGCATTTTATAATATGGGAAATCGTCTAATAAGAGTATTGTTCCGCCTTTTCTATTAATGGAACAAATATCACTATCTAAATCGACTACCATTGAAAAAAACACAGGTTACACTGGGCTCCGTGATCTTACTGTTAACAGAAATGATATCGTGATTTGAATTTTATGGCTAAATTTAAAAAACTTTTTATCTTGGTGAAAGATAACATTGTATATAATCCTTTGGGACATCTATTAGTAACGTAAGAAAATGTATTCTTAAGAAACACCAAGCACCATCTTTTATTGAAAAATATTTTAATTCACTCACAGTTGATTTTTAAATTAAAATTCCTAATATATAAGTAGTAAGTACTGAATTCTATTTGGAACATATATCGACTAAGATGAGAACGACTTAAATCTTTGTAATTACGGTAATAGGACTCTTATCTCTAACCTCAAAAGAATTATTTATAAGAAACTGATCAATTGCATATTTTTTACACATATAATATAATAAAAAATATGTATGTGTAACAAATCTCACCCAAAAATTTCTGTGGTTCCTGCACGCCATGATCAACAATCAAATACAAGAAATTCCAGCAAATGACTTTGTTTATTCAATTCAAAGTAAAATGTCTTGACACCCGCAACTATTGTAATAAGAATAGGGTTGTAGGTGCTACAATATCATATCATAAGGAATCGAAAAAGATACACATTGAACATTGTAAAAACCTGATATTAGAAGAAAAAGGCAGAGGCGTATTAAACACTCACATTTTGCCAAATATAATTTAGTCCCATTAACGTAACACGCAAGCCTATTGTCGCCAACCGAGCCATTAAATAAGGGATAATTAGGAGTATATTGAGAAGGAAAGATAGGCAAGAGGGGAAGGCAATGGAAGGAAATGGATTTTACTTATACTGATGGATTGGGGAGGGTAAGTTAGAGAAGGTCGGGTCATTTACCTGTAACTAGAATTGGCTATTGCAGGGAAATTCGAGCTTCCTAGGCAATGGAAGGAAATGGATGTTGCTTATACGGATGGATTGGGGAGTGTAAACTCGAGAAGGTCAGGGTCGCATACCTGTAACTCGAACTGGCTATTGCCGGGAAATTCGAGCCTTCTAGGCAATGGAAGGAAATGGATATTGCTATTCGGATGGATTGGGGGGTAAGTCCGAGAAGGTCAGGGTCATTTACCTGTAACTAGAATTGGCTATTGCAGGGAAATTCGAGCTTCCTAGGCAATGGAAGGAAATGGATATTGCTATTCGGATGGATTGGGAGGGTAAGTCTGAGAAGGTCAGGGTCACATACCTGTAACTAGAATTGGCTACTACTGGGAAATTCGAAGCCTTCTAGGCAATGGAAGGAAATGGATATTGCTTATACGGATGGATTGGGGAGGGTAAGTCCGAGAAGGTCAGGGTCGCATACCTGTAACTCGAACTGGCTATTGCCGGGAAATTCGAGCCTTCTAGGCAATGGAAGGAAATGGAAATTGCTTATACGGATGGATTGCGGAAGGTAAGTTCAAGAAGGTCAGGGTCATTTACCTGTAACTAGAATTGGCTATTGCCGAGAAATTCAAGCTTTCTAACTTTTATTTAGAAATAATACCGATGCTGGATATTTAAATTATCACACCGTTTGCAGTCAAGAGTTATCAATTTACTGTCATATTTCACCTGATCTAAAGAATAATACGTCAATTACTTGTGGTTTTAAGCACAATCAATTATTACGCTATTATTACATGACATATCAATTAATATCCCTAAATATTTGTGCATCTCTAAAGGAACATTAATATGTCATAACTACTATACTAAAGGTTGTACCTTAAGGGTCCATAAAAAAAGGTCACTATAACATGTTATCATAAGTCTTAGATCTTAGTTTTACATATTCAGCAAAGGTGGACGCAAGAAAGGAAAAAAAAAATAGCCATACACCCGGTTTCAACCAACAGAGCTCAAGTCAAGTTAACAGTGGTGTCAAATCAATTCGAGATTCTGAAACGTTGATCAAAGAAAAAATTACTAATCTATGATCAATTTCATTTGAATGGTATTTGACATAAAATGTTGTTGCGTTAGTCTATTTACGAATGACTAAAGATTCAATTTTCTTCTTGGTAACACAAGATCCTTAAAAATCGCTACGGATTCAGATAATAAACTATTCAGGAACTATGTATTTATTATACGTTTATTTTGACAAATACTACTTAGTGTATACATACGAGTTCCCATATTTTTCTAAGGGCACTGACGTGTGTCGATAACCATTATCACATACATGCGATCACGATTACATATTAAACCTAAAACGAGTTGTTGATCAAACTTTAAAAAATGGATTTGGAAATGAATGTAAATTAATTAATTTTTAATTATATTTTAAAATTCAACCCTAAAAGGATATAAAGAGGGTTTCGCACCTTTAATCATAAACTAAATGAATTAAAAATTTACGTTTTTAGAGTTTTCAACAAAAACCTAATTAACTTCGTCAGTAGAATATACGTACAATCCCACAGCCAACTCGATACTATGAAAATGACACAGATAAAAGCGATATTTTCTTTCGTTCTCTTTTTGATTAACTCGCGCGTACATTGGCGGTCATGTCGATACCGGTAAAGTGAGCGTATTCAGTAATGAGCCATTCAAGACCTCTACATAATAAAAAAAGTAAAATGATCCTAAATAATTTGTTATTTTGGTATCAGGTAATTATTTAATATTCTAGAATTAAAATTAAGAAAGTATTAATTAGGAATATTTCTTCGAAAATTTATGCCGGTGTGAGAGTTTACATGATAATTTAAATATAAAACTGCAATATTTCCAACTACTCCGTTTACATCAAAATTATTGGACTACATATTTTAGTGAAAAGTGAAGTAACTACAAACTTTTTAAACTCTTTTCTAAGGTGTATTCTTGATTGAAATAGTATAATTTTCTATATTGTTCTAATACTTCATTAATTACGCTCCACATATTTGTTTTTGTAATTGACCTAACCCATCTATTTATTATTTTATGATTTTTTTAAGTCATTAATCTAAACATGTCAAACTTAAAATGCGATTTCCCACAAAATTTAAATTTTGAGTTAATTCTGTTTATGAATAAAGGTGCGGTTTATAATAGGTCAGTTTCCTACGGTTAATATAAAATGTTTAACAGTCATTATGCAATTAAGTATAACATAAGACTGAAAAAACTAAATGCGTTTCTGTCTTCAAGTTTTCTATTTTTTTTTTGGTAAACCATATATTAAAAGTAAATTTGGCAATAATTAGGTATGACGTCATAACTCATTATTTCATATACTCAGAGCAATGGTGCGTCTTAATGAAGCATCACTCTGTAAATGGGATGGCTCATGGTATTTGAGTTCCTGTGGTGATTTTTAACCTTTTTTACATTTAAACTTATGCCTCGAAATTGGCTGGAGCTGAGATATGGAGGGGTGACTTTTTTTTCTTTTAAACCGAAGCCAAGCAGCGGTTTAATGAAAGTTTATATCCGAATCATATGGCAAAATATTTTTGACAGCTTTCGGCAAAAAAATTAGGGCGGGCTGATTTCAAGCAATAAAAAGAAATCCTCTATTAAACCGCATGAAACTTTAGGAGATTGTCAATTATCATCTCATTGCGGAAATAATTGCCATCCGTTTTCATTCGGCCATTCTTGACAAATTATTTTTTTAAATAATTAAAAAATATTTTTTTAACAAACACCTGCAAAACAAGGTTTATATTGTTTAAAACGGATGGCAACGTAGTTATTGCTTCTTGGGGTCTTCAGAAGTAATGCATTTCAATGCCATCCATTTTAAATGAAATTTCACCCCATTTTTCCTCCATATCTTGGCTTCAGTCATTTTGGGGGCATAAGTTTATATGTACAAAAGGTTAGAAATCACCCCAGGAACTCAAATATCAAGTCATCCCGTTTACAGGGCCACGCTACATTTACGCATCATTGCTTTAACGAATACCTTTTTTTACAGAAACTACCGTTTTAATGTTTAGTAATGAGGTTCTGATCTGACTTGACAGTCTAATACCGTATTGTATCTTCATAACAACAACAACACGTAACAACAAGCACACGGCCAGGCTGGTGGATATCGTCTATGTATAAATGGTTACGATAGCTTGTGGAAGGTTGTAAATTTAGGAGTCTTTAAGGAGACTCAGTTCCAGTGTTGTCAAATCAGTACTAAGAAAATAAGAGAAATAATAAACTGTTTTTTTTTAAAGCGGACCCTGTTTACCAATACTACATGCACTTACTAAACTATGACGCAAAAATGTAGAAAAAAAAACTTCAATTCAAATATAATATCAGGATACAACATCAAATATAACATCAATTATTAGCATAACTCAGTAATAGTATGCTTTTCTTTTGTATATGTCTTCCATTACCTTTTTATGTAGTTAGTAAGTACCTGTTCAATGTTTTTTGAATTAGCTCATTTTGTGAAAATATAACGCTATAAAGACCACCTAAAAAATGTTTACTATCTGTATGTAATAACTAAAAAGGAAGATACTAAATCACGATGGTAGGTATTTAGAGTCTGTTTCAGTGATGAAAGCCACGAGTCTATAATTAGTCTATAATATTAAGCGTAATCTTACATATCTTAGCTTATAAGTTAATGTAATACAAGATCACAAAGATTAATTTCTTGTTAGCTACTTACCTTACATTATTTTGATACACGAATTAATTATATTTACACAAACATAATGACGTGTGTACATAATTATATTAGTAAGTAATAGTTTTACATACTATAAAGGTATATAACTCACTGACTTCTATTGAAATATATCTTGATAACATAATCAATAAATTTTTAAAATTAATGCGAATTAAACCAATATTTTATAATTTTTCAAGTATTGCTTCCTGAAATAAAAAATAGGTCTGGAGCGTAATAAAGACTTTTTTTAAAATAAAATAAATCTGGAGCGTAATAAAGACATTTTCTTTTAAATATGTACCTATCTATAAAAAAGCAAATAATTTTATTTATTCTTTTAAATGATAAGAAATTTTTACTGAAAAGTCAGTATGACTTTTCAGCATAATGTATTATTTGTTATAATCCATGTTTATGTTTCGACTCAATTTATGTATTTAAAATAAAATACAAGTTGCAAACTTTTTTAAAATTATAGTGACGTCTGGTTTACGTAAATGTGTTAAATATTATCAAGTACGCCTTATTTTATGACATAAAATGTAATCAAGTATAATCAATAAAATCAAGATTTCCTAAAGTGAATACCAATACCAACATTTTCCGACAGCGATTCACGAGATAAAAGTCTCAGGAACAGTTCATATCATAACTCAATTATCGGTTTTCCATTAAAAATAATGCCCAATACCTTATACATTATTAAACGCCTTACTTATTATATCCAAGGAAGTATAAAAAGTACAAAAGTTACCTAGTTCACTGCTCCTTTCAGCCTCGATCTGAGCGACGAGATCTCGCGCCCTTCCATGCATGCGAGAAAAGTGTACCCTCGACCTCCCATGCCTTATGAGACTCCTACCACCATGCCGCACACCCCTCACTTCACTTCGATAACACTGCACTAACGTCGCGACGTATATTAATATTAGCGTCCGCATAGTTAGAGCAGCATGGCGTGCGCTCTGGACGACCGCGCGTCTAGTACTGAATACGTTCCCGAGTTTCTACAGGAGTGGTTTTTTTTTTTTAAATTAATTCTGGAACGTCAAATTTTTGAAACTTGGGTTTGGATTTCAAATTGAGTATATTGTGAACGACATTGTATGCATTTTGGTTAATTATCTACAGAAGTACTTTTATTTTTATTAATTCTGGAACGTAAGTTTTTCGAACTTGGGTTTGGATTTCGAACGAGTAGGTATATTATGAGTAACGTTGAATGCATTTTAGTTTATTATCTACAGGAGCAGTTTTTTTTATTAATTTTGGAACGTAAATTTTTTGAACTTATGTTTGGATTTCGAATGAGTAGATTACAAATGACGTATGCATTTTAGCTAATATCTAATTAATCGAAGATCGTAGTAATTTTAAAGTATTAATGGCCACATGTTTGAAATTTTTATTTCTTAAAATAATATTATCTATACGGTATTCTATCTTCATACAAACGGTCGAAAAGCGAGTCATACCTTCGCGTCTCAAGTTCGGTATACACTTGGTACACAACCAGTCGCGAATGCACTGCGGTAACGAACGATCAGGGTCATGCTTTTGTAAGCAGTAAGATTCATCATATCAGTCATGATTTGTGTATTTAATGGAAATAAGTACAAGTACTTATTTCATATGGTTTTTTGGTTTTGTGGTTTTTTATTTTCATGGTTTTTTATACTATTTATTAAATTTAACAATTAAGCTTTTCGTACGTCTCGGTCGAGGCGCAAATATTTTTCAGTCTTAAAATAAGGGTGGTTTTTTTTATTAAATCTATCAATCAAAAAACGCAACATGTATTTTTATTGAACATTTCCTGCCACCACGTGCTGATGTGGTTTAACCACATCGCTCGACGTAAATAATTGTATTCATGTGATTTACAGATAAGCTGTTTTGAATCTGGGTATACTTTGTTAATCGACTTCAAAAAGTAAGAGGTTCTCAATTCGAGTGTTGCATGCAATAAATTCAAAATTACAAATGGCTATATATTCGCCACTAGCAACGCCCCGTGGTTTCACCCGCGTAAGTCCCGATGCCGTGGGAATATCGGGATAAAAAGTAGCCTACGCATTAATCCAGATCTCCAGCTATCTACATACCAAGCTTCATCATCGGTTCAGTAGTTTTTGCGTGAAAGAGTAACAAACATCCATCCATCCACCCATCCAAACTTTCATATTTATAATATTAGTGGGATTTGTGAACCGATTCAAATAATACTATTTTTATTTTTTGTATTTTACGTGATATCTTCAACATTTGTAAAACAACTTTCAAAATTCTTTTTTTTTCATTGAATTGTTGTTAGTCAGGGTTGGTCTCTTTTAAATTTGAGGGAAATATTCCACCTCTAAGGATGAAAAGTTAAGGGATGAAGAATACAGCTTATTATTTATTTGTTTTTGTGTTGCTATTTTACCTCGCTAGATATCAATTTTATTTATAAGCTTGGGTACTTATACTATAGACTTATCTATATATACTATAGACGTACGAACTTTTACTCAAAACTTGTCCGCGTTGATGTTGCTTGAAGTGAAAATCAAGCGATTTTATTTTACAGAGGTTGTACTTACTTAAAGCTCTACCAAACAGTTTGAACTTAAAACTGTAAAATAAAATTTTGGGGTCAGTTGGGTAAGAAGTTGCGTGTGTTATTATGAATTTAAAAAAAAAAAAAACCTTATCATGAAATTTCAAAGTATGATGTATGTGTGTATTTAGGCAAGACTAAGTAAGTCGTGGGTGAGCCATGATTCGGCACGTATGGGCCGGTTCGACCGGAGTGATACCACGGCTTCACAGAAAACCGGCAGTGAAACAATGCACCATTGCTTTTCGCCGAGTGAGTGAGGTTACCGGAGGCCCTAACCCTTCGTGGCCGCGGGTGGAAGGGACGGGTTTTCCCCTCCACGGCGGTGGCGGAGAGATTTGTACCCAAAGGTGGTGCCCGCGCTTTTGCGGGCAGGCGCTAGGAGGGTCCCGGATGTTTTAATAAAGCTGTTCCCGGATCCCTCCTACTTAAGGCGCAGTACGGCACACCGTGTGGTTTTAGTCGGTTCGATTCCGACACACCGCCCCACCAAAAACCCCGGTGGGGTGACAGCCCGAGGGGGTTTCCACACGCACAAAAAAAAAGGCCATAACCCTTCCCTCTCCCCTTCTCTACCCCTCTTCCCCCTTCCCCTACTCCCACCTTAAAGGCTGGCAACGCACTTGTGACTCTTGAGTTGCAGGTGCCCATGGGCGGCGGTAGTCATTTACCATCAGGTGACCCGTCTGCTCATTTGTCCCCTATACCATAAAAAAGACTGTTAGTTAGTTAAGATATACGGTTTTACTCACGTGTATATTTCCGGGATGCCCGACTAGGTTCGGACCTGACGGGGGCCCTTTATCAAGGGGTGAGGCGTCCTGCCGCGCCGGTTGCAGGTGCCAGACTGATAAATATGAATACCCACTCACGAAAGTTCTTATTCGAGCAGACTGTTAGTTATTGTAAAAAATATATAAATATTAAAATTCAGTTTTCTTTTCACTGATAAAATCAAAGCTTTTAAAATGTATATGATTATGAACAAATTATAAACGTAAATAACGAACGTAAACAACTTAACAAAATATACATAAATCCAAGAGACAGACATAGAACCGTCAAATTCGTTCGGTATATCAAACATCCCACAAATTGCTTTACGGCCATACTGATATCGCAATAAATATGATAATATCCGCACCTATCATATCACTAAGATAAAGGTGTACGTGTTGACTTGTTATAAGTTAGGGCGAAAACACATTGGTTCACATCTAAATCTTCTGTAAATATATAACTGCATTTAGTGCATTTGGGAACAAGCGATATTTTTATACTTGCTTTCACTTTAAAAAGTTACCTCAACTTAAACTACAACGGTAAATCAATATTATTCGTAATCATTTAATATAATATTTCAAGAAGTGATTGTGAAAAATTCAACTATCCAATCATGCTTGAACACAGTTTGTAATTACTTATAGTTTGTTGATCTTGTCAAATGTATCGAAGAATGCTCGCTACATAATCTTCTTGAAAGTATTTTGGGGTAGACTTATTTTGTTTTTTGTTTTATAAAGGCGAATGAAACATTTTGACAGGTCCTTTTTGGTTCGAGTCACCAAGGTCTGCACTGAACTGCCTGCTTCAATTTTTTTAGATAATTATAATCCTGGAACGTTAAAGAGTAAAGAAAGAAAAAAAGAAATAAGAAAGAATAAAGAACAAAGGAGAAAGAAGAAAAGAAAATACATTTATTAGCCACAATACAATATAAAAAATAATAATCAAGGAAAAAACAAAATATTTAACTAAACTAAAGAACATAATTAGTTACTTAATAATAACAACTTCCAATAAAATGATTGTGTGAAAGGCTACAACTCAGCCTATGCTATGGCCGCTAAAAGTGACCACGGCGCTGATTTTCAGCTGAAACCCAAAAATTATAATTATTCACGGACTTGTGCACAGTGCACAATTGTAATACTATAAACATACATGTGATAATTACATACATACATTAGTTATATAACATATAGCCTGTAAATAAAATTAAAACATCAAATACCACAACCTATATTGCAAATTTATAGAAATAAGAAGAGATAACATTTACAAATTAAACAATAATAAAAATTTAAGCTCGGTACGGTTTTCATATTTAAAGACAACTCCTGCATTAGGAATTACTCCTGTGTCGCGGGGGACTTTACAAACATACAAACAACGGACACAAAGAACACCCAGACTCGAGTGGGAATCGAACCCACGACCTATGGCATAGCAGTCAGGGTCACTAACCACTAGGCCAACAGGCCAGTCATTGAAAACAACATCGTTACATTGAATTTAAACGTGATACAAGTAACAAGAAATAGAGTGAATATGAATCTCTTGAATAGTCGTGTATCATTTTTGTCTTTATCATAACTCTCCATCAGGTGAGTTGGAAGACAAAAGCCTACTCCTATCACTTCATATTATAAAACAAAGTCCACAGTCGCGTCTATCTGTCATTCTGTCTGTTCGTGATAAACTAAAAACTACAGTACGGATTTTCATGCGGCTTTCACTTATAGACAGAGTCATTCATGAGGAAGGTTTAGGTGTATAATTTGTTAAGATTTTGTGTAAATTGATTGAAATATGATGATGATTGTTGATGATGTCTCTGCTACCCGTGCGAAGCCGGGGCGGATTGCCAGTACCCAATAAAAAAAACAAACTTATGCCATGGAAGGCTTAACGTTAACAAATTACTTCTTGACTTCAAAGGGATATAAAGATAAAATACCTACTTGCACCTGCCTTATAATTTGTTACATTGTTACAGAGATGTTCTTTCTCGTATCCTTAATCAGTCTATTGCCGATTAGAGTTAAGAACGTGGTCTTTCAGAGATCGGTGATAATTACTCCAAAAAATATAGAGAATTATTTCACCATGCTCTCTACTGATCAGAATAATACGTGGAGAAATAATAAATCCTAAAATTTTTATCACTCTTACCCCACTTTACCTAAAATTAACTCTAAAACAACATCTAATATCAAAAAAGGAGAAGTGAGGTATCTCTTACTAAATATATTAGTTGAAAGCTTTTAGTCTGAAAAAGCCCTTAAGCCGTTTAAGATGAAATTCCCCCATGTCTGTTAGCAATATATTATTAACGCATCTATAGGTCTACGACGTAGGTGCTACGAGATACGACTACGTAGCCTGTGTAGCGAATCGTAGACTATCTGGCTCTCTAATTGTACATATGTATGTGGTTATGAAAATCAAATGTTGGATTTAATGTTAGTTGGTGCATATATCTTAGCCTCGACGCGACGTGCCCACTGTGCAATGTACACAATATTTTTTAAAAGAATATATTGCTGTTTATGGTAAATCTACTCATACATATAAATTAGCCCACTTTTTTAATTCTGTTCGTCTTGGTGTCACAGAGTGTGAGTAGCAGTATGTACAGGAGAAGCAGTGAAAGGGCGAACATTGGACCTAAACTCTTACCGGTAAATGAAAATCTTAAGGTCTTCAGACCTTAGCTTGGCTAACTCCTAAGCAACTAACAGAAACAGCGACTCTCTTCGGGGCCGTAAAGAAAAAGGCTTTTAGATTGAGTCATTAATATTAGTACTATAAAGTTCAAGAGTTTTATGTTTGTTTGATCGAGTTTATCTTTTTTTCTTTTAACGCATTTTTATTAGCTTCGCTAGTAACTATGTAAACACATCTTGGAAGTAAAAATTAACCTACTTCTAATTTAATTGTAGTATCTAAATGCAAGTTTGTATGTATCTACCGCCGCTCATGGGCACCTGGAACCCAAGAGTCACAAGTGCTTTGCCGCCCTTTAAGGTGGGTATATGGGAAGAGGGGGAGGGGGGAAGAGTGGGAAGAGGGGAGAGGGGAAGAACGGGAATAGGGTAGAGGGAAGTCACTCACTCACGCGGCAATGCAAGTATTGTTTCACTGCCGTTTTTCTGTGAGGCCGAGTTGAGCCGGCCCATACGTGCCAAAGCATGGCTCTCCCACGTAAAAAGTGTTGTTCGGATGATAATATTATAATTTGTCGTTTGGAAACTGATCTGAGTCAGGAGATGGATAGAGGAACTTTTCAGTGGCTACTAGTAAACCCCTCGAGTTTGAGCTCATATGATTCGTTTTGACGAGTCCAACAGATTGTTCTTCGTAACAATGATTTGATGAAAAAACCAGGAGTAGGATGGTGGAACTCTGTTTCTTTATTTCATTTACCCATTATAGCGTGCTTAGTTTTATTGAACTACTAGCTGACTTCAAATACGTCCGCGTTTGTAAATTTTCCCCGTTTTTGTAATATTTTTCATTGATGCTCCGCTCCTATTCGTTGTAGCGTAATGTTATATAGCTTATAGCCTTCCTCGATAAATGGCCTATCCAACATTAAAATAACTTTTCAATTCGAACTAGTAGTTCCTGAGATAAGTGCATTCAACCATTCAAACAAACTCTTCAGTTTTATAATATTAGTAAAGATAATTATTACAATTGGAGCGGTTTCCCTTTTAAATATTCTGCTATTCATAGTGGTTTTATTGACTCTTAAGAGTGGATTAGTAACCAAACAAATGACGCTAGAACTATGCACAGTTAGTAAAATAGCACAAGCTCTATAAAGTACAAGATTAAATACATTGTTATCTATACAATATATACAGTATGGATGTTACTGTTATTACCTCTTTACTTGCCCCTTAAGCACACAAAAGGAAACAAAAACCTTCACCTCGTAGCTAACAAACCTTCACATTAACCTCTCAAGGAAATTCCCGAAGTAACAATGTGTTGCTTGAAATAAATTTCGGAAAATGTTCTGCATTGGATTTTTGTTATAAGCGATGCGGAAGGCTATTTTGTTTATTCGGTAAATATGAATAAAAAGAACCTTTTCAAATTAGAATAGACTCATTCTTTTGTTTTTGCTATGTAATATAAAATAAGTAATAGGTTATAGGGATATCCCATATGACATTTAGTATCAATATATTTTGTCGTTATATATCACAATGGATTTTGTCGATACATGATATTTATTGTATGCCTTTAAATTTATGTTACATATAGTATCGAATAATGTTATTAAGGTTTTAAACAAAAATCTTATCGTTTTTTTTAAATGAAACAAAAGTAATGCAATAAGAATATCCTTCCACTACTGTACAATATTCTCAAAAAATGGTTAGAATTGCAAACACAAGACGCATTCAAGGTTTCTGAAATCGTCTGAGAATCTTAAATTAAAAATGCCGACACATACCACAAAATGTATGTACAATTCTTCCACAATAAAGATTGTCCGTTTGTAGATAAATTAACATTGGCCATCAGACTTGCACAAACATTGACAAATTAAAAAAAAAAAAACAAGTGAAGGAACACTATATTCCTTTGTGAATTGATATACTTGGTACTATTATGTATGTTTATGTATATGTACCTATCATATTCATTTGCAAACCAATAATATTAATGCTAAGTATCTCTAAATAGTGCTTATGTATGATTTTTTTTACATATTGTGTATTGTACACTGCAGCCTCTTTTTTCATATACGTTTCTTTATCCATCTAATGGTTGCCTTAAAGAGATCACAAACTGCAATAAGGTCACCAATTGTACATAATATTTACATATTGTTTTGTGTACAATAAAGAGTACATCTACTCGTATCTATCTAAGAATATACTCATACACGCTTCGCACACATACGAGTTTTTTTATGCTTGCAGGCATACATGCTAAAAATCGCTGATATTAATTATGTCGTGACTATAATAGGGAATATACATATGTGTTTTTTATTTTCTAAACGATTTTATATACACACACATGTATAACATACACTCACTGAATCCCCGAAGGGGTAGGCAGAGACGTATTAAACACGCACATTTTGCCAACTATATTTTGGTCAAACCAATGATTCTGTGTGTCATTACATTATGAGAAAAAATATAACACTTATAAATGTCATACACTGCAATAAAAAAATTATTAAAACTCAGTGTCATGTGTTTTACTTCATCCACTCATATATCGTATATCCCATCACTCCATTCCGCTTTTGACGTGACAACGTCTTATAAATTGGTTTGCCGGGTGACACTTCAAGAAACTGCGTTACGCTCCGCTCACGTTATGCGCTCACAATGAGAGCGAGTGAGAGGCACGCGTCCCTTCCACTCGGGCATGGTTTTTCATCCTTCTTCCTACTATACGAATGAATATTCACATTTAAATTATTTTACCACTCAAAGTCGTTGTCACGTAAAACTTTCGCCCGTATACCGACTTTACAGGCAACCAATTTTTTCTGTGACGTCAATAGCCACGATGTGTTTGATTCTTTGATGATTTACGTAAATAAAAGTTGTAAAACTATTAAGAATTACAGAAAAGCTTATTTTAAATATTGTGTTATGTTATCTAAAATATAAGCAGAACTTCACGTGAACTTCAAATACCGTTTGGTATTTTCATATACCGCGAGATGCCAATTTAAGGAAGAAGTGGTGCAAGGCACGTCATTCGGTATCACATTCGTTCAATCCAATAGCGTTGCGGTTTAGGAATTTGCGAGGGAAATTTAAAATAACAACACGAAAAATATATAAATTTTTAAATAGGTATATTTCTATAGTAATAAAAACTACAAATAAAAATATTTAGGGTATTTTGGAGTCACGTGCATATTTTTTTCTTTTTTATGGTATAGGGGGCAAACGAGCAGACGGGTCACCTGATGGTAAATGACTACCGCCGCTCATGGGCACCTGCAACTCGAGAGTCACAAGTGCGTTGCCGCCCTTTAAGGTGGGATGTGAGAAGAGGGGGAGGGGGGAAGAGTGGGAAGAGGGGGGAGAGGGGAATAAGGGAGAGGGAAGGGTTACGGCCTCCGGTAACCTCACTCAAGCGGCGAAATGCAATGCAAGCATTGCTTCACGGCCAGTGTATTGTACTCAAAAATTACTTACTAATCTGTAAAATAATTAAATGAATAAGTACTTCCTTCGTCAGAAGCTGGCGACTGTTCGTCGCAGAAAAGATTTTTATCCCACCTTTTTGAGTAGACTTGCAAGGTACTATTTAGTTTTCTTTTTAATTAAAGTGACTACAAATTTGATTTGTCTGCCGATTTTTGATATTACGAAGACATTCGAAGTCAGCAACGAAATTTGTAAAGTTTAAAAGTAAAATTAACCTTAAAAACACATTTTGATAATTAAACTATATTTAATCTATGACGGAAAACAGACCAGATACTTTTAATTGTAGAAACCAAACTTTTTTCATACAATTTTTTTTGCGAAGCTATACAATGCACACAAATATCGTATTGACATGTATCGATATAACCTATTCCGAATCCCATGCTATAAATTCATTACAATATAGATATCGGTAATCGCTTCGCTTTTAAATATAACGATTTTTATTATATTTTTGTTATTATAACTTTATACTCAACAAATACGACCGTCTTCTCAATAACTATATTCGATTCATTCTTAATCTTCGAAAGTATGATCACGTTTCATCTTTTTGCTCTGAATTAAACTGGCTTCCAATTCGTCAGCGCCGTCATCTGCGCGCCCTCACTATTCTATTCTATTATATTCAATTCTCAATTCACCCACTTCTTCTACATATCTATTCCATTCTCCAGTATCTCTTCGCCAATCATAGCCGATATCTCCGCTCTTCAAATAATCTTCTTCTATAATGTCCCAGTCATTCTTCAACATGGGTCAGTTCTTCTTTCATAATTCAGTCTGTCTTCCTCTGGAACGCCTTGCCGCAGGAAATCAGGGTGGCACCTAGTCGCCTATCATTTAAAGCAAGCATCAGAACAGTAGAAATGTAAAGGTAATTTTGTATTTTTAATACTTTTATTTCAATATTCTTGTATGTATGTATTTAAGTATATATTAATTTATTTGCCTTTTTTCCTTATTTTACTCATTCTTATACTTCATTCATTCATTAAGTCCGCCTCTGTACCTATTGTGCATAAAGTTTGTGGCGTAGCCACTATAATATAAAAACAAAGAAAACCAATATAAAATATTTATTACATATAAATACACAATATATATACATAATATTACTTATCTAGTATCGGCTAACGACTAATCGTGAAGTGCAGCGGTAAACATCGATCGTTGTCGCATTGTGTAAGTGATCCTGCACTCAACAAACAGAAGGGTTAGAGAATCGTCGCCGGCGCATGACGTAACGGCCTCTCATCCCTCATTCCGCGACACGACTTCAGTGCAGTAGAAGCTCACTAGTATCGTTGTGCATATTTCTCTCTGTTTTCGTTATTACGTCGTATTTCTTGTGATTATATGCTAATGCTTACAAAGTATATTGTATGGTGGTAAATAACAAATAAAAAATCAAGAAGCAAAGTGTCTGGAGTGTTATTTCTGGTGCAATTCAAGAGTATACACACACGACACCTGAATTCCTGCTTACCCCTACAAGTTCTTAAATAAAACAAATAATTTTTGTTTAATTATGTCAAAACGTAGGTGACGTACAGCGTTGGTTATCAGATGACGCCTCTTAAAGGGATTAAGTGGCGCCATCTGATAACCAGCCCTGCACATTGTTAGGTGCAGCATTTCTCTTTTTGTCGTTTATGTTATGTATGTAGCAGGTTCTGACAAATTTTCTTTCTTTCTTCGCTAGATGTATGTCCGACCTTTGTAGAGGGTGAGGAGGCATCACATATACACCATGTGACGCTTCCTCACCCTTGACAAAGGTTTAAACTAATCAGAGATCTTTACTATACATACGTAAATACGACCGCACGTCCTAAGTAATTATATTATATACTAGCTTATGCTCGCGGCTTTGCTCGCGTAAAAGTTATTTTTGTTTATCCTCCTATCCTCGGGAACAGTACATTTTTTGTGGATGAAAGGTACCCCATGTCTTCTTCTGTACCTCTTACAACGTCGACAACCCCTAACAAAGAAACGAACAAACAAATAGTTATTTCCGCTTTTATCATAAAGGAAAAAGTTTGTGAGGATGAACGGTCGATGGATGAATGGATGTTTGTTACTCTTTCACGTAAGAGCGGCTGCACGGATCTGGATGGACTTTGACACAAAAATGGATTTTACATATACTTTTATTCCGGAAAATGTACGGTTTCTTTTGGATAGATTTCACCAAAATTTCCAAGCGAACGAAGTCGTGGGCAACAGCTTGTAATAAACTAAAACTAAAAATAAATAATTTTGTTAAACTTTCATACCTTAACTGCTGAACTGATTATCATGAAATTTTGCATACTCATTGCCAGAGGTACAGCAAAGGAAATTATTCCTGAGGGATATCTGAGGCAAAAACTAGTCTATAATTAACATTCTCTTTTACTAAGTTCCTTAAATATTTAGTACAGATTTCAAATAATTCACTTACATTGTATTACTGCGTAAAATTACTCATTTGCGTGTACAAACTCATCAAACAAGAAATGTTCAGATTTTATGTGGCGTGTTGGGAAAGCTGCCATGACGCCACCAATAATCTCTATCCTTCCCATGCCGCTTTCACTTTATCCCCATAAACAATAAAAGTTAGTCTGTAAAGAAACATTTCTGTAAGTGAATTTTTGTTTACATTTATATCAAGAATAAATTACGTTTCATTTATTTTATTAATGTGTCTATTAGAGTTTATTTGTATCGTAAATGCTGTGAGATTAATATATTATGGGAGTACAAAGTAGGTATTATGAAACGTTGAATGCCGCGTTCCTATAATCAAGAAACGATTCCTTTTGCTTACGGACAGTCAACTTTTCGTTGAAAATTCAACGAAATTTGGCGGTAAATGTAAAATAAAAAAATGGATTATAGATATTATATCTGCCTGTGTCGATCTATAACCATCCGGATTGATTGGAATTCTTCTTTCTAATTGGGAGGCTTTAATCAGAAATGTATTACGCCCATTTCAAAACTACTAGAACATCACTAGGTTCTAAACATTTTTGTAATGAAATAACTATATTATTGCAGTACATGCATATTTAGTACATGTGCACTCATATGTACCTTCTGTGTACTGTACTGTATTGTACTTAACGGTTACAGTACAATGTTTAAGTAATGACTTTGTATTAGTTAAGATATACGATTTTACTCACGTGTATATTGCGGGAGTAGTATTCCAGAGTCTGGTACCTGCAACCGGCGCGGCAGGACGCCTTACGCAGGACGTCGGGTCCGAAACTAGTCGGGCATCCCCGAAATATACACGTGAGTAAAACCGTATATCTTAACTAATATGAATTCCACTCACGAAAGTTATTTTTCGAGTAATGGCTCTGTGTCTGTATACCGTACTTTTTCAAACCCCGACGCAAAAAGAAGTGATGGTATAAGTTTAACATGTGTCTGTGACGTCATAGCTCCTAAGTGAATTTGTTTCAAAGGTAGCTTGATCGAGTATTCTTAGCTAGAAAGAAAATCCATTCTACCGTACGAAGATCGTCAGTTGTATTCTAATCATTGAAGGGATTTTTGTATCGGGGTATTTTAAAATTTTACGTCTTTGTTGGTAAACAAGCAATCCTGGAGTTACTCAGGTATTTTTATAAGACGGACCAGTCTCATTATTTGAGTGTTGATAATCCATTATCTATTGTTAATATTTTCCTTGCATTGTTTACATCCCCATTGTCTGTTCTTCCCCTTTTAATCATTGTCCCATTGTGTATATTTTTGGGTCTGTGATATAAAACAAAAATACAGAAATTGGTTAATATTTTAGAGAAAATAGTTTTCATTTCCGTCAATTCTTCAAACTATCTATTGCTCTTTAGAAAAAGCCCTCACGGATTTTCAGTCACTTTACTTTTATTCATATTTCATTTCATCAGTGAGTCATTAGAGGTAAGCGGAAGTTGAACTATTGATCAAACTTCAAAAAACTTATTTAGGCACGTTGGGCACTTTTGGTATGGATACAGAAAAGATAATAGTTACTTCGTAACAACAATACATACGCTTTAATAACCTAACCCTGTTGTAATAAATGTTAGCTGCGACCAGAAATATATGTTATTTGAGAGCGCCTTGCCCACCATGCGACCTTCGGGTGTGTGTGACACTCTAGGGTTGTACAAAGTAAACAAATAATCAAATAGATTATTTATTTCATGATCAAATTTATGGGTGTTGAGTTTTTAACCCCCGACGCAAAAGCGTGTGTGGGTCTGTCTGTGGCATCGTAGCTCCTGAACGGTTGAACCGGTTTTATTTTTGTTCGAAAGGTGAATTAGTCGTAAGTGTTTATAGATATAATTCAAGAAAATCTGTTCAGCCGTTCGAAGATCATCAGCTCTTTTCTAATCGTTGAAGAAATTGTCGAGTCGGGGTATTTTAAATTGTAAATTTACCGTTATATATGAGTGGTATAGTTTCAAAAACCGCAAAGTCCATTTTTTACATGTAACAACCTTCTTATTGTCCAGGCATCACTATTTCTCACTTGTAAGAATAGAATAGAATAGAATATATTTTATTTGCATTGATTGTAGGTACATGAAATAGCGATGTTAACAAGTTTTCTGATCCTTATACAATCTACCTTGATTAGGCATGCAAACATAAAAATTGCATCAAAATTTAAACAATGAGTTAATTAATAATCAAATCAATAAAATTCTAAAAACCGTAAACAAATTTGCAAATGATTACAATTCATAATAGTAATATAGATACAATGGTCAATATAATTATGTAAGCAATATTAATTGAAATTAAGAAAATAAATTAAATGTCAAATAAGCATAAGTAATGTCAAAAGACCAATAATCTAAAGTAATATCAAAGTATATCATTTAAAAAGTCATTAACTGAATAATAGCACTTATCTAACAGAAGTGTAGTCGGTTTTTAAATGTTTGTATTGTGCCATTTTTTATAACATCAGGTATTTTGTTATAAATGACAGGAGCCATGCCAAAAACATTTTTCTTGAGTAAAGCAGTATTATAACCACTAACTTGCAACATATTTTTATACTGACTCCTAATAGGTCCTTTCCTTGTTTGTGATGTTGATATAAAATAATGTTTATTGACCCTTACGAAGACAGCAACTTCAAAAATATACATTATACTATGTAAAACTTTATAAATAAGTTATAAAATGTAGGATAAGCAATCATTTTTTTACAATACATACAAGTATAATAATTACAAAAGTACTACAAGAAATAGAAAAAAAAATTCTATTGCCAGATTTTGTGCGTTATAAGACTTTGCGGTTTTTGAAACTATACCGCTCACATAATGATAAATAAAGTCATTTCCTTTATGAAATTTAGATGTTTAATTTTTAAAAGTAATTAAAAATATTCTTCAACCTCCGATAGTAATATAAACAGTTGATGCTGTAAACATGTACATATCTATATATTACGTGAAGCGAAAACTTTGGACCCCTTTTTACGAAAATTCAGAGGAGTATGAAATTTCGCACACTTATAGTTTATACAGAGAAGAAGTGATGAATGCTAAAATTCTTGAACAATATTTGCTACAAAGTTAAAAAACATGCAAAACCGGGTACATACAGCTATGAGTATCCAGTATATATTATGACCTGTCATAGTAGAAAAGTCTGTACAATGAAAGGTCAAGTAATATTTGCCAATGAAATAAACCATGGTCGAAATTTTACCACCACGGGATCTCTAGTATACTATAAAAGGCTGTTGCGTAGAGAGGAGAAAAATACTCAGCTTACGATGCAATGCTTGCTTTTCTGTAATGTATGCCAACTGGCGGGGTTATAGAAAAAGGGCTTCTATCAATTTAAAAAAAAAATTTGCTCCTCATTTATTTTAATTAATATTTAATATGTGGAGGATACAAATATACAGATGTGTTTTCACTTCTGACGTGCAGTCCTACGACTGACAGTTTTTTTCTGTAAGTGGCTTGAACTTCCCAGCAACAGTCAGTTCGAGTTATTGCAATATTCATTCCTTCTATTGCCTTCTCTTTTTGCCTACCTTTCCCTTTCAATATACTCACAATTTTCCCTTTTTTTTTTCTTTTTTCCCTACTCCCAATTCCCAACTCTTTACGACAGTGGCATAAGTGGTGCGGTGTACCGAGCATTTGATTGCAGTGTCTGTGGTCATTCGAATGCCGCCAACCGGTAATAGGTTTGCCTCCCTATTACGTGAGATTTACCAAATTATAGTTGTCAAAATATGAGTGTTTAATACACCCCTGCCTACCCCTTCGGGGATAGAGGTGTGAGTGTATGTATTTAATTGACATAATAATATATTAAACACCACGATCTACCGCCAAACTAATCTTAGCTTGTGATAGACGTTTTAGATTACGGATAAACTAACTTAGATATATTTTTGTGTAAATAAAAACATTATAAGTGTATACCTACTCTAGGTATACACTTTTTTATGGGATTAGGGGCAAACGAGCGGACGGGTCACCTGATGATGACTACCACCGCCCATGGGTACCTGCAACTCAAGAATCACAAGTGCGTTGCCGCCCTTAAAGGTGGGAGTAGAGGAAGGGAAGAGAGGGGGAGAGTAACCTGACTCACTCGGCGAAATACAATGAAAACATTGCTTCACTGCCGGTTTTCTGTGAGGCCGTGGTAATTATCACTCCGGTCGAGCCGCTTAAGAGCTCTTTTCAAATTGCTCATGTCAGTATGTTATTTGAGACTGAAGAAGCCTATTGCGGAATCATTTATTTGTTTTTATGGTTTCATAATCATAATATATATATGCTTATCCTGAACAGTAAACAAATATTTGACATTCACAATAACTGTTTTCTGCTTTAATTCCATTAGTTGTTTTGTCAAACTATAAATACACAGTATACTAGCAGTTCCCGCGCCGCTTGGCTTGCGTGTACATATTTATTTATTTTTTCGCGGAACCCTAATTTTTTTCAAAAATAAAAGTAGCCTAAGGTACTTCTTATAAGACCAGCTATCTGCCAGTGAAAGTTCCGTGGGCAGCGGTCCACCCGTTTCGGAGATTAGCCGAAACAAGCAGACAGACAGACGGACAGACAGACAGACAGACAGACAGACAAAAACTTTAAAAACTGATTTTTAGGTATAAGTATCGTGCAAATGATTGTATGAGTTTAAAAAATAACTATTATTTTGACATTACAGACACTTCAATTTTATTGATTTGTGTGTATGTATGTATTGATTTTAGCTTCGATGTTCATCATTTGATTAATTGAGTCATAATTAAACCTAATAATATTATGAACGCTAAAATTTGTTTGTTTATTTGCAACTTCACACGGCAACAGAGCAACAGATCGACCAGATTCTATATTTAGTTTATGGCCTGGAGAGTGCCATAAGATACTACTTTAAATCGGAAAATGCAGTGTTGCTGAGGAAACTGTTCAGCACAATGACATGTGGACTGAACAGATGTGACAAAGTATTGGTACTCAACTGGCGTTCACTTTTGTCCAAATAGTCATATTTTTACTTGTTTTTTCATCATTTATTTTAACGTATTTTTTTGTTTAAATGCACAGAACCTATAGTAACAGCATAAGATAAGGCTCAGTGTAGTAGCACTGTAGGTTAATGCTTAACGCATTCCCATTCAATTTCCAGATTATGGACAGGGAATTCTCAGTCAATCTTTGGGTGATGCAGAGAAAAACAGGAGAAGGTATTTTTAAATATTTTGAATTTAGTTCATTAAACTTAATACAAACTAGTTATATACGCAAATGTATGAACGTATTAGGGTATATTTGCGTATTCTTAGTAGTTCAATGTTGGTATATGTATGTCCTCGTACATAGTATAACAAAATTTAATGATGATTGAATTAAGAATTGAATTATTCAAATATGTATGTTTTTAGAAAATAAAATGTATCTATGTATGTTTATCCGTATTCTTGAGAAACCCATAGCATAACTATTATCTTATCTCTGCCCATAGTCTTGATCCCATTCCCGTAGCCTACAGCCTACGCCTCTGCCCATGGTCTTAGAAAAAATAGATACATAGATACAAAGTTTTTTTTTATGGTATGAAGGGCAAACGAGCAGACGGGTCACCTGATGGTAATGACTACCGCCGCATGCACCACGCGGCACCTGCAACTCAAGAGTAGGGGAAGAGAGGAAGAGGAGGGAAGAGGGGGAGAGGAAAGGGTTAGGGCCTCCGGTGACCTCACTCACTCGGCGAAAAGCAATGCAATAATTACTTCACTGCCGGTCTTCTGTATTATTATATAGTTTTAACTAAAGTACTGGACTGGCTAACAATTGGTTGCGGGTTGGAACCCCAACTTTCACCCTACCCACGTGAACCTACTCATAATACAAACATATAGCTTACTAGTAATATTGTGACCCATGTGACTAGTATCATTTTTAACGCCCGACTATATATTTAGTTTTTTTCTAAAGGTTTCGTCTCCGACTGGTAGTCCCAGAGATTAGAGCGTTTAAACAAAAACTCTTTAGCTTCAATATATTACTATTGATATGAGTACTATATGGACGACAGAGAACCTTAATTTTTTTTTTATATGAATTCTATAAAAGGAGAATGTATCATTGTCCTATTTCCTAGAATAACAAGAGCAAACATTTCCAAACTTTCGCCAAAGTGTGACGTAAGCCGACGCCCATTACAAAGTTCCTGTAAATTACAAATTAGTGTTGATAAGCCTCGTTTTATGTTTTATACTTGTATGATCAAGTATATATTTAGTGAAATGAGATGTGACACGAATGAAAAATAATTCGAGTAAGCCGGATTTATAAAGCCCTTTTCGGACTTGTGTACTTATCTACGAAACTCATGTACTTTCATAGGAAATATTAAAGGCTATTTAATATTGAAGGCAGTTGTTATATGGCACTAACAAGCGTAAACGACTCAAAAATCCATTAAACGAACAGAAAAAAGCTGATAATCTCCTAAAGGCTAACCAGATTTTCTTGAATTATAGCTAAAATACGCTCGATCAAGTCACTTTTCAAAAAAAACTTAATCAAAATCGGTCCATCCGTTTAGGAGCTACGATGCCACAGACAGACATACAGATACACTCATTAAACATAAAATACCCCTCCTCTTTGAGTCGACAGTTAAAAATACTCTGCTAGTAGTACATTAGGAGTGAAGTGTACCGTTAAGTGGAGCTTCATGACAACGAAGACAGGATTACCAACGTGTTTACAAGTGATAGTAAGTCATGCTCAGGAACACCAATGATCTCTTAAAATCAGGTGGGTAGCGTGCTTGATTGTAATATATAATAACTTGAGACACCTCTCACACAGCCGTCTGATCCCAAACTAGGCAGAGCCTGTACTATGGTAACCAGACTACTGATATACTACTAAATACATACATATCATAGATAAATTACACACAGTAATTTTTCGTGGGTGGGAATCAAACCCATGACCTCTGAACCAGCGGTTAGGATCACAAACCACTAAACCAACAGGTTATCACAGTAGCTTAACAGATAATTCTGCTCAGTATTTCACAGAAGGTTTTAGTATCACAGTCTCAGAGAAATATCTTCTACCACGACTCATCATCATCCTTTTTTTTTGGCTTTCAGTCCAACTACGATACGGCCGAACTCTGATATTTTATGTAAAGCGACTGCCATCAGACCTCCACAACCCAAGTACTAGGCGATATCGAAGTTCTGTAGTTAGACCAGATTGCCGAACTTTTAGGGCTCCAACTACCCGTAACGAATGCCACAGATGGTCGTATACCACTATTATGACACAAAATTCTTTTTTAAAGTGCAGACTTCTGCTTAAACTGTCACCTGATTAAAAGTCCCTACTACATACATTAAAAAACATACATACATTTAAATTTTCACGCCTAGAATCTACTTAGAGCTTCGTCCTAGATTTTAGGCGTGATAATTTGCTTCTTGGTTCATTTCAAACATACATTTTTTTTAGGAACGAATGTTGCTTATATGAATGGATTTGGGCAGTGTTAGTGATAGATAAGGAGAAGCAGAGAAGGTCAGGATCGCAAACCTGATGCCCGATTTGGCCTGACTGGTCCATTAAGTTGTATAAAATAATAAAAGAAGTATACAAGAATGTAGGATAAAAAAAAGTTCGCAAATATAGTCAGCAACGAAAGTCTTAATGCAGAATTTACGTGTATCATTTTTAATGAAAAATAATCAGTATTTGTACCAAATTTACATTAATATGTTTATTGTTTCTCTTGTTTACATATGTATGCATATTATACGTGAAGAGAATTCCTTGCAACAGCTGGAGTACCTACTTAAAGTTTATTATATGTATAAAAAGTGCTGAAAAAGTTTGAATCAATATTTGTTATAAATTTAAAAAAATTCTAAAAACAACTACAAAATGCTACAGGATTCAATATATATTAACCTGTCATGGGACGTAAAGTCTATTGAATGACAGTTCCAGTTATACTGGTTAATGAAACAAAACAAAACATTCAAAATTTAATTATTTGTGGTCGACATTCGACCACCAGGCGATCTCTAGTTTCATTAAAATACAAATACATTTAAATATTTTATTCAACTCTAGCCTACATTTTACCTGACCCAAAAAAACGTGAGTTTTAACTTTAAATGGAATGTCGAACGCCACATATCAAAGCTTTTCACGGTTCGTGAGTCACACGTCCTACCTTACATAGCGAAGCTCAATCTAACTTCTATGTCGTTGTAATAAAATTCAATTTTCTACGTACATTGGCATGTCACGGTCTTACAAATGGTCACGAAAAATCGTAAAAAGTAATCTACACTGTGCGTTGGACAAATTGTTTAGTATACCACATATTTGAGCTATTCAATTTTATAAATGCACAGGTGAGTTTTAATTAGTTTGAAAAAATTTTTTTCATCTTTTACACACTAATACATTGAAAGGGCTTAACGATGTTCTAAAACGTGGTTTAACATTTTTGAAGATGATAATGTATGAATATTCAGGGGAAATACATAGGTACACACACGCATGTATGTTTTATTTCCTCTGGGAGAGGGAGGGGGGAGGGGTAGGACTGTATTTTTTTTTATGTTTTTTACCTTAGAACTTTCGACTGGAAGAACCGATTTTGATGATTATTTTTTATTTGAAATCTAGTGCTTCCCTTGTGGTCCCATTTCAATTTGGTCTAGTTCTGACAATGGCATCTATGAGAAAACTATATAAGTCTTTTATGGAATAGTTTTTTTTTAAAGAACTATTTTGGGTTAGTTAGAGCCCTGTAATTATAAATTATAAGAACCTAAATATACTGTCAATTGCGTTTTGCGTACGATGTACGATTACGATGATTTGTTCTGTGTCTGGTTATAGTTTCTCTATAATATGTATGTATTTAGTAATAAATAAATATGTTTATCAGTAGTCTGGTTACTATAGAACAGGCTCTGCCTAGTTTAGGATCAGACGGCCGTGTGTGAGAGGTGTTTCAAGATATTATTATATTATACTTAGTTATTAAAAAGATTATAAATATTGAATACCTAATATTATTAACACACGCATAACTTCCATCACAAAAAAATACTTTGTGAACCTTGAACGCTTCGGAACCACAACTCGAAGCTATCGCAAGGCCAATGGCTGCGAGACGTGTACGTAACGGGGAGCTTAATCGACTGTCAATCACAGATTAACGTTTCACAATACGTACTTATACTACACGATTTGCAGGACCCGATTGGCAGAGTGTTCTTACAGTCGAGTATAGCATACGTTTAGTTTTTATAGTGGCATCTAACCTAAATTAACACAAATGTACCCTTTTCTTGTGAACGAAAGTCAGGCAATTTTATATTAAGTAAACTTGAAACTAAATACTTCTATGTATATCTATATTTGCAGCATTTTTGCCGTAAATGAACACTTAAGTTATGAACAAAAGCCAAAATATATAATTTTTAATATGATGTTACAGAAAGATGTGGTCAAATTTTAGGAGGGTTATGTGTACCCGACAAATAGTTGATTTAGCTTGAAAAACAAAATAAATTTTGAAAAAAATAAAATTTCGGAAAACGCTTTCCCTAATGTAAGTGCACATTTCTGAATAACACATTAAGAATTTTCATGTCAATTTCAATGATTTTGTTTTTAATTTTTTTTTGTAGACATTTTCAGAAAAATGTGGACATACCATCAACATCCTTGGTATTAAATACCTATAGTTTAATTGTCTCTCATACGAAATATTAGCTCTATCGGTCAATTTTCAAGTTTTATTTTTCAGTTTCAAAATAAGATTTTTGTATTAAAATTCACGAATTTTCAAAAAAATGTTAGTGCTTTACCTTATTTACGGGGTCTACTATATGACCCTAAAATATGACCACACCTTTCTGTAAAAGCCTGTATATATAATATATAGCAGTGCCCCGCGGTTTCACCCGCGTAAGTCCCTATCCCGTGGGAATAGCGGGATAAAAAATAGCCTATGCGTTAATCCAGGTCTCCAGCTATCTACATATCAATCATCAGTGGTTTCATCGCAATCGGTTCAGTTGTTTTTGCGTGAAAGTCCATCCAAACTTTCACATTTATAATATTAGTGGGATATATATATTTATTTAATATTTATTTTATTAATATTTTTATAATATATATCGAGGGGTCTGAGGCGAATTGATTCATGCGCCACATTGGACGATATTGAGTTATGTACATCGTTGCAATCAGCGATTTCAGCGAAAATCGGTTTTGGAAAAGATAATTTTATAATCTATATCAATAACATAATCTATATAAAGTATTCGTTTCGTAAAATACAAAAATACTATTCAAATCCCAACATTTTTATTATAAGCAATACAATTAATTTAGTATTGTTTTTTTGGTAGTACTAATCATTATAAGTTACCTCGCTTCATTTCAAGGACGACTAAAATATCACGGTGTATATTTCTGTTTCTGTTAGAATTTCGAAGATAGATATATAGGTACTCTTTATTGAACACCAAAAAGTATTATACAATCTAGAAATATAATATTAGGTAACAGTACAAAGGACGATCTTATCACAATCTACGATCTCTTACAGATAATCTTAGCATGGACTATACCTACTGTACAGTAACTCCTGGTGCACAAAAATCAAAAGAAAAAATATACAATTTGTAAATAACAGTCTGTAAAAGTATTATAAAATTTGTAATAGTATCTGAAGAATACACATACATACATATACATAAAGAAATATACATACATTACACAAACAGGGTGTATATGACAATGGAACACTTACTTAAGTCACTGAAAGACTCTAGCATGTTAAACATAAATACAAAAACATTTTTTGAAATAAAACTATCCTTTACCA
Source organism: Euplagia quadripunctaria (assembly GCA_963859945.1). Lineage (NCBI taxonomy): Eukaryota > Metazoa > Arthropoda > Insecta > Lepidoptera > Erebidae > Euplagia > Euplagia quadripunctaria. Next base: position 25,879,068 of record OY982561.1, read on the forward strand.
GTTATGACTGATGGAATTTCCAGATATTTTTAACTCCGTTTCTCATAAAAGCAGGAATGTGTAAAGTTAAAGTATATTTATTTATTTATTTCGTATATTTTTTTTATTGAATAAACAATTTCTGTGCTCGTCGGATAGCTTCTGGCAATGCATAACACAAGCGTGCGGCTTGCACTGTGAACGATTTGTCAGAAAATTTTGTAGTATGGGTTGGAATTTGCAACGTTAGATTTTCCGATGATCTCAAGTATCTATTGCGTGTGTCGTGCATAAATGCGAAACGTGTTTCGGCTATCTCCCACTATTATGAGATCTATCACATATAAAAAATATTAAAGAAGTTAAAAGTTTGGATTATAAATTTTCGTTTTACGTTTACTTTACGCATTAAATAACAACCACAAATTAACAAATAGGAACTACCTACATAAGTCTAGTCGACCATAGTTGAGCCAACTGGACTATCGGGAAGAATACCCATGTATTCAGTCAACTGAACTACTGGGAATGAAGGCGTTTTATCCATTAGAAACATATTCCTAATTTACTGTACAGGACGTACGTCGCTTAACAAGTCTTTAGTTGTCCGTACACATCGTATACTGTAAATCACGAAACTTGTACATACTGAAGATATTCATACATTGATAGATAATAATTTTCCATCAAGGTGACGGTCATTATCTTCGTGTTTACACTCCATTACGTCATATTTACTGGAACTATTTCAGGAAAGTTATTATTTTTCCATGTATTCTCTCTGACATGGGGTTTCTCAAGAAGTCAGATAAATTGTGAGGAAATGTTTATGCAGAATTTGAAATCGTTGGAAAAATATTTTTAGGTTCACGAGCAGTTAAAACCTTATTCACGATCATACTAAAAATAATGATTACAAGGCATTATTATTTACTTCTGGTACGCGATGTAACCGAAAAACTAAAACCACATGGTATGCCGTACTGTGCCTAAAATAGGAGGGACACCTTATCCTTACTAATCATTTAATATTATAAAGGCGAAAGTTTGTGAGGATGGATGGAAGTTTGTTCCTCTTTCATGCAAAAACGCTTAAACGGATTTGGATGAAAATTGACACAGATTTAGATTATAGGATGTGGAATAGACCATAGATGGGATAGATTTCAACAAAATTTCAACGCGAACGAAGTCGCGGGCAACGGCGAGTATTATAAATGCGAAAGTGAGTTTATATTTGTATGTTTGTTACCCTTCACGCCCTAACTACTTAAATGATGCTTTCAGGGGTACAAGACAAGACATAGGCTACCTTTTATCTCGAAAAAAAGAACTGTTCTCGAGAGATACCCTAATTGATTGAAACCTACATTAATGAGAGCGAAGGCGAGGGCCAAAAAATAATAATATAATAAGGGGTAATCTAAGCCTAATAATAGGTATGAAGACCAATTTATGTTGTTTCAGTTTTCACGATTTTATAGACCTGTTTCATTCTCCCTCTTCATACAGAACTAACTATACTAGAAAGAACCATTATTTTGACATAATTTTATTTTTTCAGTTAGAAGCAATAAGAATGTCGCAAGCAATGTTTCATTAATGTTACGTCTCATTTGACGTCTCATTTTTGGCTTATTAGTAAATAGAAAAGAAATAATAGTTTAAAAAACTAAAACTACGCTTTTGTAACTAGCTGAACTAAAAAGTAAAAAAGTAGAAAAAAAATTTCTATTAAATTTATAACAATGATTGTTTTTCGCCGAGTTAGTGAGGTTCCCGGAGGCTCCAACCCCCCCCCCCCCCCCCTCCCCCCTCTTATCCTTTACCCTACTCTTACCTTAAAGGCCGCCAACCAGCACTTGTGACTCTTGATTTGGAGTTGTGCATGTGACTACCACTTACTATCCGGTGACCCGTCTACTCGTTTGCCCCCAATCCCATAAATTGAACAAAAAAATAAATGCGACCTTTTTCGGGATACAGATTTTTTTTATTGCAATTGAAACATTGGAATATATAAAATATTTCTTACTTCAATAATTTTCTATTTTCTCAAGCGAGCAGTCAGTAAATTTCACAAGTAAACGCAGGCGATCCAATAAAATTCGAAGTTAACAAGAGGATCGGCTAGTGTACGTATAAAAATATGAAATTATGACGTCACAATTCTCTTGGCTGACCTTGTTAGAAAAATAAAGACGTTTTTATCAACGATGCAATTCAGACAAAGAAAAATATATAAGATGAAAATTTCAACTATCGAAGTATGTCAATAACACCGAATATATTTTTAGCATTTATTGAGGTCCGTAACCTTTATGCCAACGGTAATAGGGTACGTAATTGTACAGCTTATATTGGTGATATGAATAAGTTATATTAAACGATGATGAGTCAAACGGAAATGAATTCACACAATAGGCGGTGAGAGTAAAAAGCAGATATAACTTGTGCTTTTTCTCTTAATTTTTCTCTTAGTTTTTCTATCACTTGTGTTTTTTCTCTAAAAATTCTTATGTCAGTGATTTAAGTAAGTGTTCCTTTTTCAAATACATGGGGTATTTGAAAAAGGAACACTTACTTAAATCACTGACATAAGAATTTTTGAAAAAAAAATCTATCAGTTTCCAAGTTTGAATTTCAGGTGATTTTAAATGTTACATATTTTTTTATTTTGGAATTATTCACTGAGTTATTGAGAAAATCCATAAAAAAACTAACTTAAAAAAATTCGAAGTTAGTTTTATGGATTAGTAACGGAATGAAAAATGCCAAATTAAAAAATATGTACTATTTAAAATCTTTAACTACACATTCCAGCTACTTTTATGAAAAACGGAGTCAAAAATAACTGTGAAATTCAAACGGTCATAACTTGTAAACGGATAGATTTAAAAAAAAATGCAAAGCATGGTAGAATCATGCCCTTTCAGTGATTTAAGTAAGTGTTCCTTTTTCAAATACACCCATTGAAGGTGCATGTACTTGGACATAAAGTGTGACTTACTCTTATAACCTGTTGTGTTGGGTTGTCCTAGGCTCGGGCTTCCCGACGACAGCCAGTTCGAGTTAAAGTTATGCAAACCTGACGTAATTACACTCCTCAATTCATCCGTATAAGCAATATTATTTTCATTCCAAGGGATTCATTCATTCACTCATTCATTCATATTGCAAGGGAAAGGTAGTAGTTACCGTTGTCAATATTCTCCCAATTTTCCCATCTTTAATTCCCAAAGTGCCCGGATAACAGCAATAAGCCCCTCCCTATTACGTGAGTAGAATCAAATTGTCGTTGACAAAATATGGGTGTTTAATACACCTCTACCTACCTCTCCGGATATTATAGCGTTAGTATATTATCAATACTTTCAACAATAAGTATCACTAAACTCATAAATAGGAAATGTAGGAAACAGCCTCACCACCACTGATATAAAATATGAAAAGCACTAACTAATAGTAACTGCCAAGTTGTTCGTACCACTATTCGCACTCAAGCCAATAGTTCTCGTCTTATTCCTACCCTTTTATAATCCCACTATTCGTTAATATTTATCAATTGACCAAAAGTATTGCGTTACCGGTATAACCAGTCAAAATAATGTCTATTAACATTAAATAGTGAACTGTGTTATCATCTATTATAGTTTGTCCCTATTTTTAATAAAATAAATATAAGTTTTTAATGTGGCGACAACAGAAATTTGTTTGAGTACTTATATGTAAAATGTAATTTATTTAGTCTAATTATGTCATAATTAGGGGCTTAAGGGTTGTTATTTACTCATGCTACATGGAGTTCATAATTGTTTAATTATAATATTTCACTACAAGGCTGTAATATAAGAGTCTACAAAATACTATTCTATGTAACACATAACACACGATAATATAATTATGTTACCGGAAATTACCGCGATCACGTATTTAAAAGGTATCACATTAGAAGTATAACATTTCATACATACAAATATTTGTACTGAATGACAATCGAACCCGTGACCCACGACGCGGCAGTCGAATGCACTACCGCTGCTCCACAAAGGTCAGCAAGTCTATGTAATAAAAATTCCTTCTTAATGTTTCCTGATACACAAATAAAGAACTCATAACAATAAATTTTATAATTGACTATTTAAATTACTTGTAATTACTTGCGGCTTTCACAATAAGTATACTAACTAATAACTAAGCGTCTTATTTCATATTTCAAAAACTTATAAAAACCCCGCGTTGCACTCATTTAATAGAACTGGCGCAACCGGAATGTTCAGTTTCTGCGTTACATGACACGAGGGCGTCATTTATACAGCGTGTAAGTATCTCCGTCGCGAATAACTTACAAAAACGTCTTTCTTTGGATACTTATAACAATGCAAAAGTCAGTTCATCATAAAAATGCGAGATGAAGGATTTACACTCAATAGTTTGATTTTCCGCTACGCAATGTAATGCAACACCCGTACAGTGCGTGCTTGCATCTTCAGCGCCCGGCGCCGTCGAAGTAGCACATTGCATAAATGTTGTTGATTTGATTACATTGCAGTTTTTGGCCGTATTTACGGATTTTTTTTCCGTAATATGTTCTATTTATTTATTGTGTGTTACTAATTTTCCGGCAGAAATTCCCAATGATTTTCCACTCAGAATGACGGTCTGAATACACTATTTTAGGATTCGGTACGATGTCACTTACACTCTGTAAATTTTTATATATTTTTTTGTATATAGGACATTTATTAAGTATATTGTATATGTTCATATATTATATACACAAATTTAGCAATCTTATTATTACTATTTCCAGATATATATTTATCTATTTCTCTCTCAGAATTTGACGATGGCTCACTGTCCGTGAATATCATTCTAGGTGTTAGCATAATACTAGCGCTGCTCCTTATAAAGTAGCAGAATGCTGAGCTAACGACCATTTTTAGCTCATGCAGAGGTGCTTTTTATTTATATTTTTTTCTTTTTCTTCTCTTTAATCTCTTATGCCTCTTTATAAGTGCAAAATAAATATATTTCTTTCTTTCTATAAAATTATCATATAATATACCTATATAATGTTCATTTAATCGAATAAATTTAATACGACTGGATTAATTACGCTATTTACACAAAATTAGCATAATTTATACTACACATTTACTTTTTTATTTTGTAAACAGCTCGCGTCTATTAGTCCAGTCAATTATGATCCTGGAACGTTCAAGTGTAGAGTGAATAGGTTTGTCTCTATTCATCGTCACTTTCCATCACGTGAGTTGGAAGACAAACGCTTATTTCACTACAAAAAATTGAAAAAAACTTAGGTATGCGCCTACCTATTTAACCCCCAATAACTAAGTAAGTCAATTAATGGTTAACTAATGGTTACAATTTCATTTAATTTTTATTCTCAATGTAAACAGTACACATACAAATATTTGCAAGGGGCGGGAGTCGAACCAGAAACCCCTGACGTTTCCGTTCAACGTTCTGCTCTGCCACACCACAAGGAATACACAGGTTTTATTATGTCAAATGTTCACTAATATAACACATCGCCACGGCAAAAAAAGCTAAATACAAAAACAGCTATTTCGAGAAAACACGACTTTTATGCCTGTGAATTAAACACAACAGGTCAGTGAAAAAGGGAACTTTGTAACGTACCTAACATGTGATATGACACTTTTTTTGTGATATAACACTTTTTTTGCCCGGTTGCGACATGAATTTTTGTTCTTACTTAACAAGAAACGATAAAACATACGTGTGTTCAATTACTCCATCAAATAGTGATCAATTGTTGGAGATTTGATATTAAGAAATAAGAGCTTGTAATAATTTACTTAGTAAGTTTATCTATACTTAAACAAAGTAATTAAGTGTATTACAAGTACTCAACGTCTTGGTGTCGAAGACGCAATAGCATTCTCGGAATAGATGTTTAATTAAAAAGAAATTGTCTTAGAGAAAGCTCTTGAACGCATCTTCATTGTGCCTAGGATCAAATTATATTTTTTTTTCATAATTTCAAATGAATTATGTCGGTACCAATTTATAAGATAAATATTTGAAAGTATTTATAAGAATCCCTGAATTATTACAAGACTCAAAGACAACTAAATCTATAAAGGCCTCAGGTAAGTAATGCAATGAATTTTTTATTGGAAAATATATTTTTATTTAAGACTAATAAGGCAAAAGTTCTCCGTGAAAGCAAATCTTCATTTTAAAGAGGATTTTATAGTTTTTGTTCTGTTTTGCAGTTTAAAATATCAGTATTTGTATGAGTAGGTGTTTATATATGTATATATATATATATTTACGCACGTACGTAAAGAGATACCCACGTATATGTACATAGTACACACATATCGTAGCTTAAGCTCTAACACTGCGGATGACTTGTGTTCGAAAGTGTTTTCTTTGGGCGAAATGTGATGGATATTACAATGACATGGATAGATGGAATGGAAACACAACGATTGGAGAAATTATATTTTAATTTGTATCCTAAAAAACTGGTTAATTTGTATCCAAATGATAAATGCGAAAATAACTTTGTACATTTATTTTGATATGCTTTCACCCTTAAACACTCAACCGATCGTTATGAAATTTTGAATACGCATTGGGGTACAGAAAACGACGTCAGTTTCCGTAATTTGATAATTAAGATAGTACAAAATGTTTTAAGAAGTCAAAATATATCACTTTTCTGTTTGCAAGTATTCAGGAAACAAATATTTCAATTTAATAAACCTTGAAGAAACTACGTAAACATTTCATTATCCCGTACGTGTAATAAATGGTCTCAAACATGTCTTTTTACACGTAACTTCCCGACATAGACCCAAATGAAATTGATTGGCATATATTAGGGATTGTATGAATACTTACTATCTTTTGAATAAGTCTGAAAGAGATATCACTAACGCTAATATGTCTTGGTATGAGCAGGATGCCACCTCACCCTTAAAAGACAATAACGTATGGCAGAAATTGATTGCTGTTTGGAATTTGCAAATGTAAACTTTGAATGAGGAGGTTCAACACACTTATGCCTATAGAATATTGTCGGTTGTTTATTTATTGATTGGGTATTAAGATAACTTTCTATTGAGAACTAGTTTAGTTAGAGCTGCCTTATATAATAATATGTAAAAGCTAATTTGGAAATAACCCGTACAACACCATGTACGCGAGATAATATGTAATCATTGTATATGTATATTCGTCGAATTGTTTTGAATACTAAGATGTTATTAAATAGGTATTTATAATCAAGGCGTTTACTTAAATAAGGTAGGTATATTACGTTGAAAAGATTTCGAAGTCGGGTGAAATGAATGCGATTAAAAAATGAAAAGAAAAACTTCAAGAAATTGTTGACGTCACATCAAAGAAATCGTCAAAACTCGTATTTATTTTATTAAATTAAATTATTAATAGGGGCAAACTGTAGAGATGATTTAACAGTTCACTATTTAATAAAAATGAGTTAAGAGACATTATTATGACTAGTTATACCGGTAGCGGACGCCATTGGTCGACCTGACATTGGTGGGGTGATGAAAAGGTTAAGCATGCATTATAAATAGATAACGATCACTTAAGTACGGATTGAGGCATGAACAACATAGCAGATACTGTTATTTAGTGAATTATATGATTTATAGCAATAGTCGTGAGATTGTTGCCAACAAAATGGTATTATTGTCTTTATTTTGAATAAGTTGGTACGCCAATTTAATTACGTATTTTCATAGTATGACTATCTATACAAATAAATAAAATTGGATTGTCTGTTTGTAATATTAAAATAACCGCTGTTTACTAAGTGCATTTCGATGTATACACGGCACATATACGAAAACAACATTTTTTTACAATTTTTTTCTGTCTGTCTGTCTGTCTGTTTCGGCTAATCTCCGGAATAGGTAGATTTATTTCCACGGGACTTTCACTGGCAGATAGCTGGTGTTATAAGGAGTAACTTAGGCTACTTTTATTTTGAAAAAAGCATTAGGGTTCTGCGTAAAATATATAAATATACACGCGAGCGAAGCCGAATAGGAACTGCTAATATGTAATAAAATTGGGTGTAATATGGGCGGAGGATGGGTTGCCCCCTGGGTTTGTCGATGTATCATAGTAGTAGCAGTAATGACAATGAAAAAATTAAGACCAAGTGAGGGTAGTCACTGTAACTCGCAACTCGTACCACTGCGTTCTTTATCATCTGTTCAAAAGGTGCCACGACCGGTGCAATTCCAACAAAAAAAAGACAGCACTTATTAATTTGAAACGGGTACTTCAACATTTTTATTTATTACCAGCTTCACAATGTAATACCAAAAGCTACTGAAAAAGGAATCTGTTATAAAAACCGACTGTCACTTCTTTACAACTGCTATTTATAAACAAAATTAACATGTTTTGTCATGTCCATTCAATGTGTTGGTGTCACAAATACAAAAATATCTATCTACAGGGGTTATGTTACGTTTTGCTAGAATAAAACGTTAAATAATAAATGTTTTGGTCAATTTATAATACTTTGTTACATAATATATGAGTTTAAGAACCTACCTACTTAATAGAGATACAATTTGAAAGTAGATTTAATCACCCGAAAAATATTCGGGAAATGCAAAGTAAGCGGTAATTTAATTACTGTATAATTATGTTTGCTGGATGTAGCAGGTTTAATTTTTACCATTTAGTGTATATTGGAAAATGTGGTAAGCCTCCAGGCAATATAGACAACGGAGGTTTTTTTTGAAGGGAAAACTTCTTTAGGTACGGCTGTGCATTTTTGCTATGGGGAAAAAGCACTGAACTCGTGACCGTCACGCTAATAATACATATATAAATCCACTAGAGGGCGCTAATCTAAACATTGAGTTCTCTCAGCTCCTTATTAATTAATGTCACCAACTTGCTAATGTGACGTTTTAAGTTCGTCGTTTCGTTTAAATTTTCACTTCTATCGGCACTCTTCAAACCACTTGAGTTCGAAGATAATAATACTTTATGTAAACACGTCTGGTTTATGTGATGTAAGTCTTTATTTTTTAAATTTAAATTGGCTTTTTTCAGACTACATTGTACATATTAAAATTGTCCATTTAATTAAAATCATTCTTCGTTTCTGTACCCAAGTCTTCGCACGTGTCTTATACCGTTTGTTCAGTCGAGTGAAGATGTAAGAGAAATCCTGCAGCTTATACTTGTCGTAAAACATCGCGATCGGAGTGCAAGTTCAATAAGTACTATTGTATGTTTTTTCGCTGTAACGTGAGTCATAAAATAATAATGTTATTATTAATAGAGATGCAGACCTACTTGCGTTTGTCCTGACACAATATTTGTAGAAAAACATTAAGGACATATTCCATCTGAAAATTGTATGTACATTTCCAAGTGGAATGTGATAAAAATGTAACATAACTGATGTACATTAACTGTAATATATTAAAGGCTTGTATCAAAGTCCAAATGGAAAAATATGCTATAAGGTACAAACGGAAAAAGCCTTAAATATAGTCAAAATATAAATAAAAATTCTAAAGAAAGTGTTCCAAACGTTTCGCTAAAACAACTAACAGATGCTAAGTCTACTCGTTAATTCAAAGAGAAACCTGTTGTGTTCTTTCACTAAATCCCTATTTGTTTCTCAATTTACATTAACACAATGTTTTATACAATTACAATAAAAACTTTCGTGAGTGATATTCATGTTTATTAGAGACTATACGGTTTTACTCACGTTTGTATTTCGGGGATGCCCGACTAGTTTCGGACCCGACGGGGGCCCTTTTTCAAGGAGTGAAGCGTCCTGCCGCGACGGTGTCAGGCGTCACACTAGTCGGGCATCCCCGAAATACAAACGTGAGTAAAACCGTATAGTCTCTAATAAACATTTTATACAATTGCTGACAATTTTGCCATAACATCGTAAAAAATTTCGCAATACCTAAAACAGCTATTGCATATATTAAATAGCTGTGTGCATGCAATTAAAACCTCTGCATACAAAATGCTCGCACTGCAAGGAAAGAGCAAATTGTACTTGACGCTGTATCGCGCTCAGCCGCGTCAAATAAGTGCTTCACAAGTGTGTGTACACGTAGCAGTGCATGTGAAGGCTTCTTTGAGTTAAATTTAAAATGCTCGTGATGTATTGGTCACTGTAGTGATAGATAAATATTTGCAGTTTTAACTATGTTATTGGAGTCAAGTTTGGTTAAGTCGACTTGGAATCGAATTATTTTTATAATAAAGGTTTCAAACGTTTGTGATACTTAGGTATTTTTTTTCCAATTTAATCCAAAGTTACAATTTAGATGATCCTATGAGTTTTATTATTTTTAATAATTTTTACTTGTTTCCTAACAATACATAAATTAAACGCAGACATTCCAACTCGCCTTCAGTACAGTCGTCCAGTCTCCGCTTTCCAGTCATGTCATTCTATGTATATACTATTATAAATCTATTAGAAATACTACACTTAGGACTATTAAATTTTGAATTTCTGTAGATTTGAGCCGCTTCCGTATTCGAACGGTTTCAATTAAACCTAAAAATATATTAGCTCTGGCCCGAGCCGTCCGAGTCCGAGCCAGTGAAGTGTTAATGCACCTTATCCACGCATGGTATAGTGATACACATCAAGTCAAAGTGATAGTGATACACATCAAATCGGTTGAAAAACAGACAAGACAATTATATTGAACTGTTGTATCTTTACCTTTTATACATATATTAAATTTGTACAACTATAACTTTTAACAGAACTGTCCTAATTCTGGCCTCCGTTCCGCAACATTTAGAACACAATTACATAAGGTACTTTCTAAACAAGTGATGAATATGCAAAGTCTGCTGCAGAGAATAATTTAAATTGTACTGTAGTCGCATCTGGCAAGGGATGCATGAAAGTAATTAAATGACGTAAATGGGCGGCCATGTCTTTTAGTAGAGAAAAAAATAATGCATATTTGTGTGGTAACAATTGAGAAAACCTGGTTCTATCAACAAAAAACTCAGCTTATTACATCTTTTGGGAGCTTAATGTTTTGGCAAAATAAAAGTAATATGCTTAATAGAGTAAAGGCGACATCTGGAGTGGTATACTATGTGGATCTTGCATTGTTTAAGCGTCCGGCCATATACATAATTATATTATTGGAATCAAACATAGCTTACTTAGAAATCATAAAGTGTGTGATGAGACTGGTGATGCCCTCTTTTCCTTAATAAGTATTTACTTGTTTTATGATGATATTTGTTTTAGTTATCACCTTTTTTGAGAAACGTGACTAGTATATTGAACGGCTCTTTGAAGACAATTACAATAATGGTGATTTTGTGTTGAAAGCAAATTTTTCAGAGATAATAATTTATTTCATCAGTATGAATTTTCACTATGCTGTCAATTTGGGGTGCTGGCTATGAAAACCTCCCCGTGGTGCACCCTGGGCAACGTCGGCGATGGTGCTTTTTTTTGTTTCCTCCCTCTGGAGGGGGCATCATCGCCGTCGGCTAATATTCTGGCAAGGAGGGGCCTGCCTCTAAGGCCACTCTATGTTTTTCCGTCTGCCCTCTGATTCATGCAGAGGGTATTGTATGGAGAAACGAAAAAGGGGCGACGGGTTCACGAAAACTGAATTAGCTCAGAAATAGTGAACACAGGTCTAACATAGACCACCGATCGGCCCAACCGTAACTCTGCCCTTTAATGGACAGACACGGAGGCTCCTTGGAGCTACGAGGAAGAAAACCTCTATAAAAATCACTAACGCGGGGCGGAAGGGCTTGCCGTCATTGGATTTCTTCAAGGACGGTGGGCATTGGTCTGCATACAGGCCGCCTTCCGGCCAAACCGTAATCCTGAACTGACAGGACCGGTGGTTCTCCGGGATCGCGAGGAAGAAAAACCTCTATAAAAAATAACCCCAATCTCACGCTCTGACGCCTGGCAATGGGATGGATGGCTGAGGGGAACTCAGTCCCGAAGGCGTCCCTGTCGGAGGACATAAAACTCATACACAATGGCAGAGGTTAATACAGAAGTATCTACCCAGGAGGGTCCCAGACGCTGTTTGTCTGGGGAATCCCTCCCGGAGCCAGTTGGCTCCGGCAGCTCCCAGTCGTATTCTGGGGGGAGCAACCAATGCCCAAACAGCCCGTCGGTCAGCTGTAAATCGACCACCGAAACAACCGCGAAGGTCGCGATATTAGAGGGAGATCAATTAGATGTGGTGATGTCTGACAGCCAATCGGAAAAAAGTCAGGTGAGCTGCGCAGCACTGGCTGCATCGAAATTTTGGCGCGGCGGAAAACGACCGCGGCCTACAAATCCCGAAGATGGCCGGAGCAGAAGCCGCTCGGGTTTAGACTCTGCCTCCTCGAGCGAAGCTGACGACACATTGCCAGTCGCTAAAATGCCAAAAGCACAACGTGGTAGAGGTCGACCGCCTACGACCGGCGCGTACATCGGTGCTGCCAAGGCGCGTAAAGAGGCAGCAGCTCTTCGGGCTGCCGAAAAAGCTGCACAGGCGGAAGAAGAGGAAGAGCGCCTCAAAAACTTGTTCCTCAACATTTCCGCCAAAAAGGGGGAGGTACAGAAGAGAAGGCTCCGGGGACAGGCAGGTAGCGGGACTTCCCTCTCCTCGACAGAGGATGGTTCTGCTCCTGACTGGGGGGGGCAAATAAGTGAGGCGTTAAAACGCATTACGGAAATGGCCAATCTCTCCAAGGGTCCGAAACGCACTTGCCAGAAGACGCTGATGGAGGCTGCCTCCTCAATCAAGGAGGCAACGGAGGCGCTTCTAAAGTGTTCCTCCTCTGAGGAGACGGGCAAACTTCGTCAACACATTGGTCATCTTGAAGCGCGCTTGGCCGAATCGCAGAAAGCCAACAAGGAACTACAAGAGGAGATGCGCGCCTTACGAGATGAAATTCGCAATGGACGTCGTGAAGGAAGTGCTACCACCGAAATGACAGCAACTCCACAGCGGGTAGAAATGACATCAGATGCTGCCATTTCCAGGATAATGGCGGAAATGGAAAAGCGCATTATGCAGCGTATCTCTGCTTTGGAAGGGGTAAAGGAGCGTCCACCGCTGGCGGCACCCAGAACAGTGTCATACGCAGCAGCGGCCAAAACAACTCCGAAAATCAGCCTAAACAAAAAGGCGGCTGTTCCAGAGACTGTTACAACACCCTCTGCGGTAACCACCTCTGTGACAAAGACGAGAAGAGGAAAGAAGCCGAACGCTTCTCCTTCGGGTGTTGGTGTGGCTTCCACACAGTCATCTCGGAACGAGACCTGGGAGGTGGTGGGAGCCAAGAAAAAGGCTAAAAAGAGCCAAAAAAAGGGGGCCAAAAAAACCACCAAGGCCGATGCGGTAAAGGCTCCCAAGAAGCTCCGTGCCCCGCGTTCTACAGCTGTCGTCCTTACTTTGACGACGGCAGCCACAGGGAGGGGCGTAGGATACGCTGAGGTCCTCAAAAAGGCTAAGGCCTCTGTAGATCTGAAGGTCCTAGAAATTGAGGGGGTCCGATGCAAAACAACACGCACCGGAGCTCTACTCCTAGAGATTCCCGGTGCCACCAGTGGCCCCAAAGCTGATGCCCTTGCAGCTAAGTTGAGGGAATCTCTAGATGCAGCTGACGTAAGCGTGTCCAGGCCCACCAAGTGTGCAGATGTGCGCATTTCGGGCCTGGATGATTCTGTGACAGCGGATGAGATGGTGTCCGCTGTGGCAAATGTCGGCGGCTGCGCTCCGGATCAAGTAAGGGCTGGAGTAATTCGTTTCGGTCCTGGAGGTTTAGGGACGGCAGTGATTAGCTGCCCAGTTGCAGCGGCCCAGAAAATCGCAGATGGTCATAGCCTTTTAATTGGGGGCTTCCTCAAGGCACAGGTGCGGCTGTTACAGCCCCGCCAAACCAGGTGCTTCCGGTGCTTGTCTGTGGGGCACGTTGGGGTGAAATGCACAGCGGAAATCACAGTGGGAGATCGATGCTTCCGCTGCGGCCAGTCCGGACATAAAGCAAGAGCCTGCAATGCCCCACCATGCTGTTACAAATGTACAGCTGAAGGCAAACCGGCCAATCACCGGGCAGGCACCAAGGCCTGCTCTACATCAAGGCCAAAGACAGGGGATAAACCAATTGCTCTCCAGCTTAACGAAACAAGGATGAATGCCACTGGAGAGCAAGTTGCTCGTTCACAATGCGGTGCGGAAATGGAAATCCAATAATAGATCAACATCTCCGCATCCTTCAGGCGAACCTAAATCACTGCGCTAATGCCCAGGATCTTCTGCTCCAGAGCATGGCGCAGTGGTCTATCAATGTCGCTGTTATCGCCGAGCCATATTTTATCCCTCCCGGTGACATCTGGGCTGGGGACTTAGATGGCTTGGCGGCAATTGTTCGCGGTACCGCCGCTCGGTCCTCCCCCTTTGTAGTCATTGCCAGAGGACGGGGTTGTGTGGCGGTAGCTGTTGATGAATGTGCGGTCGTGGCCGTATATTTTTCGCCGAATCGTATTCTAGCAGAGTTTGAGGATTGGCTCACTCAGCTCGCTGTCGTCATCGAGGGGTGTCGACCTCGCCCTGTTTTTGTCTTGGGGGACTTCAATGCTAAGTCAACTGCTTGGGGTTCCCCTGCCACAAATGCGAGGGGCGAGGCACTGGAGGAGTGGGCCGTATCATGTGGCCTAGTCCTCCTGAACCGGGGTTCCGTGGCCACGTGCGTTCGTCAGCAGGGCAGTTCGATTGTGGACATTTCGTTCGCAAGCCCTGCTCTGGCACGCCGTGTCCGGGACTGGCGTGTCATGGAGGAGGTGGAGACGTTGTCCGATCACAGATATATTCGGTTCGACGTTTCTCCCCTGATCTCTGAAGCGTCGGTCGCGGTGGCTTCCCCTGGTCCGCGTTGGGCGCTTAAGCATTTGAATCGCGAGCTCCTCCTGGAAGCCTCCATCGTACAGGCCTGGGTGTTTGCACCAGACAGGCCTGTCGATGTTGATGTAGAGGCAGAATGGTTCCGGGAGGCCATGTCGCACATTTGCGATGCGGCTATGCCCAGAGTTCAAAACAGACCTGCGAGGCGCCAAGTGTACTGGTGGACACCGGAGATAGCGCGGCTGCGGAAAGAATGTGTGATCGCGCGCCGCCAGTACTCAAGGTTCCGCAGGAGGCGTCGCCGCCCAAGTGATGCGGCAGCACGCGAGACGGAGCTCCTTCAAGGTTACAGGGAGACCAAAAGATCTCTTCAAGCGGCGATAAAGCGGGCCAAAAAGCAGGCTCGTCAAGAGTTACTGGAGACTTTGGACCAAGATCCGTGGGGGCGCCCCTATCTCTTGGTAAGGGGCAAACTGCGCCCGTCAGCACCTCCGCTAACTCAGAGTCTCCATCCAGAGCTGCTTGAAGATGTCGTGGGCTCCTTGTTTCCGTCTCAGACGGTGGAGCACACCCCTCCACCGATGGCTCCGTCCCAAGCGCTCGACGCTGGAGATGACGACGGCGTGCCCGAAGTCACTGAGGTAGAATTGAGGGCAGCGGTGCAACGGCTTAAATCCAAGAGCACCGCCCCTGGACCCGATGGCATTCCAGGCCGAGCATGGGTCCTTGCCCTCCAGGCTCTCGAGCCCCGACTTAGAGGGCTTTTTAGCGCATGTATCGAACGGGGCCAGTTTCCGAAACTGTGGAAGACGGGGAAACTGGTCCTAATCCGTAAGGAGGGGCGTCCGGCAGACTCGCCAGCCGCCTACCGGCCCATTGTATTGCTCGACGAGATCGGTAAGCTCTTTGAGCGAATAATCGCGGGTCGTCTCGTCGAGCATCTCTCTAGAGTGGGGCCGGACCTATCGGATAATCAGTTTGGTTTCCGTAGGGGGCGCTCCACTGTGGATGCGATCATGCGTGTTAAAGCTCTGGCGGAGGAAGCGGTGTCTCGGGGCGAGGTGATGTTGGCGGTGTCTCTTGATATCGCCAACGCTTTCAACACCTTGCCCTGGAGTTCCATTAGAGAGGCACTTGTGTATCACGGAGTGCCTCTCTCCCTCCGTCGAATTGTCGGGGCATATCTGTCAGACAGAGCCGTAGTCTACCCGACTCGGGCAGGATACGGTTGGCGAAACATGTCGTGCGGTGTTCCGCAGGGGTCAGTGCTGGGCCCTCTCCTGTGGAACATCGGCTACGACTGGGTGCTACGCGGTGTGCTCTTAGGAGGTGTCGTTGTAACATGTTACGCCGACGACACACTCGTGACGGCGCGAGGCAAGACGCACCGCGACGCGACCATAAAGGCCACGGCCGGGGTCGCCCAAGTCGTTACGAGAATTCGGCGGCTGGGTCTCCAGGTGGCCCTCAACAAATCCGAGGCCATCTGCTTCCATGGCCCCCGCAAGGGACCACCTAGGGGATCCGGCCTTATTGTGGGAGGTGTTCGCATCGGCATCGAGTCCTCGATGAGATATCTGGGGCTAGTTCTCGACAGCCGATGGGACTTCGGACCTCACTTCCGAAGTCTGGCCCCCAAGCTTACGAGAGCGGCGGCAGCGCTTTCACGGTTACTACCCAACTTGGGGGGGCCCGAAGCCTCCTGTAGGAGACTATACGTTGGAATCGTGCGGTCCATAGCCCTATATGGGGCACCAATTTGGGCGGAGACCCTGACAACCCGCAATGTCGCAATCTTGCGACGTCCACAACGGGTTATGGCTGTCAGGGTCATAAGAGGATACCGCACGATCTCTTTTGAAGCGGCGAGTCTCCTAGCCGGAACTCCGCCATGGGACCTAGAAGCGAAATCCCTCGCATCACTGTACCAGTGGCGCAGGGAGGTGCAAGAGCAGGACCTGGGACCTGTCCCCCGTGAAATCGAGGTGCAACGGTCTCAGCTCCGCCAGGTGCTCATGGCTCAGTGGAAAGAACGACTTGAGCGACCGAGCGCGGGGCACGCCACAATTGTGGCGGTAAGGCCCGTCATGGAGGATTGGCTGGAGAGGCGACATGGCGCTCTCTCCTACCGGATGACGCAGGTACTCACTGGACACGGCTGCTTCGGGAAGTACCTGTGTCGCATAGGCCGGGAGCCAACGTCTGTGTGCCACCACTGCGGGGGCCGCCGCGAGGATACCGCACTCCACACTCTGGTGGAGTGCTCTGCGTGGGCGCAGCAGCGTGCTGACCTCACGGCGGCCATTGGTGTGGGTAGCCTCTCGCTGGAGACTATGATTATGTCCATGGTCCAGAGCGAGAGTGCGTGGGATTCCGCCGCCTCTTTCTGTGAGGTAGTGATGGATGCCAAAGAAGCGGCGGAGAGGGAACGGGAGAGAACAAGTACTCTTCCGTCCCGCAGAAGACGCACCAGGCGCCGGAGAGTGCAAAACGATCTCCGGCCTCCATGAGCGCTTGAGTGGGGTCGCCTGGTTTAACAGGCGGCCAAGTCTGCCGGGGTTCACAGGGATTTCCTTCATAGGGTACACCTGAGGCCCCGGCTGTAAGACCCGGTGATGGAACACTGTGTGGTTTTAGTCGGTTCGAGTCCGACATACCACCTCGCCGTTTGGCCCCGGTGAGGTGATGACCCGTGGGGGTTTCCACACATTAAAAAAAAAAAAAAAAAAAAAAAATGCTGTCAATTTAATATTGTTGTATAGAAATTTCCGTATCTTAAATATTTTTTCATCAACTCGTTTTATACCTGTTTATTTCTGTAAGGTTATCTGGAAATTAACGCTCTTAGCGATAAAGGCGCGATCGTTTTAAACGATAATTTTTGTTTACCTACAATAAAGTTTTATCTATCTATCTCAAATTTAATATTATATAACGTTTATAACGAGTCAGCTGTACAGTCTCAGGCTTAGATTGTTGAATGAAAATGTCAACTTAAAATACATTTCATAGAATTGTTAATATTGCAAATGAAATGGAATTGTAAATACATTTATTACTTTATATCTATCTGTTATAAGCCACTAGCTGTAAGCGAATGTCCTTTCATCTCAATATTGGAAAGGAAATTAAACGATTTTAAACCAAAAACATCACACAGTGAAGACCCTTTGATCAAATCACTTTTACTTAAATATTCTTTGACCATGGTTAAATTTCACAATAGAAACAATTTAAATCGACTCATCAGAGTGAAGTTTGTCACACAAGTAAATTTTAGCGGTTTGTTAGTTACGAAAATGTTTTCCGGGTTGTAATAGGTGATGTGGAATTGAGATAAATTAAGCAATGGACTTAACATCAGTACGTTTATTTGACGTCGTGTGATTTTTTCGATTTATTTATAAACGTGTTTTCATCTATTTATCATCGTTTTGTCTAACCAAAGATTATTTGTAAAAAAAATCTTTTAGCGATTAGGCCGCCCTTTGTACCTATTAATCTGATGTATTCATTGTAAGATAATTAGAACGAAATACCTTATCGTACGTTACACTTCAGACGCTCGGCGGATGAGGACTAGCGAGAAAAAAGTGTTAGCGCAACGAAAAATGCTGACCGCATGTTGATTTATTTTATTTACGCCATCTGTTGATTCTGCGCGATACTACTGTAACTTTCATATTAGTTGTATACTTATCCCACTAATGTGATAAATGTGAAAGTTTGGATGGATGGATGGATGTTTGTTACTCTTTCAGGCAAAAACCACTGAACCGATTGCGATGAAACTTGGTATGTAGATAGCTAGAGATCTAGATTAATACATAGGCTACTTTTTATCCCGATATTCAAACAGCATCGGGACTTATGAGGCTGTAACCGCGGGGCGCAGCTAGTATAATATACTTAATTAATTAATAGAATTGTTTAAATGTACATTGATGTTTCAAACAAGTTGTAGTCTATTACTGATATTTTTTTAACTTTTTGGTTAATTCATGTTACCTTTGTATAGTAATAATTATGGTATATGCTATCCGTGTATGTAGGTTAATAATTATGGTCTGCATCTGCGTCACTTGGGCCCAATTGAAAACCAGCGTCAGGCTTTCGTCTGACACAATGCGGAATTGGGTCCGTTATTTTGGCACTAACGGTAACCACAGCTGCAAAATTGTTTATACTTTTTATGTGTTGCCAAAAAATAAATATTTTCTTTCTTTCTTTCTTTATATGGTAATTTGGTATCTACGGGAAAAGATTTAGATAATTTAAAGTCCATAAACGATACCGGTTTCTTGGCCTCGTCGAGGGATCTAAAGACGATCGACCTTCAAGCTAAGAAGGCTTCTGAGCGAAAGTCCGATGATGCTTGAGCACGATCCACCCATCACTTCACTAGAGTACGACAGAATATTTTATTTTTTATTGATAGCAATAGGACCTGTCTACACTTTATAAGATACTAGTAACCCGCCCCGGCTTCGCACGGGTAGTAGAGACATCTTTTCTTTTTTTTTTTTATTGTTGCACGTCAGAATGACCTCAAACCGCCTGATGGAAAGCTAGAGTGAGGTCCAAAGACCACCATTATAGATACGGATGATACTATAATGGTCGCCCTTAGCTTGACGGCCTCGAGAGTTGCTTTTTCACGCCCCGCTTAAAGGACCCGGAATTATATTTTCAAATATCATCATCATATTTCAACCAATTTACACAAAACGTTAACAAATTATACACCTAAACCTTCCTCATGAATCACTCTGTCTATTGGTGAAAACCACATGAAAATCCGTTCAGTAGTTTTTCAGTTTATTGCCAACAGACAGACAGACGCGGCGTGGGACTTTATTTTATTATTTGTAGTGATGTAGTGACTAGCTGACCCGCGCAACTTTGTCCGCGTTTATAAATTTTCCCCGTTTTTGCGACATTTTTCATTGATGCTCCGCTACTATTGGTCGTAGCGTGCTGTTATATAGCCTATATCCTTCCTCGATAAATGGGCTATCCAAACTTAAATATTTTTTTAATTCGAACCAGTAGTTCCAGAGATTAGCGCCACAACCAAACAAAGAAACAAACTCTCCACCTTTAAAATATTAGTATAGATATATAGTATAGATATAATAATAACACTATACGTAAACTACTGTCCTTAGAACGCTGACCTGGAAATTATTTTGGTTATTTTGATTTATATTAATACGAATGAATATTTCCGTGAGTGGTATTTATAGTTAAGAATATACTTTCAGTACAATGCAGCGCCTGACAAGAACGCGAGAAGTCGCTTCGCTCCTTAATGCCCTGTCTGTCAGACTCGGAAATAGTCGGGCTTCCTCAAAACCCATGTAAGTATAACTTTAATAACGTTTAAAGTACATCTCTAATGACCATGATAATACAACCGTAATTTCTACACGGGGTTATTTGAACAAATAACATGGCACTATTTATATTTAGGTGCTTAAAATTATGGTGGCATGTTCTCCTTTAGATCTTAATTGGATCTTAAGGCTGGACATTAATAATAAGGAATATTGTCTGATCCAAAAAAAGTATTTAGTTTAATTTTGCTGGAACACCAGATTCCGCCCCTCTTTTTTTTTAAAGACATTTCCCGCATTAGGAATGACTCCTGTCGCGGGGGACTTTACAAACATACCAACAACGAACACAAAGAACACCCAGACTCGGGTGGGAATTGAACCCACGACCTATGGTGTAGCAATCAGGGTCACTAACCACCAGACCAATAGGAAAGTATTTTCTATTCTGGCTGTTAAATGTACCTACTTAATGATTTTTCGAAACTATCTTATGTAAGATATACAAAGGGTCTAATATATTTGAATCATCAGTTATCGGTGTAAATAAGGTGTAAATAAACGCGTGCAGCACCTGTGGTGTCACATTTTAAATGACCGATTGATTGCAATTGTCTTTGGCGTCATCCTGTTCTTTACAAACTAAACTTAGCGTTAGTTCCTTTCGTTTGTTATTTATTGTTTGTTTTTAACGACGGAACCCACTTACCGTTAAATGAACCATGTTCTTATTGGATAAAAACTACAAAAAAATATATTAACTCAACTCTCTTTTCTCTCTTTCTCTTTTAACTCTTTTTTTTCAACTAAAGCATCAAATCACTGCTATTTGTTACGCTTAGGTCTAGAACTGACTTCAAACATAAAAGTTGAAAGCCACTCACTAAACGTTGTTGAAAACTTTCATCTTTTTCAAGTCGGGGCCGTATTTTAAAACTGTTGTGACAGTTTATTAATTTAGTTAAAGGCTTTTTAATCTCATTTGGTTCTAGGAAAACCAGAATAAATGAAAATCCAAGGAGCTTAGATGTTAATTAAGATTATGTTTGCTTATTTTAAAACATGATTTTAAATTATAATGTACAGTCTAGATAAATCTAAATCATCTGATAAAATAAATTGTATTTAGTGTTCGGATTTAAACATTATCTCGTTAGAATTTTCAGCAGAATGGTTTTTAATTAAAACTATTCCACTAATTGCCAAAATACATACATAAAGTCTTTGAATATGCTAATAATGCTGTAAAGCTATTTGGTTTACAAATGCCTTTTTGTTCTTTTTATATTCTTTGTCTCTTTGCTTGCTAATAGTACTTTTACTTCTAGAACATTGATTAATAAGTGTATCGTGGTTTACATCTCCCAATATAAGCCGTAACTCCCAACAATCATTACATATTATAAAACAAAGTCCCCCGGTGCGTCTGTCTGTCTGTTCACGATAAACTTCAAAAGTACCTGGCAGATTTTCATACGGTTTTCACCAATAGATAGAGTGATTCATGAGGAAGGTTTATGTGTATTATTCATTAAGGTTTTGTATAAATTTGCTGAAATATGACGATTGTTGAAGATGTCGGAAAAAATCATGCCGACTGGGAGCTTTACTAGTTTGCGCCGCGTAAACCAATAGAGTTACTTACCTACATGAAAACAATGTATTACAGAATTATTTCTTTTCAAACTATATATTAACTATGATAGGAAATAATGTTAATGTAATGTGTAAATGTATGTAATGTGTGTATATGACTGATTTATTTATTTACATAGGTATACCACCTAACCCGACAGACGTTGTCTTGTCTTAACTATAAGTATTGAATTCGAATTGGTATAATTAATAACAAAACAATAATTATTCCAAAAACATAGTTCCGACCGATGCGTCATACATAAACGATATTTGCAGCGCGCATTCTGTCAATCGCGCCAACTGTCAAACGACTGACAGTTATGTATGTCAAAAGCGCTAAGGTAAACCTTGTCCTGCCGGGACGTAAAAAATATTTTTCCTGTAACCCTATCGCAGCGCCATCTACCGGGTCCAATTGTAAATCTAAACCATTCTCGAATCCACCTGAAGACACAAAAAATTTCAGTAAAATCTTTCCATCCGTTTAGGAGGAGTTCAGTAACATACACACATACAGTAGAAACATATATTTAAAGATGGGTATTATATATTATAGCTATCAATTCAACAACACAAAAAGCATACTTAGTCTACCGCAACTACAACGTCGAGATATTGATGGCTTCCCTTTGAAACTTTCTTAGAGCGCATGGGTACTTAAATTATTTCTATTCCAACTACAGCATGAAGATACAAAGAATAAAGTTGGAAAGAATCTATATTTACGAATCTATTGAGTGGTACAAAGCCATACTAGCGGAGATATTTTTTTGATATTTTTATGTTTATGTAAACTAGAAGACTACTTGTTTGTTTGGAGTAAGGAGAAATATCTCATTCCATTCAAAAATCTACTGATTTTGGCTGCTTGATAGATTTGACACTCTGTCCAGTAGAAAAAGTTGGCGCTTACGTTGTTTTTTTTTTGGTAGTTTATTT
Organism: Euplagia quadripunctaria; assembly: GCA_963859945.1. Taxonomy (NCBI): domain Eukaryota; kingdom Metazoa; phylum Arthropoda; class Insecta; order Lepidoptera; family Erebidae; genus Euplagia; species Euplagia quadripunctaria. The sequence continues at coordinate 25,901,881 of OY982561.1, forward strand.
TTACTACTGAATAATTCTGAGTTGCAACACAGAATATAGACCGTGTGTGGTAGACGACAATGATCTAGCATTCTATAACGTGGGATCAAAAATATAACTTATCGAAAGTTCGTATCTCCATTTGGTTAAATTTTACAGGAGGAAGAAAAAACTATTTTATTAAATAACTGACTACAAAACATAGAAAAACAGATTTATGTACATTTAAATATTAATTGTGCTTATGTTTGTTGTAATTATTATTTATATCTGATAACATGATTAATTAATACTTCTCAAACATGTGTAATGGATTTACGAAGTACGCAGTTTTATTTGTTGTAAATGGAAAAGAAAACTAATAAAAACAAGTAGGAAATACGAGTAATTGCATCGTGTCCGTCACTGCATTTTACACTAGATAATATCAAAATAAAAAACGATTCCTGGCCCAAAAAATGTATATAAAAGAATATGGCATTGCAACGCATGCCGGGTGCAGCTAGAATCCAATAAAAATAATTATCAAATTCGAACTACCCTATAAAAAGTTATGAGTAGTTGATTTGAGGACCACCTCAATTTTCGTCGGTTAAAAATATAGCGTCCGCCAACATCTTGGAGAATATATCGGAATGAATAAAAAGTAATAAAAAAAAATATGATTAACTATTTATACAATAAATTAATCAAGTCATTTCAAAACTAGTTTAGTACACACTCATCTTCTGCAAATAGAACGAAAATGTTTCGCATTTGAACGTTCGTTTTGTAACGTTTCCTGCTTCTCTTTAGCACCTCTTTCTCGAAATCTTCCCCTCGAATTTGTCGACTTGCCTTATGCCCCTTAAATCACGTTCCTTTTCCTCTATTTTGCTAGCTATACTTCAACATTTAACATTTCTACGCAATTCAATTGCTACTTAGCGAATCACGTGTCAAGTGTACAAGTTGTAAATGGTCGGCAACGCGCATGCAATTCCTCTAGAGTTCAAAGCGGGCAGGCGGGCCGTATGCTTATTTGCCACCGACGTGGTTTAAAAAACTCACTAATATTTTGTATATATATCATACACATGTGCGTCACTTTTTGCCTTTCAATATTTTAGGCAGCTGTTCAAATGCAATCAAAGACAAGACCTGCCTTTTGATTATAATACTCATCTGTAAACAATGCATTGTTACATTTATTGTGGTATTCTGCTCTCGATTCCAAGTGTGTTCTGCAAGCTTTGCTAACGGTGACATGGGCCAGAGAGTTGTCGAGAATTTCATTCAGAGGTGATTTATATTCTTATTTAACTATTAATTTAGTTTTTGCTTGTCTCACCTTTATTCAATCTTATTTTGCAAAAAGCGAAGAAAAGTAGGACTGTTTGAGTTGTTTTATGGTTGGGAAAGAACCTCCATACCATAAAACATTGCAGCAAATTGTCAATATCAGCTTCGATTTGTGTAGCTCTTCGTGGAAATTTAAGTAGGTAAGGCCCCTACTGGTCAGTAGGGTCCCTAAATTTCCTTGTGTTCAGGTAGTTGATGTCACGATCTGCCTCTACTCTTTAGAGGCTTCAAATGCTTGTACATTTTGATCCTTGGCAGGTAAAATGCGATTTAGAGATTTTCTGAACACATTCTAGACACTAGACCTATTTCGTGTTGACAGTCCAGGTTGCTCTATATCAGATCCATATACGCTCTATGTTCTCCGGTTGACACGGTGTCCTGAGTAGACCGACACGTGGTGGAATAAATGTTGAACGCGTATAAGAACGCGAATAGAAATGATATTATTTTTTAAAAAACTTCGCTATCCTGCTGACTTCAACACCCTGAAAACTGTTTACTATACCTTATATCAGCCTATATTGACATACTGTATAACGGTCTGAGGAGGTGCTGCCAAAAACAATTTTCTACCTCTGCAACGCGCACAGAGAGCGGTTCTTAAAGTGTTGTTTAGGCCTTTTAGATATCTTACGATCCAACTTTTTGATGAATGTCAGCTGCTCACTGTGAGACAGCCATTTGTATTACACACTATTTCCAGAAAGCACTCCTCTTTAGTACATAACTCTGGTCATGCTAGAAAACATCGTGCATATCACGTCTGCCCAATCCCGACTGTTGACAGTCGGGATTGGGCCACTGGACCACTTTGGTAATACAGCACCATAAAGTTCTTGGGTGTCATTTGTACAATCTCATAAAGTCCTGCAATATTTTTTTCTGTGGTTCCCAATGTAAGAGAGTAGTAACCGAGTGGCTAATGAATAAGTCTTACGATAATATGCAGAACCTTCTCCGATTTTCAATGGTTTAAAACAAAACATCCACACTGTGTTGATAATTTTCGTTAAATAACTTTCACGCCCATGCATGCATGCACATACATACCAACCTATTTTCTGATTAAATAGAGCCTAATGAACAATTTAAATTTGTAATGAACAATAATTGTAACAACAATCCGCTAATCATGAAATGTTGTGATGTTGTGATGTTAATACCTGGACATGTGTATGTTCACCTGGATTGTAAAATAGTGGCAAATAAAATTTATTAATGTATTTTTTAGGCTTTATTACGCATTTATGTAGCAACAATTTGTTTTGGAGTGATAGTTGAGATTTATTATTTAGTAGCCAGTACATTGTGCGTACCTGTTGGCCCATAGAGAACCGCTTGGTGAATATATGCTTATTCTAAGTTAGATGTCGATCAAGATATATTCCAATATACTTGGCGTAATTCACTTGATGGAGGGGTAGTCCGTTTAGAGTGGCAGGAGGACTTGTTCCTTTCCTGTTAGTGAAAGTCACCTGGACGGATTTAGTTTCGTTGGCTTTGATACGCCACGCTTTGAGCCATTTGGACATTTATGTTCTAGACTAGTTTGAAGTTTGTGTGCTGCAGCGTCCGATGAAGTGTCCACTGACAGAATTGCTGTATTATCAGCAAATGTTTCAGTGACCACGCCCTCAGTCGTCGGGAGGTCGGCTGTGAAAAGCAGGCACAGCGTTGGGCCCATAACACTGCCTTGAGGTACTCCAGCTTGGATGGTAGTCCGCGCGGAAATAACATTTTCAAACGTTAAGAGACTATTAGTCCATGTGATCATCTCCTAAAACAACGAAATACACTTCTTTCTTTGTTTGAGCAGATGATCTCATTTCTAAATTTTAAGACAACTGTCTTAAAATGTAGAAATAAAAAATCAAACTTGGCTTGTATCGTTAAGAATTGATAAGGATATACGCTCTGCTTATGGCCGAACAATTTTACTCACAGAATACTAGGTATTACAGTATGGATATTAGCAACAACAATGCGTCGACAGACGCTTTGTTATCAGGTGTTGTATTAATTTATCGCACCCGCTGCTTTGTGCCTCTGTTGTTAGAAATGCCGGGGTAGACTTCTGGGATTTAGGAGTCTTAACAAATACCTATAGTTAGAGTATTATATATTATTTATTAATATCAAGTGGATGATCTATCTCTTTTGTATTTAGAATCTCGCTCTTATGGGTAAATTTACGAAAATTTTAGTAGAAGAAAAACAAAATAAATTTATTTACAACACTCGACGCGGCGTAGTGGCGAGGTGACCACTTTAACCATTGCGCCATCCGTGCAGTACATTGTAATGTAACAGATACGTTTAGTATGTGTAGTAAGCATTATTCTATGTTTTTTAAATAAAAGAAAAGATTAAAAATAATGACAAAAATTTGTGTGATCCATAAATAGTTGTCTCGAGTCTGGGTGTTCTTTGTGTCCGTTATTTGAATGTTTGTGAAGCCCCCGCAACACAGTAATATTCATAATGAGGGAGTAGTCTTTTAAAAAAAAATGTTCTTATAAAAATACTATGAAATAAGGTACTATATTTATGTTATGTAATATATATTTCGAAGACGGACAGGAAAGCCTTTTTTCCTTTAACAATGATTTAGATTATGCTTCGAGTGGGTTTATGTATGTACCGGAGCTACTGAAGCCATGTATTCACTAAAGGACATGTCGCAGATACATATTGCCCATCTTTCATGGGGTATGACTCTGCGATGTCGTGAGTCATTATCACTCGACATTTGCTTTGTACACACTACCCAGTTGTCGATTGAGATGTCGCCCAAAGAATTAATGCTGTGCGGAAAACAGCAACATAACATTGATCAAAAGCTGTTTGGCGACTGTCAAAAGACACGAAAGTCTATCGACTACACACAAAATTAAGCGACCTTAAATCACCTTTAAAAAATGCAACGCTGCCAACTGTACCAACAGAGCAGATAAAACAAAATGCCACTCACAAGTTTGTCATCTTGATTGTTTAAAATAGCGTGGAAAGCAATTCAATATCTGACTAAGCTGCACACTAATTACATGGAATGCAATATAAGAAACCTACGTCACGGTAATATTATCTATCCAGTATTGTGACTCAGCGCTGTCCTTGAAATAAAAACCTACAGCCGCGCGGTACGTTAACACGCGAAAGGGCTGCCCGCCTACAGTATTTTAATTTCATTTACCTACTTGAGTTTCTTTCTATTTATGTGATTACAAATATTATTATGTTTATTATTTAAAAAAAAATATTTGTTGTGAATGAACTAGGAAATGTTCAATAGAAATATGTGTTGTGTTTTTTGATTAGTAGATTTAATATTTTTATGAAGAATATTTGCGCCTCGACCGAGACGTACGAAAAGCTTTATTGTTAAATTTAATAGTACAAATAATCCATTGCCATATTAAGTAACTACTTGTACTAATTTCAATCAAATACACAAACCGCAAGCTTACTGTTCGTTCGTCACTGCGGCGCGGCGGCCCATTCCCGATTGGTTGTGCACCGAATGTATACGAAACTTGAGCGCGTAGGTATGACTCGCTTTCCGACCATTTGTATGAAGATAGAATTGAAGAAGATAAAATTACCGTGCCTTTTTTTATATATAATATATCAATCTTGAAAACATAAAAAAATCCATTTCTTTTAAGTATAATATTATACTTTTTTCATGAGATTTGTTAATTTATTTTAACCATAGAAAAGTACACTGTCCTAAAATTGTAATGTACTTGTACAATATCGGTACAAAGTGCCTAGATTCCAGGGATACTCCAATAAAACTACGGTAGTACCTCAGAGCGAGACATTTATTGAACAGCTGTGTATGCTTATATACAATGACTGTGAACCAAACCATAGGCCCTAGTAATTATTTTACTTAACACCAAAAACTTATTTGGCATTAATTGAATTGTTGTCCTATTTAAGTTTACAACATAAGCCTTTTTTTTATATTATTGTATATTATTTTATTGAATATTGAACATTCCGCCCACCAAAAGGAATATTTCCTTTTAAATCCGCCCACCATGAATAAACAAGGGGAACACGAATAATGGACTGTATATAAACTTAAGGTACAGGTGACGGTATCATAGGACGTGTATAATTAATAAATTGATCCAATAAAATTTCATTCACATATAACGCACTAAAATTTGACAGATTCACAAGTAACATAACAATTCAAGATTTAAAACTATTCTATAGACCAAATGGCTATTTCCAAAACTTTATTGAAGGTTTTGGTATGTGACTACTGTGTCGCGGGAAGTAAACATAACTTCGAAGTTGGACGTTTTATGGTATTGCCCTTGCAACGTACAGTGACAACGCGAGTGATATTGTCCTTTCCTGGATGGACTTCAATAACTCTTCCATACAACCATTTTGCAGGAGGTAAGTTATCTTCTTTTATTAAAACTATGTCACCGATTTTAAAATCTTTAGATCGTACCGCCCATTTATACCTCTGGAAGAAATGTGTAAGGTATTCATTCTTCCATCTGTGCCAGAAACCTTGTACCATACGTTGCGTCAACTGCCACCTGCGTAAAGTACTTACCGTGGCGTCCTCGTAATTATAATCTGGTGTCCCTACCAATGGTTGACCCACTAAGAAATGTCCAGGGGTTAAAGGTGTAGGGTTCTCCAGATCACTGCTGCCTTGGGACAGTGGTCGAGAATTGAGACATGCTTCAATTTGAGATAGAACCGTGGACATTTCCTCAAAGGTAAGTGTTGAGTCACCAACTGTACGTTTTAGATGGTGTTTTACACTTTTAATCCCTGCTTCCCACAGTCCACCATGATTTGGAGCGTGGGGGGGAATGAAATGCCACTCCGTTTGAGAATCTGCGAGAGCTGATGCTATGTTTTGAAACAGTGAGCTTTCTTGAGAAAACAGAACTCGCAATTCTCTGGCAGCTCCGACAAAATTAGTACCATTGTCGCTCCAAATGTGGCGACAATGACCACGTCTAGCAACAAAGCGCCTAAACGCCGCCAAAAATCCTTCCGTGGTCAGGTCTGAAACGGCTTCGATGTGCACAGCACGCGTGGCCATACACACAAACAAGCAGATGTACCCCTTAAACGCTCGCTGTCCTCGTCCTTTAGAGAACCTCATGTTGATGGGTCCCGCGTAGTCGACGCCAGTGTTGAAAAACGGCTTACTCGGAGTCACCCTGCAAGCTGGGAGCTCTCCCATTAACTGGTGCTTTGTAGTAGCAGCATAGCGTATGCAGGGAACACAACCGTGTATATGTGCTCGCACCATATTTTTCACCCGGCTGATCCAGTACTTGGTGCGAATAAAGTTGAGCACCAATTGTTGACCTCCATGAAAGGTTCTTTCATGAGCGTTGGCGACAATCAACTTAGCCAAACTTGAGTCATGAGGTATAACAATTGGATGCTTTGTATCATCAGGTAGTTCAGAGTAACGGAGCCTACCCCCAACGCGTAAAAGCTTACTGTTATTATCTATGAAAATGTTTAATTTAGATAATGGACTTTTCTTGTCTAATGTTTTGTTGTTTTCCAAAGCCACAATTTCTGCTTGAAACCATTGCTGCTGACTTTGCCTAATGCAGAGATGCAAGGCTTCCCGTAGTTCTATTACTGATAGATAAGGTGTTGATTTCATATTATTTTTACGGTGTTTTGCCGACTGTAAAAACCTTTTACATAGGGCAACAACCCTTACTAGCCTTCTTAACGATGAAAATCTAGATCCCCAGACTTCATCAAAATCCGATACCACGGTGACGGTATGAACCTTCACAGCTTTCTTCTCCTCATTAGTACGTATTGCGCTAGGCCTTGTATATTCGACTATCTCACTTCTTAACCAAAGTGGTCCGTGTTTCCAAAGAACACTTCCAAGGAGTATAGATGGGGATGCTCCGCGAGAAGCGATGTCTGCTGGGTTGTCTTTGGACTGGACATGAGCCCATTGGGTGTTGTCTAACAAACTGAGTATCTCCGAAGTCCGATTAGCTACGTAGGTTTTCCAACGACTGGGATGATCGTTTAACCATGCCAAGACAACGGACGAATCGGTCCAAGCATGGATATTCGTCTTTGGTATGTTCATTACCTTAGCTACTTCGGTAAGCAATTTTGACACTAAAACAGCGCCACACAGTTCCAGGCGAGGAATAGATATTTGCTTAATCGGCGCTACCTTCGTTTTGGCTGTTAGAAGATGTGTATGTATCACACCATTTGGATCGATAATTCGACTATATACTACAGCGGCATAAGCTATACTGGATGCATCGCTAAATCCATGCAGCTCCATCACAACATTTTCTTCCTGTTTGCCAATCCACCTAGGGATGTGAAAGTCTACCAATTGCTCCAGTTCTGTTCGGTAATATATCCATTCTTGTAGGAGTCCCGGTGGCAGTTCATCATCCCAGTCAATGCCAGCAATCCATAACCTTTGAATAAAGACCTTCGAGGTTATAATACACGGCGCTATCCATCCTAGTGGATCATACAGCCGTGATATTTCCGAAATCACTGTTCTTTTTGTTTCAGGTGCTGCAGGAGATGACATTCTCACGGAGTAATCGAATTCATCGGTATGCCTATTCCAGGTAAGTCCTAAAACCTTTGTTACTTCATCCATTTTTATTTCTAAATCCTTACCCGAATCTTCCTTTAACACCTCCAGTAAGTGCATTCTATTGCTTGTCCATTTCTGTAGCTGGAACCCTCCTTTCTCTAATAGATCATTCATTTCCCTGTAGATTTTAATTACTTCTGTTTCAGATTGGCAGCCAGTCATAAGGTCATCCATATAAAAGTCAGTTATTACCCGGTCAGCAGCCAAAGGATACCTTTCGCCTTCATCACTAGCAACTTGATTCAATGACTTAACTGCTAAATAAGGGGCGCATGAAGTCCCGAACGTAACTGTTTGAAGCCGGAAGTCCTCAATCTCTTTGCTAGGATCCTCTCTCCAGACAATCCTTTGAAAATCGGTATCTGGCCTTGCGACTTTAATTTGGCGATACATTTTTATTATATCTGCTGCCAGGCAGATCGGATGCTGTCGCCATCTCATTATAATATGTCGCAAATCTGCTTGGAGAGTGGGTCCTACCATCAAGGTATCATTCAAAGAGATCCCGTTGATCCCTTTGCATGATGCGTCATACACCACTCTGACTTTAGTGGTCAGTTTATCTTGTCTTACAACTGCGTGGTGGGGCAAGTAAACCGCATCACTTTTGTTCTTGTCTGGTTCATCAGTGATTTTTTTTAAATGACCAAGCAAAATATACTCCTTTATCACATCAGAATATTGTTGTTTCAGTTCACGATCCCTAGCCAACTTCCTTTCCAATCCTAGCAATCTTTTTACAGCTATGTTTTTCGAACTAAGCGGCCGATCATTTGAACGAAACGGTAATTGCACGATATATCGTCCCTCTTCATCTCTTTTGGTCGTGGCCTTATAAAAGTCCTCACAACACTGTTCTTCAGGGGTGAATGGCTTTTTTGTTAAAGATGGCTCTGCATCCAGTTCCCATAACCTTTTTAACATATCATTCTCTTCAACTTGAGCATGCATCGCAATAATTGTGTTATAGGAATTGAGAGAACTGTCTGCTTTACCGACATGGCCCGACACAATCCAACCTAAATGCGTGTCTTGTGCGACCGGAGAGCCCTTGGGACTCTTGATTAGTCCTACCTTTAAAATACGGCAGTAGGTTTCCGCCCCCAACAAAATGTCGATTTTGTTAGGTACATTGAACTGAGGATCGGCTAAACTAACACTATGAATTTCGGGCCAATCCTGAATTTTAAAAGACGTGTCTGGCATAACTGATGTCAGTGTATTTAACACATGCGCAGTTACTTCCAAGGTAAAGGATGAGTCATGCAATGATTGTATGTTAATATTAACGACATGTCTAGAAACGACCTTGCTATGACCGTTTCCTATACCTGCAATAGTGGTTTTTGACACTACTTTCTTTAGACGAAGTAATAGAGCTGCAGCCTCCGTTATGAAGGACGCTTGTGATCCTTGATCCAATAATGCTCTCAATATCTGAGAGGACCCATTTAGTGATTCGGCCTTTATCAGGGCCGTGGCCAACAAGACTTGTCCCTGCGCTCGTTCATTCACTAGATGGGTTGCTATATTCGCACTGACTTCTGAGGTACTTTCATGTGACGTTGTAGACTCTATTGGCATGGTAACCGCACTAGTTACATTGTGGTTCTTGGTAGGGTGCAACAACGTATGGTGCTTTCGCTGGCATATACGGCATTTGGACAGAACGCGGCAAGCTTTGGACGTGTGGTGACTACCCAAACAATTGAAACACACACCCAAAGATTGGGCAATATCTCGGCGCTTGTCACTATCTTCTTTGCAAAACTTCTTACAGTTGCCTAATTTGTGACTATCAGAACAATGCGGACAGGTAAGACTAGTAACGCCATGCATTACTTTGGCGTGAGATGTAGGAAGGCTTTTCGGTTTAGCTTTAGGCTCCACAAATTCTAGCGCCCGAAAACGCGTCTCTATAAACTGGCGAAACTGTTTAAAGGAGGGCAAATCATCGGATGACTGACTAACATGCAGTTCCCACTGCTTCCTAGATTCTAAGTCCAACTTTAAACTTACCACATATATAACAATTACATCCCACGAACTAACATCAATCCCAAGATTGGTAAGCTCATGCATACAATCACTAGTTACATCCAGAAGTTCCTTTAGTGCATTTGAAAATTCGACAACAATATTACGTTGGCTGAACAATCTTTTTAAGATACAAGTGGACATAAATTTTTTATTGTTGAATCTGTGTTCTAACATTTCCCAACACTTATTATAATTGATATCCGTAATAGGAACATGTCTTATTAACTGCTCTGCTTCGCCTGACAATTGTGTCTTTAAATAATGAAGGCGTTGTACGACATCTAATTTTTTATTGTTGTGGACTAAGGAAATAAACAAATCCCGAAATGACGACCACTCGGTATATTTTCCGCTAAAAGTTGGTAAAACTATTTTTGGTAATCTTACAACATTATCAGGCGAAACATCGCAAGTTTCTTTTTTGGAACTAGGAGCTTTTAATTGCGACAGTGCATTCTTGAGTTCTACTTTATACGTTAAGTAAGTTTCATTAACATTTTCGTAAACGTCCTCTTGAAAATAGTCGACCAATTCTGTATCTTCCTCACATTCGCCGACTATTGCTTCATGTTTGGTGACAAAATTCTTCCATTGAGTCTCCAACAGCTCCAGGCGCGTATCCACATAATTGTATACTATGCGTTCTTTTGAAGACTTTTTGAAGTTTATTAGCCCTTTCTCAATCTGTCTTTTGATGTCTTTTAACTGTCTTAGTTCCTTTTTCATGATATGTTCAAATTGTAGTCTAAGTGTAAATTCTAAAATTAAAATGTCTAAAGACCAACTCGCCAAATTTTTACAAGTGCCGTGGAGAGTAAACTTTTCTAAGTCCGAACTGGCGTGATTATTCTAAGTGTCAACAGCTTTGAAAGTTCAAGTGCAATCGGTAATATTTTTCTAAGTGTTTTTTGGAGTGAATTTTTCTAAGTGTTTTTTGTAACTTGTACACCGCTCCAAAATCCAGCATAGGTTCCCCGTCTCTTCGTTTTTATCGAAACGATTCTAAGTCCCAGACAACCGCCTTAACTTTTCTAAGTTCATGCATTAACTTGTATTTTTCAAAGTCTTTAACACTTAGCACGATTTTAATAAACACTTAAATTGTACTCACAGTATTAAGTCCACTTTTGCACTTCGTTACTCACGCAATCGGTTTAATGTTCCACTGCTACACTTCAAACTCGGACCTCTAACAGCAGCAATAAATCCGCAACACCAGATTTTTATTCGGTCTTCATAAATCGTTCATAAAACTAGCGCCAAGTTGCCGTCGTATTCAATAAACGTAAACAATGTTAAACTTCTACTGCACTGGCTTTAATTTGTGTTCTTCCAAAAACGCCCTTCGACTCGTAAGGACCATGTACAATATCGGTACAAAGTGCCTAGATTCCAGGGATACTCCAATAAAACTACGGTAGTACCTCAGAGCGAGACATTTATTGAACAGCTGTGTATGCTTATATACAATGACTGTGAACCAAACCATAGGCCCTAGTAATTATTTTACTTAACACCAAAAACTTATTTGGCATTAATTGAATTGTTGTCCTATTTAAGTTTACAACATAAGCCTTTTTTTTATATTATTGTATATTATTTTATTGAATATTGAACAGTACTAGTTAATATAAAAGAGGGAGACAGCGACACCGTGCCGTCGCGCTAGGTGCATGTCGCTAGTACATTTCACCTACCACTTTTACGCCGCGTCGCGTCGCTGCCACCGATCCGCTCCGCCGGTGGTTTGACCCGGCCTTTATTGTCTGTAAATTATATTTACAGACAATAAAGGCCGGCCTACGACTCGGTTATTGCTGACGGAGAACTTAAATAATGTACTTTACTAATTTAAGTAAAATACATTACATTATTTAAGTTCTCCGTCAGCAATAACCAAATCGTCTAATTATGTATTACAGCGACATGCTGGAATCCTTATCGAAAACCTCTGAATTTTCAAAGTCCATGTGCGTATGTTTATGCTTGCATTACTAGTGAAAGAAAACGTGATTAAGAAACGTGTATGACACTGCTATACAGTCTTCCCTAAAGTGAGTGATGTCAATTCGGACCATACCAAGCTACAGTTCATTTTACAAAAAAAACAGATAGACAAGTGCGAGTCTGACTCGTATACCAATGGTTCCCTACATACTTGTATGTAGATAGTCCGTCCATCTCGGAAATCAATTCTCAAAGATTATTGTGCGTTTTTATGCGAAAGACAAACTTAACACACATCGATGCCCATTACAGTCAATTTTCCAAGCGCAATATGTAAGTTAGTAATTGCAAATATTTTTTTTTTATGTGATACTAGCTGTGCCCGCGACTTTGTCCGCTTGGAATAGTGTATTTATATCAAATCAACGGCCTAAAAAATAAGTTTCAAGCTTCTAGCTCTAAATATGACGACACTTCCATACAACTTTTCATCCAGACCTTTCAACCCCTTACACCCCTTTTTTCGCATTAAAAAGCAACCTATGTCCTTTCTCAGGCTCTAGACTATCTGTGTACCGAATTTCATTTAAATCGGTTCAGTAGTTTTGGCGTGAAAGGGCGACAGACAGACAGACAGAGTTACTTTCGCATTTATAATATTAGTAAGGATATATACCCGCAACTCAAAAGTCTGAAGTTATTCGAAAGTAACCACAACTGAAGGAAAGAAACGACTAAATCAAATAAGGAAACTCTAGTACAAAAACGTTTTCGTGAGGAGCTGGGGTTGATCATCGACAAACCACGACAAGTAAGTGGTAATACTAATGATGGCAATATTGCCAGAAGATTTTTTTACAATGCAGATTGTTCTGCTGAAATCACAGGAGTGGATGTAAATTTAATTCTTGAGATTTTGCATAATTCTGCAAGCTCGTTTATCAGGTACAATGATGACTGCTGAAAAATTTGGCAACTATGCCGCAGAAACTGCCAGAATCTATATGAGTAGTTATGAATGGTACTACATGCCATCTTCAGTTCACAAAATTTTAATTCATGCTGAAAGTATCATAAAGCATTTTGCTGTGCTTCCTATTAGTCAACTTTCAGAAGAATTCCAAGAATTCCGTAATAAGGATTATAAAAAATTTCGTCAGCATCATACCAGGAAGTGCTCTCGATCAGCTACAAGTGAGGACGTATTTCATACTCTTCTCTATACATCAGACCCGTACCCGTGTGTGAAGTGTGAAGGAACTTGATGAAGATACCCTAGATGTTCTGAAATTGAACGAACTTATTTCAGACCCTGAAATTCAGTATGTATAATTTAGCATAGATACATATTTTTTCTCCTATTCATTTTAATTATAAAATATTAACAATTGCATTTAATTAAAAGATTTACTTGCTTATTTAAGTAGGTTGGCCCTTTTTATTTTCCTTTAAAATAGACGAGTATAATAATATTTTTTTCTTCACAATATAAATAGTATTTTCACCAAGGAATTAAAACATAGGTTATTTTTTCAAACATTTTGTTTTCGTTAATTCTTTTAACAAATACTACTAAAATAAATCCTGACAAAAGTGTAACATTTGAAGCCTTATATACTATTCTATATTTGTACAAAATTTCAATCGTCTTTATCGAGAAATGAAAAAGTTATCAATTTTTGATCCGAAACAGACCTCGATTTTCCATAGTGCGCCTTCACGTTTCGCCCGCTTTCTGCCCCCAACTTCTTTTAGGACAGTGTGCTTTCCTATGGTTAAAATAAATAAATTAATAACCCTCATAAAAAAGTGTAATATTATACTTAAAAGAAATTGATTTTTTAATATTTTCAAGTTTGATAGCAAAATATTTAGTTGTCAAATCCAATATTAAAAAAAAATCGTTTATAGCAAGGTACGACGTCACAAGTTGTTACTTCATGCGGGTGTTCTACAAACGTTTTGTTTTGATGTTTAATAGAGAGAAACTGATTGGAGTTCATAGTCAGTACAGTAATTACATGGTTCATTACAGAGTAATTGATATCTACAGGACGTATATATGAGAATAGAACACTTACTTAAATCACTGAACATCACTGAACACTTAATTGAATCACTTACTTAAATGACTCTTCCATGCAGTTACAAATTTAAAAAAAAACTATCCATTTACAAATTATGGCTTTAGAATTCCAGGTATCTTTGCCTCCGTGTCTCATAAAACCAGGTGGAATGTGTAAAATTAATTAAGTTAAGATTTTGAATCGTAAATAGTTTTTCATTTAATTAAGTGTTCCCGTGTCATAATCTATACACCCGGTATACAGAGAGTGACTGGAAGAAAGCAAAAGGTGCAAAACACCTCCGATAAAAATTTTGTTCTCTTTCTAAAACAGAAAACTGAATATAGGAAAACGATAAATAGAAAACATTTAGACTTTATTATTTTATTATTGAATACAGACAATAAAGTCAGATATAACCTTAACAATCAGGAACTAGCTTCCATTCATTAAACATATGTAACCATTAATACACAATTTCTATATTTTTACTGATTTCCTGTGAGCTTGAGCTTGTATCGATTAAGAAAATCATAATATAATCTGACATTTGACAAAAACCATCGTCAAATTGTTGGCGTCAGTTTTGCGCGGGGGCATGTGTGGGTTACCATTGCCAGTGAACTATGTTCTGTCGATGTCAACATGAGTACAATGTGCAGTTATCTAAAAATTTTTTTTTTTTTTAATTTTCGTTTTGACCAGCGCTGCATATCATACATGCAGCATGTACTGAGTTAGCGGCCATTTTAGACTCGCACAGAATGGGACCTATTTCTTTTCTCTCTCTCTCTGTTTTAATTTAGATTGTAATTATTATAACTTTTAGAAATAGTTTTTTTTATATCTGTGCGTGTTATAAAGAAGGGCTCGTGGCTAAGTGGTAACCGAGTAGGTTAGCACATTACAATGTTAAGTAATACTAGCTAGGTCAGTCTTAGGATGGGTGACCATTCTTAGCACATTGAGACCCCTCCAGGTCTCGGAGAGCACGTTAAGCCGTCAGTCCCGGTTGCCATACGAACATCTGGGGCATTCGTTACGGGTAGTTGGAGCCCTAAAAAGTCCGACAACCTTTTTTTTTTTTTTTTTGTGCGTGTGGAAACCGACTAAAACCACACGGTGTGCCGTACTGCGCCTTAAGTAGGAGGGATCCGGGAACAGCTTTATTACGACATCCGGAACCCTCCTAGCGCCTGCCTGCTAAAGCGCGGGCACCACCTTCGGGTAAACTCCTCTCACTTAGGCGATGTCCAGGCACTCGCGGACGCCGCCTCCTCGCGGGGGCCCACTACAGCGGGTGGAGGGGAAAACCCGTCCCGTCCACCCGCGGCCACACTCAGGGCGGCATGAGGCGCTGGTATGCGCGCCTCCGCCGCCCGGTTCGCCGGCGGCGAATTAGGTAAGAGTGGAGATCATCCTCCCGGACCTTTTCCGCCGCCTCCTTCTGCGAGATGACGTCCTCACAGAAGTTCGCGACCGCGGTAAAATTCCTGTCGCTACCGGCCATGGAGCGTATGACGGCCGGTAGCGAGAGATCCCCTCCGATGACTGCAGTGAGAGCCCGACGCTGCGTCGCCTAGGCGGAGCAAATCGCCAGCGTGTGCTGAGCCGAGTCCTAACTGCAGTCGCAGTGGTGACAGGCGGGACTCAGTTCCCTCCTAGCGACCGAGTGCAGGTACTTCCCGAAGCAGCCGTGCCCGGAAAGGACCTGCGTCAGTCGGAAGGAAAGGGTCCCGTGCTGCCGCCCTGTCCACTCGACGATGACCGGCTGGAGCGCCTCCGCGGTGGCAAAGCCAGCACGTGGAGCCTCCAGCCGGGACGACCAACGAGCCATGGTGGCTCGGCGAGCGGCCTCACGCCATTCGCGTACCTCTTCGGGCGGGGGCCGACTGCCGCCTCCCGCCCGGAACTCAGCCGTTCGCCGATATACTTCGGCGAGCACTTCCGCCTCCAAATCCCACGGGGGAGTCCAGGCCAACGCGCACGCCGCCTCCGTCGACACGATGCGGTATCCGCGTATGGCTCCGACCGCCATAACCCTCTGAGGGCGCCAAAGGCGCGCCCTATTTTGGGCGGTCAGAGCTCCCGCCCACACCAAAAAGTCCGACAACCTGGTCTAACTACAGAACTTCGATATCGCCTAATACTTGGGTTGTGGAGGTCTGATGGCAGTTGCTTTACGTAAAATATCGAATTTCGGCCATATCGTAGTTAGACTGAAAGCCGACCCCAACTTAGTTGGGATAAGGCGCGGAGAAAATAGTTATAAATAAATGTTTTATCTTTCTTCCTTACTATAGAAGTCGAAACCACCCTAGGTTCCATAAAATCTTCTAAAAGAGACACTACATTCAACCATTAGCTAATAGATTAATTAATAAAACAAAGCTCTATGTATTATTGTCTACTCTGCTAAGTAAAGATTAATTTCCGAAAAGTAATTAAACAGAACTTGAGAATTCTTGTGGCAATAGAGGTATTATTGAGGTATCTTGAAGCAGATTCACCGAAGATTCTAAAGTAGGT
Source organism: Euplagia quadripunctaria (assembly GCA_963859945.1). Lineage (NCBI taxonomy): Eukaryota > Metazoa > Arthropoda > Insecta > Lepidoptera > Erebidae > Euplagia > Euplagia quadripunctaria. The sequence goes on from OY982561.1 coordinate 25,918,438, forward strand.
AAACAGTTCTAGTAAAATTATTTTGTTATAAACTTTGAATTTAAGGTAACAATATTTAATGTTAGGCTGAATAGAAAAGCTTACTTGTATAAAGTAACTAAGCGGTCACAATGGATCACTATCGTTTGTTAAAAAGAAATGCAAAAAATCTTAAAAATGCTAATTTGAGATTCAATATAAAAACTGTATAAATATATTAATATTAAAAATATTTATATCTAACAACGCATTAAACGCCCCACGACGTAGGTCTCTTATTGCATTCCATGTACTCCGTCAGAAATTGAATTGCTTTCCACGCTGCTCTGTGTTTTAAAGATTAATAATGCTAGCAACATATTTACATATAACTAAAAACCAAGCAATAGAAAAGTCGCAAGTTCAGTCTAAGCCCTGTTTTCACTAGGGAAATTTGTCCTGCGATCTTGTCGTCCAGCACAAAATTTACGTGTCCCACGACGTTGCACGCGGTGTCCTCCGAAGTCGCCTGTAACATTTACGGTTCGCGGGACATGTCGCCACCAGTCGACTCTCTGCGAGCGTCTATCCGCGAGACTTTCGTCTCTTGACAGTCGCCCCACAGCTTTTGAATAATGTTATGTTGCTGTGATCCACGAAACACATAGCAATAACTCCTCGCGCGTGTTACGTACCCTGCTTACACTTAGCTGAAAAGCAACATTATAATGACTACATGCTAATGACGTACAATAGAAGTTCTTTATTGAAATATCCTAAGTACCGAGCCGCGGCGTCGTCTTCGATTACCTACTTGTATGTGATAACGCCGCAACCGATTTAAGAATTGAAACGTACAATAGAAGTTCTTTATTGAAACATCCTAAGTGCCAATCATCGCGCCTTTCATGTCGCCGCATTTGATTTAAGAACTGAAAGTATTGATAATGGTAATATTGAAATGAAGGAACACTTCGGTACTGACATCGTCCGAACGTAGACATAAGGCTAGTTAAGTTAATAATGTAATTTCTTTTTAGTAAATTAAATTCTTATTTTAATAATTTCGGTTTCTCTTCAAATCCTTTGGCTGCCACCTTCCATAATTCGCGACATCTCAATCGATAACTGGGTAGTGTATACAAAGGAAATGTTGAGTGATATGATGAATGAATCACGAAGTCGCAGAGTCATACCCCATGAAAGTCGGGCAATATGTATCTGCGACATGTCCTTTAGCGAATACATGGCTTGAGTAGCTCCGGTACATAGATAAACCCACTCGAGGCATAATCTAAATCATTGTAAAAGGAAAAAGCCTTTCCTTTCCTTCTTAGAAAGATACATTACATAACATAAATATAGTACCTTATTTCATAGTATTTTTACAAGAACATTGTAATGTAACAGATACGTTTAGTATGTGTATTAAGCATTACTTTGTGTTTTTATAACAAAAGAAAATATTAAGAAGAATGTTGGTACATTTCTGTAATTTTCAATAAACTCTTTGCATTCATCGTTTCCATAGTAATTCAGTTAGCTTGACAACTCAATTTGTCGAATAACTAGCTCAAAACATAAAATAAAATATACGAAGCGAATGATTGTCTGCATTGAAGCAATGCTAAAATATATCAAACGAGCCGTGGTTTGCGTGACCGCTGGGATTAGGCACCGGCATTTCCTATTCAGAGGCACACCGTTAGCGAAATGCATAACGCAATTTGTAAATATTGAAAATAAGTTTTAAATTTACGATGTTTTCAATATTTCCATGTACATTGCTGTTGCATTAAAAGAGTGGCCGTGAGATTGTTTGCCTAATTTTTTCACACAAGGCTTAACTACTTGGAAGCGGGTGGTTATAGATTGACACTGGCAGATAGCGATCTTACCTATTTGCAAGACTGTATTATTCATTAACCGACAACCCTTTTGACTTCAAGTCTACCCGTATATTTACTTTTTTTATGTATTACCTGCAACTCAAAAGTCACAAGTGCGTTGCCGGCCTTTAAGGTAGGGAAAGGGGGAGAAGAGGGAGAGTACAGGTAGGGGAGAAGAGGGGGAGAGGTAAGGTTTAGGGCCTCCGGTATCGTCACTCACTGGGCGAAATACAATGCAATCATTGCTTAACTGCCGGTTTTCTGTGAGGCCGTGGTATCACTCCGGTCGAGCCGGCCCATACGTGCCGAAGCACGTCTCTCCCACAGAAGTAAATAGAAGCTTGATTTTTTTCAGCTTCAAGGGATCTTAGTATTCAATGTTAATGTCAACTTGATATCTCCACGCGTTTCTGAAAATAAGTTTGTTGTCAGACATACAGATAGACAATAGTGATCCTATAAGGGTTCACATCCTTCTTTTGAGTAACGGAATCCTATAAATACTCGGTCGGGGACTCGTGTCTATTTGTCAAAGTTATATAACTCAATTCCCGGGAGCATCGCCATATTAAGTTGTAGCGGGTCTTATTTCAAGCAATAAAAGTGATAGTGAAAAGTTGTTCTTCTCGTTGAATTAATTTTGTCTAAGATTCAGCCATTGAAAGAATAGGGAGCTATTCTTTCAATGGCTGACTAACCTTAGCAAAATAAAACTTCAAAGAAGACGGAGGTCTTCTTTGAAGTTTTATTTTGGTAAGGTTTCAAAACAAAGATATCTAAGCGATCTTGATTTAGCGATATTGCGATGAGCTTCTTAATTATTTGGAATATTTTGTTTTGTTCTGCGATAATTATATTGTTAGAAAATAAAGAAAGGGGGTGTTTTATTTGTTCTTCCAAAAATTTCATGGTATGATTTAGGAAAAACAATATTGTTTGTCGAGGAGACGTTAAAAATATGTCAAACAATTTAAATACATAATTTTACCAAGCATTTATATATATACATATTTAAGCAAATGTTTCATAAAATACTTTTTTTTTTACTTATCAATCTGTAAGTTCTAAAAAGAACCCTGAAAATATCAGCAAGTATTTCTGCAGCCAATTTATTTCCAGCCACGTTGTTGATTCCTAAGTCTACCATAGAACTATTTCAATCACAATCTTTACTTACAGAATATTTACCGAAGACGCAACTAAACCGTCAATAGTACCACAACCTATAACTTCTCTAGGAAATAGTGTCATTTCTAAAATATAAAAGTTATCATAAATAATGAATAAACTTAAAAATTGTGTGGATAAACTTATTTGTTTATTCTCTACTAGAAACCAGCAAAATGTAGGATCAAAATTGCTTCCACTTCATTCATGATTGCCAGCACCTACGGTTTACCTTTAACTGTGTCTGTCAAATTGAAAATTATTTTTTTGTCATAAACAATTCCACACAATAGTAAAAGCATCCGATAAGTGTAAATAACAGCTAAACTTGAAATATGCGATGTATGCCAATTAAAAATGGGCAAAAAAGTAGGTGGAATTTTGCAATATCCAATTTCGACTTGAGTAGTCTTAGAAAGTTTTTTTAATTTGTCGCCTGAAGGTGAAAAGTAGTACTGAGATGATGCTTAAAAGGATTGAGAAATACTTATTTGCAGTTAACCTCTAAAGTCTTGAACAGATTTTAATGACTCTTAAAATATTTTTTTGTTTTTTTAATAAATGTCAGCAAAAACGTCTACATAATAGGCAAAGTATCAGATAAATACAAAAAAAAAAATATAGTAACTCACATTCCCTATGAAATAAATCACCTCAGCACTGCTAGCTTGCACCTACGGCTGACGCTTACTCTGTCTGGCATGACGTTGGAACTAATGAAAGTGTCTAGCAAATTGGAAAACGTTTTTTTAATTACCCAAGTATTATATATATAATTCAGCTTTTATAAAATGACGAAATCACGTGCTTTTACTCTATAATAAATTCGTTCCATTATGGCAGATTTTCAATCGTAAGATAGCATAGGGGAACCAAGAGCGCGGTTATCTGCTGACCGTGAGCGTCACGCACTGTCAAGTGAGTTCGAGACATACGGAAAGGAAGTCACACCTAGGTATCCCTCTTAAAAAATGTTGAGAAACGTTTAACTGACGGACTAAAAATAAAAATATAACCGGTCGGTCTTTGGCATTAATGTTTTTTGGCTTTGGCTTTTATGTGGTGATTTTGGAAACAGCAGGAGTATTTCTTTCGTTGTTTAGCAATCCCAGAGTAATCGTATCGTATCTAGTCTACCAATTGGTAGGACGAATCGAAACGTAAAGTCGCTGCAGTTCTTTTATCGCGATCATCAGCGAGGATAACATTTCGCGCAAGGAGGTGGCGGAGTGAATATGGTAAGAAATTTCCAGGCGGAACCGTTGCACTCACGCTCACATGCGGACCCTAAGAATTTCCGCGGGTGGAGGAGACAGGTTTTATGTTCTTCATCCGCATGTGAAGGGTGTGTCTGGAAATCGCCTAGTTAGTAGATGGAGCCCACTTGCCACCCGCGGACTGATTACAGGCGCTGTAGGGCACACCATATACGCCCTCACCGATAGCCTGGTGAGCTCAGCTATCAAAACAATCTTTTTGTAGGCTCCAAGGTATTTCACCGCCAATACAGTATAAAAAATACTTCCTGGAGGATTCCCCCCTTTCAGGAAGAGGTGCAACGCCTATTATATGCGACATATTGTTGTTTTCGGTCATAAACGCGAACGAAGACACGGGTACAGCTAGTCCTGAATATAAGTAAGGGGCCGTTGCCGCTATTAAAATTGCCTTAAATTGGCTTTTGCTATGATTTGCTGAAAATTGATATGAAAAATAGGTATGCCGTAGTTGCCACGATATATGTTAATATTATGCATGGGTTTTAAAGCCTTCGCCGATAATTCTTTTAACATCCAATGTTTGCCAAGATTGCTCTTACGTATCACCATGAATTTTTGCATAAATATTGTCGAAGTACAGAAAACTAAGGTGTTGTAGTATTTGAAATGCACTTTTGGCCGTTGGCCATCTATTAAAGGATTAGTGAAGTTAGTTATTACTCTTTTTGGGAGTGTAAAATGAGTAATAGCTATAACAGCGATATTTTTATTAAGAAAACGCTTAATGGTTTTTTTTAAGTTATTACTGTATTTGAACGAAGATGCGGATGGATCAAAAATGGAGAATAAACAATATGGCGGGTCCATTCATGGACATTAATAACAAGCCTAGCATATGTAGTGATCTAAGCACTACCATTATTCAAGTCGTATATGAAACACACTGTCTAAAATGTATTAACTGACTTGTGTTTGGTGTTTATCATATTCAAATGCAGCATGCAATTATTTACTCTGAGATGCTTTTTAAAGGTTTTTGTGAATATATCGCCTCGCCACTACGCCTCGCTGAGTGTTATGGTTTGATTCCCACATGGACAAAAATTTGTGAGATCCACAAACAGATTGCTACACTTTCGTGAGGCTAATTTTATTGATTTTCTTGACTGAATAAATTCAGTTATACTATAATATTAATTGAAGTATTGTAGCTTTTTTATAAAATGTATTTATTCTTATATACGTTAAATTATTAGGCGAATCGTCTGCTTGTTTCCCAGCGCGCGTCGTTTTGTAATAACAAGAGCTGTTGTAAAAAGATCAAAAAGAGACAGGCTTACTACTTTATCATTCTGAACACACATGTTTAATTTTCAGAGATTGTATTGAACTTAACTATCAAAAAGCTTTTTAGCCATATTAGCATGTTTTAGACATGTAACAAAAGGAATAAAATAAAACAACAAATTGCTAAAGTACCCCTTTTAACATTTTATGATTCGAAGAAATAGTTCGTTATTAAAACAATCAAAAAGCTATTTTAGTGTGTATGCCTAGGCAAGTAACAATAATATTTTCCGCTAAGGCCGGTCCTGGGTTGGTTCTGTTTACTTGTGAGTATTACGAATAGGTATATTTCTCGGAAAAGCGTTTCTATGTAAGAATTTTGGCTTTTATCTGGTTAGTGTTCATTAATGTTGTTAGGTGCCGATAGTGACGTACCTACGTAACGTGAAATAGTTATCTATCTTTGTTATGTTATACACACTAACAATAATATATGTGTTACAGGTATAAAAATGTATGTCCGTATACCTAATATGAGACCAATAAACTTCGGCACTGTTTGACTGGTAACTAAAAAAAATTGGATTTCCAAGTGTTTTCTAATGAGTAGGTTTTTATTTTATTCTTATTTGTTTGTAACTTGCAAAAATATGTGTAGTGTATAGTGCATGTAATGTGGACTCACATTACATGCAGATAATCTGTATTAGATATAAGTACAGGGTGTAAGAGGAGGTGTTACAAAAAATCTATACAAACATATTTATGTATGGCGTCGCCACATCAAAAACTTTTATTTATTTTATTAGAAATAGGAAACAAACTATAATAGATGATAACACAGTTCACTATTTAATAAGAATAGGTTAATATACATTATTTTGACTGGTTATACCGGTAACGCAATGGTCGATTGTTAAATATAAGTGGTTGTAAGACTGTTTCTTATATGTAGATACTTATCACGGTGCAAAATTTAGTTCATTTACCTATAACCATTAATTTTATTAGCGCTACGCAATCTACAGCTTAAACTTGAGGTGCTATTAACGGCGAACAAGCATGCCAGGACGATGACGTTTCAGGCTCTGCAATCGCAAGACAGCTGATTCCATAAAATCGCAGTTTTTCGACATTATGCGGTGTTTATTGATATGTTTAAATAAAATGATCTCTTTTCTCATTATGTCTCCATTTTTAAACAAAAACATGTTAAAATTATTAAAAAAAATCTGTAATTAGGATAATGAACTGAATCCAATCTTTAAGTTTTCAGTATGCCATCACTTACACGATGAAATGTGCACTATATCCTGTTAACAGCAGTGCTATCATAAATATACAAAAAAAATCCAATTGCACTTTTTTAGGATTCACATAACATAATATCTGTTACTGTAATAGTCCGTGCATTGACAGCAAAAGGCACAGTAGGTACAGGAAGTTTACTCATTGAAGTCACTTCAAGCAATACCGACTCTTACTATGTAATTAAATGCAAACTTGCTTGACAAAAATAAAATCAATAATGCATTTTCAAAAACAATCGCCAATCTTCGTATCACTCCCGTAAGCTGTTGCGAGATTGATATCTAAATATGACCGTTTCTTTTGTCTTTGCACTTAATGGATATTTGAATGATGTTCTTGGTTATAGAACAATTCAAGGAGACAAACTATAGACACCTATTTGTGACACTTTCATTATAGATATAATTTCAAAACAGTCTTGAATATAAATATAGTGGAATTTGAAATAACAAAGGAATGCTTTCGTTGCGTTTGTTGTACAATTATCTTTATTTTTTAATTTGTAGTTTACAATTTTTGACGAGCACTCGTCGTGTTCTCATTAGACAACTAGTGATTAATTTAATACGGCGGCGGCCGGCGACACACAGACACGTCACACACACATTTAAAGTTTGTTGTAGTGGCGCGTAGACTCGCAGACATGGTCCCCGCCTTGGAACATTAGCCTCCAAAGGATCAAGTAGACCGGAGACCAGCTAGCAGGAACTGTTGTCCTCCTCTTCTAACAACGGGCATATTCTAGGGTAAGACCTCTGGATGATTCCTGTAGCCGTTTTAATGTCAGCCACACGTGCTAGGCCATCCTTGGCAATGTAAGTGCGTATTACTCTGCCTAAACGCCATTTCAAGGGCGGCAGATTGTCCTCCTTGATAAGTACCAAGGTATTAGGTACGATGGTGCCTTGATTGGTTTGCCATTTTGTCTTGGCCTGCAGCTCCGAAATAAACCTCAACCTCCTTTGACCAGCGCTTCCAAAAGTGTTGGCGCATGTTCTCGACGCGCTCGTAGCGAGTCAGTCTGTCGACCAATCAAAAAATGGGCAGGTGTGAGGGGAAGAAGATCGTTGGGATCGGTTGACATGGGATACATAGGTCGGGAGTTGAGAACGGCTTCAATTTGTGTCAATAAAATGGCAAACTCCTCGTAAGTCAAGTTCGCGTTCCCTAGTACCCGACGTAAGTGATGCTTACAGGATTTTACTCCTGCCTCCCACAGACCACCAAAATGAGGCGAATACGGTGGAATAAAATTAAAAATTATGTTTTCATTACCACAAAAATTATGAATGTCGAGTTGGTTATTGAAGAACTTTGACAGCTCTTTTGCAGCGCCCACAAAAGTTTTACCGTTGTCAGAATAGATTTCTAAGGGCTTTCCCCGACGAGAGATAAACCTCTTTAAAGCAAGTAGATAAGCTTAGGCTCGTAACCAATTCTAAGTGCACTGCGCGAGTTGCGAAACATACAAATAAAGCGACGTAGCATTTTTCCAACTTCGCACCCCTTCCCTTAGGACTTAGTATGAACATAGGTCCGGCGTAGTCTACACCACAACGTAAAAAGGGATGTCCGGATTCTAACCTCTCAGGCGGCAAGTCCAATCTTCACTGAGAGAGACTTACCCTTAAGCCGAGTGCAAGTAACGCACTTATGAGCCGTTTGCTTAGCCAAATCGCGACCTCGTAAAGGCCACCAACTATCCCTAACCGTGGCTAAAAGTAGTTGAGGGCCAGCATGGAGTAGGCGCTTGTGCTCTGATTGAAATAATAATCGCGTGAATATATGCTTGGAACATAATAGAACCGGGTGTTTGTTATCATACGAAAAGTTTTCGGAGTTATTTAATCTACCTCCCACCCTTATAACGCGATGAGAATCTAAAAATAAATCTAAACTAGATATATTTCTGGTTGGACGAAAGGGTAAGGGTATTAATGAATGCGTGATAAACAACGGGAAATGACATTTGTTGTGAAATGCGAGCTAGTACTAAAGTGGCAACGACTAACTCATCAGCTGTGAGTGGGGTAGTGTTGCGTTCGGAAATGATCTTACGCAAATTATTTATAAAACGCATCACGTAAGCATCTGTACGTCTCATACGATTAAAGTTCGAAAAACGATCAAATTCAAAAATAGGATTTACGTGTGAAACTAATGACGTCACCATTGCCTTTCTTTCAGGTAAATCGGTAAAATTAATTTCGTCTCGAGTATTATTAATTATAAAATCACCTTTATTTTCACATAAAAATGCTGGCCCGTGCCATCATAAATCGGAATGTTGAAGCGCGTCGAACGTAAGTCCGCGAGACAATAGATCTGCCGGGTTAGATTTGCCAGGTCACGTACCTGTAACCACGGTAACTCGCCAGTCAACTCGTTAATTTGTGTTACGCGGTTCTGAACAAACGTTTTTAGTAAGTTAGGTGACGTTTTAATCCAGCATATAGCTATTGTGGAATCCAACCATAAGTAGATATTATTAAAATTTAATCTCAAGGATTTCCTTTGCCTTTGAAGGATGAACTTTGCACCAATTAAGGCCCCACATAATTCAAGTCGCGGCATTGTTATTGGTTTAGTGGGTGCGACTTTACTCTCGGCACAGAGTAACCTCACTGTCACTAGCGAGTTATCGTCGTACGTACTTACATACGCGCAAGCACCGTAAGCTTCTTGCGACGCATCGGAGAATATGTGTAAATCGGTATATTTTGTGAATGCGAACTTTGAAGCGTGTTAATAAAATTTTTCCAAAGAATTAAGATATCGTTGGGTACTTAGTCGTCCCACACCAATTTACGGAACCACAATTTTTGTAGAATTATTTTAATAATAATAATTGGGGGTGCTAACAATCCGAGCGGGTCGAACACTTGCGAAACTATAGATAAAATTATGCGCTCAGTAACACGAGTCGTGTCGTGATCGATTTTCGTAGTAAAATATAATAAATCCCTAGAGTGAATTCAGCCCAAGCCTAGTGTTTTAGTTAAACAATTATCGCCTAAGGATAAATCCTTTGTGTGATCGGACTCGAATTCGGAAGGTTCTGAATTAAATATCCATTTACGTAAGTGGAAACATCCCGACTTCAAAACATCGGACACTTTATTACAAATATCTAATAAAAAATCTTAAATATCATGGCCGGTGATTAAATCATCAACAAATATATCCTCATCTATAGTGCGCTTAATAATGTTATGCATCGAATACTAAGATGCGGTGCGGACGCGGTGCCATACGTCACAGTATGTAACTGGTACACCGAGCTCTTGCGAGTTAAATTCGCGCCATAAAATTAATAATAACCTTCTTTGATCAGGATGAATAATAACTTGCCGGTACATTTTCTCTATATCTGCGCAAGCTATGTACCTAAACTGTCGAAAACGTAACAATATAGAAAAAATATCATTATGCAAACTAGGACCAATTAACTGTATGTCGTTGAGCGACCTTCCAGATGTTGTTTTGGCACTTGCATCTAAAACCACTTGAAGTTTAGTTGTGGTGCTGTGCTCTCGTAACACACCGTGATGCGGTAAAAAATAATTAGGCGAAGGATATTCGTAGACACGACTCATGTGTCCTAGACTCAAATATTCATTCATGAAATCGCAATATAATTTTTTGTATTCTGGTGTCCATTTATCAAGTTTACTTTCAAGAGACAGAAATCGATTTAATGCGAGTGTGTACGACTCCCCCAGTGTATTACTAGACTACACAACGGCATTTGCACGTGGAACCGACCCGTGTCGTCGCGATATGTGGTTTCTTGGTACAGACTTTCGCATGTGGCTTAATCCTTTGAGAGAGTGACTGGGGAAGGGAGTTCCTCTAATTCCCAAAACTTGCGTAATTGAACGTCTATTGATTGCGAATAATTACATTGCACTCAGTTTACGCGCGAGTTTTGATTCGTTGATAGTGAACCCGATATTAACCATCCTAGTTTAGTGTTTTGTAAATAAGGGCCACAACTTAAGCGAATTAACCCGTCATTTAAGAGGCTCCAAAACGTATCAGCACCTATTAATATTTGAATATCGGATGGCGAATAAAAGGTAGGATCCGCTAACTGTATATTGTTAGGGATATTAATGCGTGATAATAAATCTAAAGATGGTAATGGAGATACGATTTGAGGCAAGACTAAGCAATTAAGGCGCATTTTAAACTCTTCAGTCTTTGACTTCAAACTTATTTGACATGAACGAGTAGAGTGAGTCACTGAGTTACCCACTCCAGTGACTTGTACAGAGGACTGTAACATTGATATATTTAAGGTTTGACATAGCGACTCAGTAATAAAGCAATGCTGACTTCCATTATCCAATAAAGCGCGCGTAGTATGATAATTGTGTTTACTATCAGCGATTTCGACTAACGCCGTAGATAAAAGTACAGTCTCTAATAATGAATGAGTCGTACTACTGTTGTTATGTGGGTAAATTGCACTTAAAGTAGCATGTAGTAAGTTTGTGTTTTGTGAACTACCGCTCGTCGCATGAGACGACTCGTGCGTGCTGCGCGGGACAGGTGACGATGTCGAAGCACTAGTGACATCACTATCCTTGCCATGAATTAAACTATTATGCTTCCATGCATAACTTGCACGGACCGTACCAACATTCGTTAACAGTGTACCCTGCGCGCAAGCAATTACGACAAAGTCGCCTTTCATCTATGAATTTATTTTTTTCTTTAGTTAATAAATTCAAAAAGGAGTTGCACGCATAAAGCGGGTGGTTCCCGCTGCACATGGCACATGAGCGAGCGCGTTTTGCATCTGACGAACGATTGTTGTTTTTATTATGCTTTGAAACTGTGGTTGAAACCAAACTGTGAGAGTTCTTAGGTAAATTTTTTGCGTGACCTTCGGACGACGCCTTAATTAATCGTTTTCACCGTTAATCGTTTCTAATACGTCAGCCCTATTTTTCAGAAAATTAATGAACTCATTTAATTTTACAGACTTATTGTTGGTTATAATAGTGCCCTTATGAACCTCCCACTCACGTTCCGTGGAGGAATCAAGTTTAATGGTGATTAAATAAATGATTAACGTGTCCCACGTATCCGTTGGTTCGCCTAGGGATTTAAGGGCACGTATATTTTTCAAGATGTTGTCAATTAACTTACGAATGAGGACGGGTGATTCCTTGTTTAAGGGTGTGACTGAAAATAAGGCCTTGACGTGATTTTGGACCAGCAAACGGTTGTTATTGAATCGATTTTCTATTAGTTCCCACGCTACTATATAGTTCTCTGGAGAAAATTCTATCGATTTTATAACCGTTAATGCATTCCCGGTTAAGGCTGCGCGTAAATAATGAAATTTCCGGATGTTATCTATTTCTGATGAATTATATAAGAGAGACAAGTATGTGTTCCGAAATTCCAACCAATTTTCATACGAGCCGTCGTAGGTAGGTAACGAAATTGTTGGTAGTTTCACTGATTTAGATGTTATATGATTTCGAGGCGTTTCCGTTTTATGCACTTGGATTTGGTCACGTAAGCATAAAATTAATTTTCAAAGGTTTCTCTTTCAACTAACTATTTTTGTAATTGATCCTCCGAAACATTAATATCAATTTCGTCCTGAAGTTCGGTAAAATTATGAATTAAGCTCTCGGCTTTTGTTAAGCGTGTTTGCAATTCTATTGCGATACTCTTTACTTCGGTTAATTGCGCTTTTTCTAAGGAATCTACGTATCTCATAAACAGTGTAAGTTTACCCTTGACCGTACCCCGTTTTTAATTAATTCCTTAATGGCGCTCCCGTCAACGTCTCCACCCATTTCGGCATCTGCAGAAGACATAGATCTTACAAACCGGTGGTTTTACGAACTAAGGTGAGTAGGTAGGTACCTACTGGCACGCGGGATACCGATGCACGTGTTCTCATTAGACATAACTAGTGATTAATTTAATATGGCAGCGGCCCACGCGCATTCGCGTCCCCCCCCCGCCCCGCACTTCCGATGCACCGCCGTCGCACAGAGAGCACATCGCGACACACAGACACGTCACACACACATTTAAAGTTTGTTGTAGTGGCGCGTAGACTCGCAGACACGTTGTGTTTCACCGAGTGAGTGAGGTTACCAGACTCAGAGGCCCTAACCCTTCCCTCTCCCTCTTCTCTCCTTCTTTCCCTCCCTCCCCTACTCCCACCTAAAATACCGTACTCTCTAGTTGCAGGCGCTCATGCGGTAGTCACTTAATATCAGGTGACTGGTGAATTCGTATACCATATCCCATAAAAAGAGATATTACTTCACTTTAAATCATCTGCATTTGTCAGAAATTATAAAAACCAAACGCTATGTTTGCTACCAAAATGAAAATGACTTCCTAGTTTCAAACTAATCTCTTTTTTGCTTCACTTCGTAGCTCTACAACTTCCCTCATTAGCATAATGGCGACAGGTGCGGTTAGTTATTCGAGAATTGCTTTGCAGCTCAGCCAGCTGGCCTGCGGTCTAAACCTAATATTAAACAGTGCCAATACCATATAATGTTATGTTTTACAGGTAAGCGTTAAAATCGTTCATATCGTAACCTAAATACACAACATAATATATATAACAATAATTAAATGATCTGACGTAAACATTATCTATATATTAATACGTGAAGCGAAAACGTTGGATCCCTTTTTACGAAGATTGGGCGGACGGAGCAGTATGAAATTTTGCACACTTATAGTTTATGCAGAGAAGAAGTGACGAATGTTAAAATTTTTGAACAATATTTGCTACAAAGTTAAAAAAAAATTTAAAAACTGGTACATACAGCTATGAGTGTCCAGTATATATTTTGACCTGTCATGTTACAAAAGTCTATACAATGACAGGTCAAGTAATATTGGCCAATGAAATAAACCATGGTCGAAATTCGACCACCACGCGATCGTACCGTTTAAAACTTGAAAAATACTTATGACACATTATTTTAAATCAAGACGCACAGATGACGACACTTAAAAGAACAACAAATAATGTTATCTTTATATTTATATTAAGCTTTGAAATTAACATTATACAAATATTAAAATTCACCCACACCCTAAATGTCACTTTAAGATAATAAAAATGAATTTAAAAGAAAACACTATTTCAACATAATTATTCGCCTCTGAGAAAATACGGATTAAAATGAGACTCTTGTTAAAAAAAACGATGAGTAAGTAAGACCAGAACATGAAAATTGAAGTGCCATGAAAAAAAGACGCGGTTAAACCAGTTTTTTTAGACTTGTATTTTTTGGACAGCTGAAGTGTTCTTAAATAAACTCGAGTGCAAGTGCTGCACCAATCTGAGGCACTCGTTAATGCATACATAATTTTAGCGGCTAACTTTGTGAAGTAGGTAGTTGGAGAAAATCAACTTTAAAAATAGAGCTGCAACTGTAAAATAAGAGCGTTTTGTCTGTGTGCTTGGCTGTCGGGTTTTTTGCAATAAAATAAAATGCTGCTGGTCAACTTTACGTATTTTTTAAACCAGTGTTACTTTATTTTAATTTTAATACACATTTGCTTTAATACAGTTAGCCATTCCCCGCAGTTTTAGTTTCAGATGGCTTCATTTGGACGGTCAGAGCTGTAGGCGTCTTCGCAGCTCTGTCTTCCACGTTTAAAATCAGTTACCCAGGTGGAAATTGTACTCAATGCAGGAGTAGAATTACCTAAAATACTGTTTAGCTTGGTTTTAACTAGCTTTGCGTAAACGTAAAACGTTGTCACCGCACGAATTTCGTTCCTTTCTATTGTTAGGAAAATTTACGACAGGGAAAGTTCTAGGTCCTCTCATAGAAATTCCATCAGTTCGATTAAATTCAAATTTGGCATTCTATTTTCGAAAAGATGTTCGAATATAATGTATTAAATTCCTTTTGCGCATCTTTTTTTTAAGTTCGTCGTTTTGGCCAGTTTTCAATCAGCCCAGGTAGCAAAATACGGCTGAATAAGCTCCAACTCGTTCAGTAACAGTCTGTTTTTATATCTATCTATCTGTCTATCTATTTGTATACAGTAACATACTGTTGTACCTGGACTCCACGCGTCATCTTGCAACCTTCGTGGATTGATAATTAAACTTCTTTGACGCGAGAAGTCTTACTGGCAACTTCGTGCCCAAGATTCGAATAAGTCGTATTTGAAATAGCTCAGAGAATGGAACCATGAAACAAGAGACTCTCATCTGTGAAGCCCTGGGAGAAAGTTGTCTGTGCTGACACACGGAGCCCCAAGATATATTAATTGTTTGATTATGTTATTGCGAGTTATATTATTAATATCATTGTAATACTTTAAAGGTTTCAGTAAAAACCTAAGTTGCTCCGCGTAATCTTTTATTCCTCCTTTCCTAGAAATTAGATCCTTCTTTCCTGGTACGGCTCATCCTCTGAGTCACAGCAATACGTACAACAATAGGACACCTATTTACAATAATAAATAAGGTAAACTCATTTGATATTCTTCCGGCCTGTTTTTTGTCGATCATAAATCTTACGTGAATAATTAAGTCTACATACCATTTCTGTTTCTGAAAAGAAATCTAAGTAATCATAGTTTAGTAAAACCAAAAAAACACGCGTTAACGGCGAAACGAATTAAAAAGTACAAAAGAGTTCCACCTGGCTTCATCATCAGACTATCCTTACTAAGCCAATCTCTTGGACTCGTCAAAACTCGAGGGGTTTACTAGTACTAGTACCTACTGAAGAGTTCCACTATCCACCTCCTGGCTCCATCATCAGTTCCAAAATGCCAAATTATAGTATTGTCATCCAAACTACATACAAACATACAAGACCTCCTTTCGATACGACAATTAGAAGTAGGTTAAAATTTACTTCCAACATTTGTGTACACACAAGTGAAGATAATAAAACGTGCTTAAAACGTACTGAAAGGATTCATGGGTCAAGTTGTATTGACTTGACCCATGACCCATACTACCCATTACATACGACCCATTTACGAACAATATTAGCGACGTTAGCCAATTCAATCAGCAATTACGTTTTCGCGATTATGGTGATCATCATATCAAATTTATATGAATCGATATTAATTTAACATTTCGACAGACGCTGGCCTGTCCCATTTAATCCATTAAGCCTCGTGTAAGTACAAAAGGGTCCTGACATTCTTACCCTATTGACCTACAGCCATACCCAATCAGTGTCCATGACGATGCAAAAACTGAGGTACAATCGACCTCATGTCAGGTAATTAAGGCTATATGTATGGATTATAGATATGAACCTAAATTCGGTAGAACTAAAAGTCAAGTTTGATTAACAAAAAACATAATTATTTGAAATTACGAAATACAATCTCGGAATAGAGATGAATATTGTTATAATATTTATACTTTTTCGTGGATGCATATACTTAGGTATGTGATAATAAGTTTATGATGATCATGTCTACATTTATGCATGTATGTATGAATATGCTTTATATTTATACAATTATTATTTAAATATATACTATAATAATTCGCTATTTTGCTTCATTGATAATTATCATTGGCCATTTTGTGTGTATGTAATTTCCACCAAAATAAATATGAAGTTTAACGTTGTTCAATAATACGAATGTTTCACCGAATTACATGTAATAATCAAATACACAACTAAATAAACAAATTATGAGCAGATGAATTTACGATGCCTCTTTTCAGTTTCGCAATTATCAGAAATTGACTTTTTGTAAGATGACATCTCTCAACTTTATCCGGCTAGATAGCCGCTCCAAAGACAAAACGACAATCATAATAAAAAGTTTACAATGCTAATTCAACCATAAACAAAATATTCAACACTATGTTTAGATTCAACCAGCCTGAACAGCACGCGCCGTCATATATATACATATATATAATATTAGGCTACAAGTTACGTATATTTGTGTACTAGCAGCGCCCCGTGGTTTCACCCGCGTAAGTCCCGATCCCGTGGGAATATCGGGATATAAAATAGCCTATATGTTAATCCAGATCTGCAGCTATCAACATACCAAGTTTCGTCGCAATCGGTTCAGTAGTTTTGGTGTGAAAGAGTAACAAACATCCATCCACCCATCCATACATTCTCACAAACTTTCACGTTTATAATATTAGTAAGATTTTACACGACCACACGGAAAAAATGACTACGAACGCCATCTATTGAAAGTAAGTTGCGACGGAAGTCATGTCAGTTTTGTATCGCATGTCAGTTAGACAATAGGTCCGTCACGATCGTCATCTATTAAAAGCAATTAAAAGTAATACGAACGGGCGATTTCCATATAAAATTACCAATTTTCATTTTTTCAACAAAATGAAAACAGCAATCATTTTTATATAAATAGATAGAAGATAGATTTATTTAATTCTGAGCATTTTCATATTTATTCACCTTTTAAACCTTCTCTGGACTTCCACAAATAATTCAAGACCAAAATTAGCGAAATCGGTCCAGCCGTTCTCGAGTTTTAGCGAGACTAACGAACAGCAATTCATTTTAATATATATATAGACAATCTTTAAATGCACCTACTTCTTCTTTTCTCTGCATCACCCAATAGTTGACTGGTAGAGAATGCCTTAGGCATTAAGTCCGACAATGTACCAAACGTGCACAAAGTTTAAAATAAATAAATAAAAAAGTTTGTATCGCTTAACACGACCCACGTCAACAGTTTTTTTTTTATTATGCCTAAAAGAAACGTGAGTTAATAATGGGGTAGATGACTGATGATGTCGATTCAAATCAGTATCTTTTCAGTAATCGTCAAAACGGTAGGTACATTTTTGTATGGATTACTAAGACATGACGGTACGGACGGACGGCCTTAGGTACTACTGTTGTCAAATCAGCTACTTTTAATGTTAATTTGTCGATTATAAAATATAACCAAAAAAATTGCATTGTGGGCTCACTACAGTTATATCCGACTAGCTGTTGCCCGCGACTTCGTTCGCGTGGAAATTCAAATTCATCCCACGAGAACCGATTTTCACCATCCTCAACCATTTGGAAACGGGCGGTTATAGCTCGAAACAGGCAGATATGATATTATGTTACCCATTTTTTTTTTCTTTAACAATTGTACATATGACAAAGCAAACTATTGTTGCGGTGACTCTGTGTGTGTTGATCTATAATTTTTAATTATAATAATTATTTAATAAATTGACAATTTCGAATAATTGATGATCAATATTATGAAATAAAGATTTTGAATTTGAAACTAATTTTTTAAAAAAAGACGAATAAAATCGGTTACGTCAAGTTATGACGTAATCAAGGGAAATAGGGATTCATTTTTATATTTATAGATTACTTTTTATAATAGTTATGTTGAGCCCCTTATTTTATCTATACTAAAATAATATAACCAAAGAGTTTCTTTTTGTTCGTTTTTTAATGCGATAATCTGTGGAACTATCAGTCTGATTTAAATAATTATTTTGTATTAGATAGAGTATTCATCGAGAAATATTATAGGCTATAGCATCACGCTACGATCCTTAAGAGCTGAGCAGTGACCATAAACGCAGGTGAAACGGGAACGACTGCCATAAGTCGCTTCAAAAGGTAAGTTCAGTCTACTGAGTAGGAAACAGAAACATTAAGAAGTTACTAAGTGGTACCTATAGATAAATTAAATATATAGAAGGAAGGTTACAACTCACCACAGCTGACAGTATCTTGTCTGCATGATAATGTTACTATTAATTGGTACCACATTTCCGTAGAACCAACTAAATAACAAAACATAACAAATCTATTCCCAGGATGATTGTGTTGTGAATTTGAGTGTTTGTCTGACCACAGCATTGTAGGATTCTGTAGTTGACAACCTTATGTAAGGATTTCTCAATGGAATTTGTACAAAATTTTTCTTTTTACTTCTTCAAACACAGTTTATAGGTTGTTTGACTATTACTAGTAAACTTGCTAAGTTTACCTACCTGTGATAGTAGTTCACTTTGTTATAAATACTACTGTCTACTACTACAATATTTAGCTGGCAGGGAGGGACACTTGGTAACACATTCTAACAAAAATTTTCACTTTAAAACTAAGTATTTCTTAAACGGATTCCTAAATAGATCAATGTTTTTTAAAACATCCGCAATGTTATATTTGAATAACAGGTCTCTAGTAGTAAGAGTCGCTGAGGAGAGCCACGGACAGACGGACGGACATGGTGAAACTGTAAGGTACTGTAACTCTAAAAACCGACTAACACTCTTAAAACAATCAAATCAAAATTAAGTTAGATGTTTCATATATTTTTTTAACTTTTATTATTTTAATTTAGTTTTCATTTTACGAAGATTGCTGGAATACTTAAATCATACATACATTTTTAACAAACCTGCCTTCTCTGCGACCCCAGTGTTTAGCTTTAATTTTTCTTTATTTTTCATTATCCAAGTCTCGAGATCATTACGTGCGTCTAACAATATTTACCTGTCAGAGTAAATTATCATTAGCAGATTATTACATTTCTCCCCCCCCCCCCCACCTCAACAAAACATGAAAATAATTGTGTCTCGATAAAAATTCTTTGACATTTTGCAAACAATTTCACTCGTGGACCTTTGTCGTTTTTTCAATCTCCCAAGTTGACTGTTTATTCGACTTCTTTCTGAGCTGCTCAAATGTTAAACGTGAAATTTACTCCCTATTTCTTTGAGAAAACATGCAGAAACAATTTTAAACATAAATTTACTTGGTTACATGGAAAAGGTAAAGCAATATTTGTATGTTAAATCGACAGTTCGTCGTCAACTAAATAAGTTCTGTTAGCTAACAAAGTATTTTTAGGTAACATATAATTTATCATTTACTTGTAGAACTAGGTAAACCAGTTTCAAAATAAATCGTCTAAATTTACTTGGTGCTCTTTTAATATCAGAACTATAAATTGTGACCCAATAAACTAAAAAACCCGCGTTCATACATTTTCCATCTTATTTTGTTAAAGTGAGTAATTTCGTAAAGTACAGTTGTAAAGTCAGTCAACGATGCTTATCTGGTTCAAAGTGATATTAATTGAATAGTATCGTGGTGCAAGTTAAACGGTAGGAACTTGAACTTGAATTGTTCGTGTATACCATTTACTCGGAAATCTAATAAGATACCAACATCCTATAAAATAGATAATGTAGCCATCCACACAGTGGATAATATTAAAGACCTGGGTGTCATCATCATCATGGCCTCACTTTGCTACGCATTCAAAAAATATTTCTGAGGCACCTCGACAACGGTAATAAACGAACCAAATGGCAAACTTGCTACACCGATAGACTTCAGCATTTCAAAGTGATGTCCCTTGCCTCACGCAGAGACCTACAACCCACGACAGACTAATGTTTATTTTTAAAATCATCACTACATTTCAGTACATCACTACATATTATAAAACAAAGTCCCTGCCGCGTCTGTCTGTTTGCGATAAACTGGAAAACAACTGAACGGATTTTCATACGGTTTCTACTTATAGACAGAGTGATTCATGAAGAAGGTTTAGGTGTATAATTTGTTAAGATTTTGAGTAATTGATTGAAATATGGTGATGATTGTTGAAGATGTCTCTGTTGACGAAGCATAACGAAGCCGAGGCGGGTTGGTAGTAAGAAATAAAATAGATTGTCTTCAACTTTTGAGTTTTATTAGGTTCAACGTCCCGCAACGAATTCCTCGCACTCAAATTAAACCACTTGTACCTACCTTCTCATCGATGAACTGTCTGTGGAAGTAACTCAGCTATTCCACGTCTAAGTAGGCTACTAAATGAATATAGTCAGTCAATAGACGTATACAATAACTTGCAAAGTCAGTTCAAAAAGTTAATATTGGCTGCTCTCAGAAACAAAGACATGGAACTGGAACACGTAAACATACCCCCAGGGTGAATCGAGCGCTCAACTCATCGATACCAGTGACGCGTAGTATTTTAATTAATAAGCTAGTAACTAAGTAAAATTAAGCAAGTCATGCTTGCTTGTAATTGGTTGTACAATCAGATATAATCTCACATTCTACTTACTTGTAAGATTGCTTTATTGTAACAACTGTTGGCAAGCTAAATAAATAAAAAAAATTAATGAGAGTTTCACGTAGCTGAAATCAAAAGCAAAACTTAGTCCATTTTCTGTAAAATTTGACTAAGTTAAACATTTTTTTACTTATTTTTTTTTTTATTTTAAAGTGGTAAAAAGTGTTACATACATTATACGTGGGGTACACTGAAAGTTTTTAAAATAGGCCAGTAAGAAAAGCAGCCGATGAAAAATTTATTTAAATTTCGAATTAAGAACTCTTTGAGAATCTGTAGATGTTTAATGATTTCATATGTCATATGTTTCTACAAATTGGCCAAAATTTAAAAAGTTACTGTCGTGCATCGAAATGGATTTGACTAGAGAAAATTTTTGCTCAATGATTTATTACGACTTTCGTTGTGGTCTTACTCAACAACAATGTTACGATAGACTTCGATTAGCATTTTGATTACGAAGCCCCATCATCTCGTGTTACTGTTTACAACTAGTTTAATGAGTTTAAACGTGGACGAAGCAAACTCATTGATGATTCTTGAGAACGACGTCCTTCTACGGCGACTACTGAAGATAACGTGAGTGCTGTGCTGCTAATCATAGCAGCTGATAGAAGGGTGACATATCAACAGATTCGGACAGTTTAAGGCATTGATATGAGTCAAGTATAAAAAGTGTTACATGAACATTTAAGCGTCAGAAAGCTTTGTATTAGATGGTTACCTCATAATTTGATGGAAGATCAAAAACGCCGTCGTTTGGATTGGTGCCGCTCAATGCTTGAAAAGTATGACGAAGGTGACTCGAATGCTGTATATGATATCATCATAGGTAATGAAAGCTGGATATATTGTTACGAACCAAAAGACAATCTGCCCAATTAATGTTTCCATTCGAAGATTTGTCGACAAAAGTAAAGAAGGGTCAATGTAAAAAGATAATTGCCTCATTCTTTGGACGGGCGGGTCATTTCGCAACAACCACTCTAGAAGATAAAAGAACTGTTACTGCAGATTGGTATGTCAGTCATTGTCTACCAGTTGTCTTGGAAAATGTAGTGCAGCGCCCAAGAAGCAGGACTGCTCCACCACGACAACGCTCCAGCTCACTCCGCCAGATGGACTATCGAATATTGGTCTATTGAAGGTGTGGAGCTAGTGGGTTATCCTTCTTACAGTCCCGACCTAGCACCTTGTGAATTTTATTTATTTCCAAAAATAAACTTAGAGGAATTCGTTTTATGAACCCTGAAGATGCCGTAGCTGCATTTGAAAAAGGTGTGGAAGAGATCCCTAAAGAAGAGTTGGCTCACTGCTTCAGTCAATAGCTCCATCGCATGCGACGGTGCTTAGAATGGAACGGTGACTACTTCGAAAAGCAATAAAAATATTAACAGGCTTCTATGTCATTCCGTTTTTTATTTTTTTTAAATTTTCAGTGTGACCTCCGTCACCTCTGTAAAGACGACTTTTACAGCAATACATTGTAATTTTTCATACCGTTTATACTTCAAAACAGTTCGTAAAAATGTGATATTCTAAACCTCTTCCAGCAAAAATTCACAAAAAAATCAGCGGTTTGAGGTCTATTAATTAAAATTAAATAATAAAAGTAAAAAAGTGGCTCATACATTAGATCTAAATTGAAATGATATTTTATGTTGTTCATAAAAACTCATAGAAATACAGTATTTAACTATAAATTCACGTCTATAAAATAACGTAAATCAGCGAAATTGGCAACATTTCGTATACGGCTTCTTAAGATCCAATCGTAACTGAAACAGAACACAATGATTAGGTACTATTTCTTAAATATTATATTATTTATTTCAAAAGTTGCTAAACTGCCTGACTGTCATATTTTATATAAATATACTCTCGAACGTTTCGTGAATACCTTAAGTTCGCGCTGCTGCTCAGCCAATTAAATGTAACCAAAATAACTATTAAATTACACAGTCTAATGGGACATGGCTCTAATCTCGTTATATAGCTCGTAGACTAGAAGGTTACTAAGAGCTAACCCACTCACATATAGATGTTTATAAAATCCATTATTTTCTCTTTTAATAATTAGATATAAATATAAGCAAGCTAAGTTATGGCACAATCTTATAAAGGTTTCTTTATAAAATTGCTACACACATTTACGAGTATTATCTTTTATGAATCCAGTTTGATTTTATTACTTCATGCTACAGCGAAATCCCAGAGTTATATTTATGAGAACTACTTATTATTAGAATGATGGTAATTTACAAAACAACTGAAATTAGCAAAATAATAATAATAATAATAATGACTTCACACATCTCACACACGGCCCTCTGATTCCAAACTAGGCAGAGCCTGTACTATGGTAACCAGACTGCTGATAAACATACTTATATATTTCTAAATACATACATATTATAGATAAATTACACCCAGACAAAGAACAAATGATCGTGTTCATCACACAATTATTTGTCCTGGGTGGGAATCGAACCTACGACCTCTGGCTTAGCAGTCAGGGTCACTAACTACTAGACTAACAGTCAACAGAACTAGCCAGTCGGCCAAAATATTATATTAATGTATATTTTCACTTATTTCCTTTCATCCTACGTAGCTGGAATTCTGTAAACTAATAATACTTTTACTCGTTATGTTGGGGTGTGAGGCCCAGACAATCCTAAATGAAAGTTTTGTATTTGATTAACTAGATTTATTTATGTACCCTATAAATAAGTATACATGAACTCGTGTGGGCCTACCCGAGTTTAAATATTTTGTTTGAGTTTAACTTGGGGATTATTTATGTTGTAGTGGCATTATTTACATTTGAGAAAATCGGGATGTTGTTAGAGGAATTTTATTTGTAGGTGAACAATGTGATGCCTATTAACAAGTTTTTTTAACTACCTAGATATATAAGACTATAATAAAAATAAAGTCAAGATTACAAATAAGTATAAAACAAGTTCAAGGATATTTCAACAGAAGGGTGATCAGAAATATAAGTCACAAGAATACAGCGATACAGCAGAAGATAATACTGTGGTTTGTGAAAAATCATTTTCCCTCTATTACCTTCGCTTTTTATGTCTTTTTTCTTTCAATATACTTCCAATTTTTTGTTAAAATGACTAGCAATGTAGGTCGTAATTATGCTAATGTATGTGCTCGGTGTTTGTGTGTCGAAAACTAAAAGAAAAAAAAAATACGTGTAGAAGTTACATTAGTTAGATGTTCAGGTTTTTTTGAGGTTCAGTTGAACAGCTGACATATAGCTAAAATGTTGTAACGGTTTAAACGCACACGCCCACGCACATACGCCTGCAAATACGTAAGTCGGAAGCACTGCGCGACCATACTGTCACTTAAAAGTCTTAAAATAATACTTAAAATATGCTAAACTGCCATCGTAGTCGACTGCCATGCAAGCCTCATTATTTTAATAAATATCATCATTTTATTTATATTGAAGTAATCGTAGAAAAATAACATTAATTTGGATTGCGGAGCCTAGATGGTGTCGTTACGATATTGCCGATGACAATTTTATTAATAATGTAATCTAAAACAAATGACATTCACGACCATGACGCAGACATTAATTAATATAACAATGACATTAATAAATCAATTGAATCTATCTTAAAATGGCTGGATGAAAAAATCTCAATGATAATTTAGTACCGATACTAAATACTAAAAAAAAAGTTTTTTTGATAAAATTATTTTTTATTATTTATTCTTTCAACTGCGATACAGTCCCTCCAACATTTTTCTAACTTTTCTATTCCGAAAAAAGGTTTTTTGTGGCCAAATTTTGATATAAAATAGTGGAAATACTACCAGTTGAAATCTTCACTATCTCAGCTATCTCGCGCACTTTTACCTTCCCGTTTTCCTTCACGACTTGGTTGAGGACTTGGTTAATGTTTTGTTGAGTCACTGCTTCATTTGAATGACCAGAGCGTTCAGCATCATTTGTGTCTATACGACCGTGTTTGAAATCGGCACACCATAGACAAATGGTTGGTTTAGACGCAGCAGATTCCGGATAACATCCAACCACGCAACAACTCGATCGCAAATCTGTCTGATCAGCTATTACGCTACAGACGTTTAAATTTATATTAAGTGTTGTGGCGATGTCCACATATAGCTAAACTATGATACAGCGACCGAACTACTTAGTAACTACTAATCCTGCACTGCACAATGAAAGATCTCGCAAGCATTTTGCGGGGTTACTCTTTGGATATCTTGCAGGCCTTTATTTAGAAAGCTAAAATTACTGACTTTGTTCTGTATGTGTAATGTGCTAAATTTGTGAGGTTGGACAAATATTTATTTACAACAGCAAGAGACATTTACCCGAGAAATACGCTTCATCCAGATAGCATTGTTTTATGTTAAGTACCTAAAACTATTTTATACAAAAATAACTCCTTAGCAATGTATGCATATATTTATAACTGTATACCAAAAGAAATTAAAGCTAAACGGTTTCTTTAAAAGCTGAGAGAGTGGCTGATTGAGAAAAGCTTTTATTCCGTAACAGAATACTTAACTATGTATAATAAAGTGTTCTAGACATTGACATTGAGTACATACTACTTTAGAATTCATGTTATTTAATAAAAATGTTTACATACCCAATTTAGGCAGAACATTTTGCACAGTCGTAAGATTTGTACCATCTTTATGGCAATGTTGTTGGTAAATAAAAATTATTATTATTATTCTCTTTATTTATAGAATTAAACATTTAAAATGAATATTTAATTTTTTTTTAAATAAAAAAAAATATATTTGGGGTTCCAGAGAACATTGCTTCAGGCCGTTATTATTATTCATAGACCCTTATTCCAGCTGCCTAACATGAGCCTCTAAAGGTGTTCGAGGTTCTTAGCGGGTGCTAAGAACCTCGACCAAATCCACCTGGATTTGGCGTAATGATTGCCAAATCCACATCCCGCATGTCGACCAGCTCATGAACCAAATCCAAAAACTTCATTTGTTTTCCTTCTTAAAACATTGTCGTCATGGGGAATGGTGATGTTAACAATCACTGCACCTAATCGGTCGACTACCACTATATCAGACTTATTGGCAAAAATAGTCCCGTCAATGATAGACCGATACCAGTACAATCATTTCCAAGAACTGGGGCGGGCACATACCAGTAGTACGGTAATTCCACAGTTACAATATTACATTTACGAACAAGTTACTGATGGATTATTCTGACCACTTGATTATATCTATGCAAGTACTCGCCGTTGGTAAGACGGAGACAACCGGAAATTATATGCCTGAGGCTTTCTTCGGGACGAGGACATAAACGACAGATTTAATGTCAATTCTGCAGTCCTTCTAACCTGTAATTATACAAATAAAACCTTCAGCTTCTCCGAAGAGGTCACAGTTATTACTATTATTTAAAGAGTACTGAGTATCGCTATTGACTTATTCATTATATGGGAAAAAATATATAACGTAAAATCGCTCGAACCCTTTCTTTAAACCGCCTGGTAATGAAAACGATCGCCATTGGTGATTCAGGGATTTTACTGACGATAATAGCAGATAGCCTTAATCGCGGCCCGGTGTGCCACTGGACCTTGCCTAATTTTGGCCTTCGCTTTTTCGCGTTTTCGACACCCAAAAGTGTCAAGTAAGGACTCAAGAAATAATTAGTCTAGCTTGTTTGGGTCTTGGAATTGGCAGATGTAATTTTCAGAATAGATGTAGAATTGTGATTTTTTGGCGTTAGATGAAATTTTTTGTAATTATTTTTTGTTTGTTTTCCTTAGTTGCATTTTATCATTTTAGATATTATTTTATAAATAAAAAGTCAAATTTAAATTAATTTACACAATAAGTATTTTTAAACCATCAATAGAATAGCTGTTTATAAGTTTTCCCCCTCATTTAAAGAAAACAAAAATATTTTGGCACACAGTAGGTGACACTTCAATTTTTACAGGAAAATAATAGCAAATAAAGAACAGAAAATAATAATATAGACTAGAAAAAAAAAAAATATTTTATCATTTCTGCTCACTGGCAACACTACATCTTCCGCTTGACCAATCGGAAACCAACTGCATCCGTTTATGGTTAAGGCCAGTTTATAAAAACATTTTTTATCACAATCCGAAAACAAACTTCATAAGCCAAATTACCAAAGAAAATTTCAGTACAACTATGTCTGCGTGGTTTAGTTAGATTCTTATCACAGTGGCGTACTAAATCAACGTCAGACGCATACAACACCACCCGCATGCATCTAAAGTGTAGTTTGTCGGTATATTTATGACCCATAAATGCCTGCAATGAAGTTTATCTTTTCAAAAGCCATGTTTTGCAGTTAACATTCTGGAATCTGGATTTTAAACGTTGGTGCTTATGTATTTCTGTATAAAAAACCGAATATTAACAATTTAGAGCCCGGATTAAGATGGATGTATTAAATAAATTTTAGATCCATCATCTTAATAATTATAATGGTTTTTGATTTTAAAATAAAGTTACTTTTAAATGTAGAAAGATATATTATTATTCAATATGCTGTATTTTTTTTTTCACTTTGTTGTATTTGCAATTTTTTTTAATTCAATATCTGACTACCTAGTAAAATATGTGGTATATATTAATGGTCGAATGGAAAAAATAACAAACCATTTATATGCAATGAGAATATAGAATAGTGTTTGCCGGGTTTCTCAGAAAAATATAAATATGTATGAAAAAGATTCTGGAATATATTATTTCCGTTAATACATCGAACTGAGTTAATTTTTTTTTTACTACTGATAAACGACTATTATTTTTTTACAACCATATTTTTATCTACTACAAAATATGTAATAAGGTTTTTCTTACAATAAAATAAATTAATACAGACCTTTCCTAATCAGTGATTCAATGAGGGCTACGAATAAAATTCAAGAATTAAATAGGTAGATAATAAATCTTCTAAGAAAAACTTGAATAGGATGAAAATTTGTATTTCATTATATTTATTTTTATTCCCTTACATTTTATAAAGTAGTTATTATTTCAAATTAATTTCGTTTATTTTCATGTATTTATGCTATATTTTCCAGAGAAGAGAAGATCCTTACAAATTTATCTTTTAGCTTTCAAGACGAACGTAAAATATTAATAATAATAACTTTATTGACAAAGATTTTTACAAATTGTTTGGATTAAGTTGCACTAAGATAAGTCCTACATTATTAAAAAGGTATGTTTTGCCTATAATAATAAACCTTGAGACACCTCACATGGCCGTCTGATCCCACACTGGACTGTGCGTGTATTATGCTAACCAGACTTCTGATTAATGTACTTCTATAAATAAACACATATCACATCACCTCACGCAATTATTTGCCTTGGGTGGATACTTTTATCTTTTTAGGCTTTAGTACCCGAAGGGTAACCAATGAGACCATATTACTAAGCCTGCGCTGTCTGTCCATCCGGCTGTCTGTCAGCGGGCTATATGTCATGGATCCGTAATAGGTAGGCAGTTGAAATTTAACGTAACAACAAAAAAAAAAAAATTAAAGCGGCTACTCTACATAGTATATAAATCGTGAAATATGGTGCGGAACTCTTCATGCGCGAGTCCATCTCGCACTTGACCGGTTTTTTTTTGTGCCTATCTTTCTAATATTAAAGGGGTAGCGGTACTAAGGGTTGTAGCCTGCCATTAAATAGCTTATAACCTTTATCATCATTGGGAGGACCTGGTGCATCTATAGCCAAATTGGGACATAAACCTGTACGTCGCGCAAACAATGTCACAAAATTAGTACTAGTGATCGTCCAGTAGTCTAAACATGATGGCATACATACAGTAACGCCTATATCCCCTTAGGGGTAGGCAGAGGCGTATCAAACACCCCCATTTTCCAACTGTAATTTGGTCCCACTCACTAATAGGGGGCAACCCTATTGCCGTCAACCGGGCACGTTGGGAATTAGTGATGGGAAAATTGGAAATATATTATAAGGAAAAGCATGTTACCATGGGAAATGGGAATAGATAGATAGATAGATAGATACTCTTTATTGCGCACCAAAAAAGTATTATACGATCTAGAAAATTAATATAAAGTAACAGTACAATGGGCGGTCTTATCGCAGTCTGCGATCTCTTACAGACAACCTTAGCACAGTATAAGTATATACAGTATTGTGACTCGGCCCTTTCCTTGATATAATTACCTACAGCCGGACGGTACGTAAACATGACAGACGACGACGACGATAAGGCTGCCCATAATTTCATCTACCTACTTGAGTTTCTTTCCAGTTTTGTGATTGTAAATATTATAATTAATTTTTATAAATATAAATAGATTTCCCTTTATTCTGGGTGTTAAAATAAACTGCTGTCGCCGAAGGTTACCAAACTCCAATCCTTACAAACTTCAACACCAACCTACTCAATCAAAATGCAAGAAACAGCTGACGAGTAACCGTCCGTAAAATTAACGACCCCATTACCTACAGCACAGAGCAAATCAAAAAACATTTTTTTGGTCACCCATCCGATGTTGAACCGCTGCAAACGTTACTTAATATCAAACCATATCATCGCGTGTGCGCCACCTAAAGCAATCAAAACTTTTAACTAGCTACTACAAAATCTTATTTATAAAGTAAATTAAAAATAAGTAAATTAAAACGTGGGAGAGCCATGCTTCGGCACGTATAGGCCGGCTCGACTCCGCTCGATACCACGGCCTCACAGAAATACGGGTTGCATTGCATTTCGCCGCGTGAGTGAGGTTACCGGAGGCCCTAACCCTTCCCTCTCCCTTATTCCCGTCTTTCCCCTCTTCCCCCTCCCTCTCTTCCCCCCAGTTCCCCTCCCTCTTCACCCCTCCCCCTATTCCCCCTCCTCCTTTTCCCACTCTTCCCACTCTACCCCTCTTCCCCACCACTTCCCCTCTCCCCCTCTTTCCTCTCTTCCCCCTCTACCCCTTTTCTCACTCTTCCCCCCTCTTCCCACTCTTCCCCCTGCCCCTCACTCTCCCCCCTTCCTCCTCTTCCCCCCTCCACCTTTTAGCACTTAGCCTAGCCTAACCTACTAGTTTTTTATATTTAAAAAATGTTATCTCTGGGTGCGTTTTTGAAGAATTCAAGCACCCAAAAACAGCACAATATCCTCTATAATTTCTAATTGCCATATTAAATACTTAAGTATTTATATTTATTTCAATGAAATACACAAATCGCACGCTTACTGCTTAAAAAACGATCACACCGTTTGTTCGTCACTGCGGAGCAATCGCGAACTGTTTGCGTGCTGAGTTTCAACCGAACGCAAAGCGTGTAGGCAATTCTCGCGATCCGACCGTTTCTATGAAGACACATTACTGTATGGATAGTATTATGGGCTTTACTGTGTGGAAGTAGGTAACTCGCAGTGCACAACAATTAAATATAATAAGAAAAATATACAATTAATAAGTGATAGTCTATTTAAGTCTACTAATTTTTTATTATTATCTAAATGATACAAATACATACATATACATTAAGAAATATACATACACACATATGTTCATAAACTACACATACATTTAATTATAATATATGGTTCTTACGAAGAAAGATCCTTGACGAGTTTCTGAAAAACAGCCTGTGACTGTGCTCGTCGGATGGCTTCTGGCAATGCATTCTACAAGCGTGCGGCTTGCACTGTTAACGATTTGTCACAAAATGTTGTGGAATGGGTTGGAATTTCCAACGTTAGATTATTCGATTTCCGATGATGAAGATAATGGAAGGTAAGGGATATTGAATAAGCAATAGGTCCAGGAGGTCATAGAGTCGCATACGTGTAACACTAACTGGCTATTGCCAAGTATTCCGAGCCCTTTAACAGAGGAGAGAGCCATGCTTCGGCACGTATGGGAGGGCTCGACCGGAGTGATACCAACAAAAACCGACATGCTTTTTGCCGCGTGAGTGAGGTTACCGGAGGCCCTAACGCTTCCGTCTCCCTCCTCTCCCCTCTTCCCGCTCTTCCCCCTTCTCCCCCTCTTCCCCTACTCCCATCTTTAAATGTCGACAACGCACTTGTGACTCTTGAGTTGCAGGTACCCATGGGCGGCATTAGTCATTTACCATCAGGTGACCCGTCTGGTCGTTGTCGTCCGTAGCCCATTGTACATAACAATAACATTAATATTAATAATCAATTATTGTAGTTTAATGTAATAAGGTGTACAATAAAGAATATTCTATTCTACGTTTCTTTTGTGTCTGGCCTAGATTGTTGTTTATTGTCAGGTCTCAGGTCTCCTTAGAACGTGATATCTCATAATACCACTCAATAGAATTTTTTATTTAATCCAGAAAATATTTCTTTTTGCCATAATTCTAATCCTCAGAGAGAGCCTTGGTTCATTTAGTTTCCGGTCACAAATTACCTATTCAGGAGATGGGTATATATTGTTTCTGTCTCGTCAAGTATGGTTTCGGCTGATACATTTCAGTGATGGAGGTAATGTACCATCTATTAATGTTATTTTAGCTTTGTTACTCAAGCGTGTTTTTACCTATTTATATATATGTGTGGACTTAAATATACATGTCAGTTAAACCGCTTTTTAAGCCTTCTTGAAAAATGATTTAATCAGGGGTCATTTCATTAAAAAAAATCTTGTCATGCCATCCATGACACTAGTAATAAGTTCGTGGAAAGATTTATATTAAAGAACGATATATGTATCAAATATATTTAATGCTTCATTCATATTATTCTTTTATACGAAAGTAGAAAACAATGTATTGTTTATAATCTGTGTATAAGTCGGAACTGTATCAGAATAATTATCTATTTTTTCTGGTCTAGTGTATATTGATATAGTGTAATATTTATCACACGCACAAGCGTGTGATAAATATTATCTTACGTGTAAGAAGCAGGCATATTTAGACATCTTTATACATATACAAGCAGGCATAAATATTCAATGTGAATAACAAATGACAACAACCAGTACTACTTACATAAATCTAGAAAGTGACTTTTTGGAGTTTAATCCTTAAGAATCGATTTTCATATTAGGCGCCCGGTATGAAAAAAACATGAAGAGGAAAATTTCGAGATCGGAGGGCAGCCTAAAGCTCCGTACTCACATACGGTTTTACTCGATCGAGCTATCATGTCGAGTTAAACCCATGGCATGGGCTTTCGTCCACACATTCAGCATTAATCTATCGAGTGACGCGCACCGTTCAGTATTCACCGAACCGTTCGAGCCAAAACATGTCTGTTCAACAATGGAGACGGTGGCTGTGGCTTTAGCGCTTCGTTGTGCTTTCTGTGCTTTATTGGAGTTTATATCTTATCCTCGACGCAAGTAAGTAGATGTGTATATACCTTTATGTTATATATATATAACATAAAGGTATAGATATAGATATATATATATATATATATATATATATATATATATATATATATGTATATATATGTGACACACACCTTTTTTCGTTTAGAGGGTTCGTACTTCCAGGCAGCCAGTTCAAGTTACAGGTATGTAATCCTGACCTGCTAGACCTATAGCTTACACTCGCCAATTTATCCATTTAGGCAGAATTTCTTTCCTACTATTGCCTGCCTTTAATTTTCCCATCTAATTCCCAAAGTGCCCGGTTGACGGCAATAGGTATGCCCCCCATTACGTAAGTACTTTATACGCCTTTGTCTTCCTTTCTTTCTTCCTTTTGCCTACGCGGATATAGGCGTGAGTGATACACTCACTGTGTATAACTTTAAAAGTACCTTTTATTGACTAGTATATAGCGGTAAATTAATGCAACGTAAATGCTTTCAACTCCGAAGAGACTACTCCACTACCCATGTTCTGCAGGTAATAGGATAATCATTTCTGGAGCAGATATTGATCTTTATATGAACTGCAAAATTGCGACTTTTCAGAATATTCGTTTCATAATGCAAAGGGGAAACTAAATACTCTCTACATTATGAAACCATACTGCTCCCTGTGAAT
This sequence comes from Euplagia quadripunctaria, assembly GCA_963859945.1. NCBI lineage: Eukaryota > Metazoa > Arthropoda > Insecta > Lepidoptera > Erebidae > Euplagia > Euplagia quadripunctaria. The sequence goes on from OY982561.1 coordinate 25,951,399, forward strand.
ACATATAAAACTCGATGATATTATGCCTTTATGTTGAACCGGCCAATAATGATTATGCAAAATTTCAATAACATTTATCCAGCGGTTTTGGGTGCAGCTTCGAAATACATATTAACAAACTAAGAGACATTCAAACGGGCAGACGGTTAAAAGAACCGACGAACAGACGGTGAAATGAACACATGGATAGACAAAACTTAATCTACGTTTCTTACCTCGTTACGGTGTTATTATTTTTTTGGGAAAAGCAGTTATACCCTTATCTTAAATAAGACAGGTTCAATTTTATATTAAACTAGACTTCCCCGCAGTTTCACCTACGTTTATGGTCACTACTCCGCTCCTATTGATCGTAGCGTGATGTTATATAGCCTTCCTCGATAAATTGACTATCTAACACTAAAAGATTTTTTTCAATTCAAACCAGTAGTTCCTGAGATTAGCGCGTTCAATCAAACAAACAAACAAACTCTTCAGCTTTTAAAGGCCGGCAACGCACTTGTGACTCTTGAGTTGCAGGTGCCCATGGGCGACGGTAGTCATTTACCATCAGGTGATCCGACGCCTTAGCCATTACGCTACCGCCCCTTGAACATTTTCGTAACATGACAGGTCAACACATATACTGTTCGTTCGTTGTCTTTACATTTATAACACATATTATTTAAAAACATTACTGCTTCCTGTTTTTCTGTATGTCTAAGTATTCTAAATTTCACATTTTTCTGAGTGGAGGATAGGATAGGAGTAATTGGCAAACACTAACCTTTGCTTCGACGCACGATGCTTGAATTATTCGGCAATGGCTGATTTCACGATTTGATGTTTGCTTGTCAAATTTCATTAATGCTTCTGTCTTCTTTCTTCAGTGCTTGCAAGAGAGGGAGGACAGAGAGGGAATAGGATAGGTAGTTTTTTTTTTATTGAATGGCGTTAACACTGAGTAAAAGTGGTATAAAGAAATATCTTCATGTTATACCTATGTAAGTTATAACTAGAGATAGGAGATGGATTACATTCCCAATGATAATAAGACAACACAATAGTAATGTTACTTATTTATAATTCATATTAGAAGGATGTTTAATATGGTTAAGTAACTCGTATCCAATTTCTTACAGAATGTTTTGGTAGAATTGCTTATAAATGTATGAATTCCTTTGCAATCAGTACTAACTAAACCTTCTCCCATTGTTCAAAATTCCATTGTAATATTACAATAACATTTATTATCATGATTACAAATATTGATATGTAAGGAAATGAAGAAATATTAACGGGTTTCAATACATGGAAACGTTCTCAATAACGGTGAAATATTTTATTGTTTCCTCAATAGGGAAGACTTTTCCTTATATTGTTACGTAAATAATCATTATAGTATACTTTATTATAATTATTTCATATTGCCAGAGTTAAAAAAATATTCTGCCATAATGTGTATCGAGGCTTTCTATTATTATTATGTCTATGTTTAGAAGTTTGTGTTTCTAGAGTACTTTGTTTACTTGCCGAGCTCATACAAGACGTAAGGTAGTAATTGTTCGATAACTTTCCACTTCTTCGAGTGATTTCATGAGGGAAGCAACCCTTGTCATTTGGAGGTCATCTAATTTTAAAATGAACTTTAAACATTCGTTGACATGCTGACCTTAATTTTGCGGTATAATCGGCAAGTGCTCGTGCGGGTCTATCCGTTGACCGAATACCAATAATGATAATTAATTTTATGTTTTGCATTTGTACAACGGTGCCTCCAATAGGTCAAGGATATATAAAAATATATATCCTTGACGTATTGGAGGCACCTTCATTTTTAAACTACATAATACATATATGTTTATTTATTTTATATCAGAAATTAATGTTTAGTTTTGAAATATCGTAATCTAATCTACTCTGGTAAGCCTAAGAAAATAAGAATTTTAATATATTGAGACTGTTCACACGTAATTATGCCAGATTAGCCGCTACTACTAACATCCCATTGAGAATAGACTTACAACACATTTATACCTAAACCACATAAAACTGGCAGGCCTAGGACTGCACACACACACTTAAGAACGGAATTATATATATCCATATATCCATCGTGGTGGTACATAGGTTAATACATACGTCCAGCCATGATGGACTTAGCCTTTCTATTGAGTACCTATTTAGCTTGGCACCGACTTCAAACAGACCAGGTAGGTACCTTTTTTTTTTTTTTTCTCGTGTAGAAACCCCCTCTGGTCATCACCTCACCTGAGCTAATGGTGAAGTGGTATGTGGGAATCGAACCGACTAACACCACAAGGTGTTCCGTCACAAGTGGGTCTATTGCAGGGGACCCTAAGAAGGAAGCCTCCGAGAACTCCTGCAGACCTTGGCCGCCTCTTGGTCAGCAGGCGGCTACACCATAGAGACCAGTAGATACCTGGTACCTGTATAACGTAATCTATTATTTTAAAAGTGTCAAATGTATGTAGTCTTTTCAATTTGACTGACCTGTTGGTCTAGTGGTTAGTGACCCTGACCGCTATGCTTATAGATCGTGATATCGTATTCCCACCTGAGTCTGGGTGTTCTTTGTGTCCGTTGTTTCCATGTTTGTAAAGTCCCCCGCGACACAGGAGTAATTCCTAATGAGGGAGTTGTCTTTTTCTAAAAAAAAAAAAAAAAGTTTGAAATCGATTATTTTTTACTTTTATGTGCCCTTTCTTAGTGTTTTTTGAAGTCGGTTTAACTTTTTTTTTAGATGTTTATTTAAAGTTCTAGGTTGATATATACAACAGCTCTGAAAAGGGTGTCTATGAAGCTGCCGTAGCCAAGTCATAGGGCCGTAATAAAACTTACACTATATTTTTTTGCTAATTATTTGCTATTTTTTGTTAAAGAATAATTTTTTTTGCCATAGCCATTTCCGAAAAACAATGGTCCTGCTGACTTGATACTTAAGCCAGCGTAGCCAACCCTATATCTCCGGATCTTACACTTATCTAAACAGGCTTTGTGGTATATTTTATTGCTAATTATTTGCTATTGTTTGTCAAAGAATTATTTTTTATACACACGCACGCTTGTTTGAGGGAAAAGTAGGTATAGCACACCTTAACGCTATACATGTCGATCAATCACCAAAATATCGTAAAACTGATTCGTAAGTATTACTTTTAGTTTATTTATGTTTAAAACTGCTCAGAAAAGCCTCTGTAAGCTAATTAGTAAGTGTAATGCCCAAATTATTTAATAATTACTTATTTCCGATAAAAATATAGGTTATATATGAACTCTTTTGCTCATACCAGTAATACCTCCGCTTGATACCACGGCCTCACAGAAAACCGGCAGTGAAGCAATGCTTGCATTGCATTTCGCCGCGAGAGTGATGTTACAGGAGGCCCTAACCCTTCCCTCTCCCCTATTCCCGTCCCTCCCTTCTCCCCCCTCTCCCCTTTTCCTACTCTCCCCCCCCCCCTCCCCCTCTTCTCCTACCCACACCTTAAAGGGCGGCAACGCACTTGTGACTCTCGAGTTACAAGTGCCCATGGGCGGTGGTAGTCATTTACCATCAGGTGACCCGTCTGCTCGTTTGCCCCCTATACCATAAAAAAAATCAATTCTTTGGCAAAAAAATAGCAAATAATTAGCAATAAAATATGCCACAAAGCCTGTTTTGATAGGTGTAACAGATCCGGAGATATAGGGTTGGCTACGCTGGCTTAAGTATCAAGTCAGCAGGACCATTGTTTTTCGGAAATGGCTATGGCAAAAAAAATAATTCTTTGGCAAAAAATAGCAAATAATTAGCAAAAAAATATAGTGTAAGTTTTATTACGGCCCTATGACTTGGCTACGCCGGCTTCATAGACACCTGAAAAGGAAAGCAATACATCATCGGGTAGTGGCGTCACCAAGCACGTCTGCGCCCCTTCGTGGAAGGAAGGACTTATTTTAAAATGTAAATTTTTAATGCCAAGGGAAATTACTTTTCTCCGAGGTACAAAGGCAAATAAATACCTTCTGTATAATACCTTGAACTCCTATAGTTATTTTAACATGATGACCTTAATCAATTAAATATAAACTCTTTTTAATCCCTATATGAGAAATTATAATAAACGTGGTTCGAGCCTCAGTCATTAATATTGATACCCGATAGATAGCTTAAAAAATATTATTACTTGATATTAATACGATAACTTCTTCCTACAATTGAACTAATTCATAATCATCCCAATAATAAGAAAGTTCATTTGTTAACTGTTGCTTTGTTTTATAGCGGTTAGGCGATTAACTTTACGCGTTATAACGAAGCCTCGGATTATACGATCCACACATATGGCTGACGTCTTTCACGTATGCAACATGGCCGTCGCAATATTGTACCAGCGGTGTGTGCGCAAAATGGAGAATGCACATCTATTATTCTATGGTCACCGCCCACGTTCGAAAAGGGTCTCGACAGAACTTTTATTTTATTTGTGTACGATAGGATGATATCAATTAAGTTGACATCATAATGTACAATGAATGTACTCATAATAATATGTATATATACGTATAGAAACATCTATAAGTCAAAAATATATATACGGTGGAATTGAGAACCTTCTTTTTTTCGTCTGTTAATAACCCATATTATGTCATAACTTACTTTCTGTCCCAAACACAATTTAAATTTTGTCTAAAATTATACAATTTCAAGCCCCTGTTTGAGTTGCGCGCTTATTAAAATACGACTCTAATGAACTGTTAGTGGGGAAGTTCTCAGTTTACAGTGCAAACGGCCTCGAGGTTCCATTCTCGGCCAATTTTGGTACAAGCTGGTAGTTTTTATGATTTAGGTTTATTTGAGTTCAGCTTCGCTTTTAACATGGCAAAATTAAATGAAAGTTGTGGTGTGGTGTTAGTTTGGATATAATGAATAATGGTACGTAGACACACAAGTATATTAAACGCAATACATATTTTTCTATTTTCTTTAAAATGTAATACTAGCTAAGCTAGGCTAGGCTAAGCTAAGAAATAGTTACCGCCTCCAGCTCCGCCCGCCTGGAATTAATACTTTAATTTCACTAGAGATGATCATACAAAAAAAAAATGTTCTAACGTGTACCTTATTTTTTTTAATTTTTATTTTCCTTCCGAGATTCTATTTCGTGATTTCAAACATTATTTTTTTTTAATCAAACTGAACTTTTTGTTCTACCGAATTTAAGTTCATATCTATACCTAGTCCATACATATAGCCTTAATTACCTGACATGACTTCTATTATGCCTTAGTTTTTGCATCGTTTTTTCATCGACTGTGATTGGGTCTATGATTGTAGGTCAATAGGTGAGGATAATCAGATCCCTTTTGTACTTATACGAGGCTAATGGCTAATGATAGAACTGCGTTTGGTCTAAATGTCAAATTGATATCGATTCATATAAATTTGATATGATGGTCACCACAAACGCGGTAATATAATTATTGATTAAATTAGTTAACATCGCTAATATTGTTCGCAAATGGTTAAGACTTGTCCTTTCATTTTGTTTTAACACGCTTTTTAACACGTTTTTTTATTAGCGTAACTTGTAACTAACTATTTGAACAAATCTTGGAAGTAAATTTTAACCTACTTCTCATACTTTGGCACTGCGGAGCTGATTTGATGGTGGTACCAGGAGGTGGCTAGTGGAACTCTTTAACACATACATCCCTCCTCTTTTACACGTAAATCCCTCCAGTTTGGGCTCATGTGATACGTGTTGAACTACTGCTCATGTGATACGTGTTGAACTACTGCTCATGTGATACCTGTTGAACTACTGCTCATGTGATACGTGTTGAACTACTGCTCATGTTGTACGTGTTGAACTACTGCTCATGTGATACGTGTTGAACTACTACTCGTATGATACGTGTTGAACTACTACTCGTGTGATACGTGTTGAACTACTGCTCATGTGATACGTGTTGAACTACTGCTCATGTGATACCTGTTGAACTACTGCTCATGTGATACGTGTTGAACTACTGCTCATGTTGCACGTGTTGAACTACTGCTCATGTGATACGTGTTGAACTACTACTCGTATGATACGTGTTCAACTACTACTCGTGTGATACGTGTTGAACTACTACTCGTGTGATACGTGTTGAACTACTGCTCATGTGATACGTGTTGAACTACTGCTCATGTGATACGTGTTGAACTACTGCTCATGTGATACGTGTTGAACTACTGCTCATGTGATACGTCGTGTTGAACTACTACTCATGTGATACGTGTTGAACTACTACTCATGTGTATATATATCTCATGATACATTATTTTGTCGTAATATTTCGACTCACTTAGTTATATTTTGCCAAAAGTAAACTATATCTTCATAAATTATAGCGTTTGCGTACGCACATTAACTTCAATAGATGTAAAAGTAAAAAAAAGGTTCAACAATCACACTACCTCAAGGATGTTATAAAGTCTATTTATTAAATTTTTTTTTCTTTACGTAGACCCAAACTAAGAAGGTAAAGGTTTGTACAGTTAATACATGTTTTACTTATAAATAAATGGCTAATGCAAAATAAACATATTCACGTGTACAAATATTCGAACTGAGAATTGAACCCGAGATCCCTAAAGGGAAACGAATGAAATAAGTAATAATGAATCGAATGCCTTATCACGGCAACACATAAACCGTCTGAATGATAATTTAAAATCCAGTTGAGGAAATATCCGTTGGTAAAACCTGCGTCCACCCCACCGAAGGCCGAAATCGAACCGATTAACAACATAACATTTCGGTGCTAAAAGTGAGAATGTAAAAGTGTTTTTAAAAGGCAAATCCTTTTCAGCAATTAACGTCGTATGGATTGATTGATGATGAAGGTGATGGTGATAAAATGAAGTATAAGTGTTTCGTTATATTCATATATGCGCGCGGCGCGTTAATTAGTGTGCTGTGCAAATGAATTCTGGGGGTGTTGAATAGATAAGTGAACAGGAAATTCAAACAAAGTATCATAACAAATCTTACAGCAAAATTATAAAACTCGCATGTGTGTTTCAGGGGTTAGCAGCGTCTGTATTGCGGTTTGGAGTAATCTTTTGGGGCAATTCTTCAGAAAGAGATTTAATATTTAAAGCGCAAAAACGATGCATTCGCTCTATGTGTGGCCTGAAAATGGATGAAAGCTGTGTACAGTTCTTTAAATCGCTAGAAATGCTAACATCACCAGCACTTTACATATTTGAATTAAGTTTATTTGTCAAAACAAACTTAAACCTGTTTGAGAAAAAAACTAGTGCACGAAATGTGCCATTACGAAGTCAGTACAAGAACTTATTATCCAATCATAGATGTCAGACAACTCTAGTTGAAAAAAGTGTTTTAGGAATGGGACCACGTATATTTAATAAACTACCGCATACTATAAAAAATAAAACCATTTATAGATTTAAGAAACAGTTAAGATTGCTATTGATTGACAAATGTTACTATTCCGTAGAAGAATCCCTGAATGATAATTTTATATAATTTACATGTCTGATAACTTTGATATTGATCTTACACTTACTTTATTACTGTAACTTTAACTTCAATTTATTTTTTTAATTTCTTCTCAGTACATAACATACTGGACATAATAAATGTTATCATCTATATCTATATACCTATGTTAAACAAATGAATAAATTATTATGATTATTATTATTTCTATTTATTAAACTTAAAACTTATAAATTACATTTTTAAATATATATAAAACAAAATATATATTTAAAAATATAAAAAATTGTAGACCACCGACATCGGGTACAGGGACCAAGACACCGGTGGTTAGGGCTCCAAAGACAGGAACCTCCTCACTATACGGGCCTTATCGAGGAGAACTGCTTTCTGCATCAGTCCCTTGATCCAGCCGTCTAACGCGAGCCTCTTAAGGTGTTGATCGAGGCTCTTGGCTATTAGTCCATGAGCAGATATGACCAATCGGAACAATGATCGCCGAATCGACATCCCACATATCGACAACCTCGTGAGACAAATCCAAATATTTTAATTGTTTTTCTTTTTCAATTTTCACGAGGTTCTCGTCATGAGGAACAGCGATGTCAATAATCATTGCGCGGCGCTCTAATCGGTCTATCAGTACTATATCAGGCTTCTTGGCAACAATAGTTCTGTCAGTGATGATAAATCAATCCCAATACAATGTGGCACGACCATTTTCGAGAACTAGGTCGGGCACATACCTGTAATATGGCACCTCTGAATTCACAAGATTGTATTTAAGGGCAAGTTGTTGATGTACAATCCTGGCCACTTGATTGTGTCTATGCAAATATTCCCCGTTGGCAAGACGAGAACATCCAGAAATAATATGCCTGATAGATTCACCGGGACAGTGGCATGCCCGACAGATGTCCACCGTACCGTTTTTCAGAATATATTTCCGATAGTTATTCGTCATAACAACTTCGTCCATAATTGCAAAGACAAAACCTTCGGTTTCTCCGAAAAGATCACCGAACCGTAGCCAAGATGTAGAGGCTTTAAAGTCTATATCAGGCCCATTGAGGGCCCGATAAAAACGACCATGAAGTTCTTTGCCCTTCCATACCTCCCTGCGATCATTAGTACTAAGTACTACAGGCTTGCGCAAGTTCTCTTTAGCCACAGCGAGCGGAGTGAGTCCGTTGTCCACTGTGACCACATTAAGATGCACTCCCACATCAGTATGAAGAAAATATTCTCTAAGGTTGTATATCTCGCGATTGTGTAGGGTCTTAATGTTTAAAAGTCCACGACCCCCAAACTTTCGCGGGATATACAACCTCATTACCGATGAACGTGGGTGGTGCATTCGGAATGCAGTCAGCAGTGTACGGACTCTCCTCTCAAGGGCATCTAATTCGGTATGAGTCCATCTAAGTACCAAAGGAATACATCAGAACCGGCATGACCCAACCGTTGCAGGCACGCATTTTGTTACCCCCTGATAAAAGACTTTTAAGTACTTTTTTCAGGCGGCCAAAGAAGCGCTCCTGCAGCGCTTGTTTCATATGAGATTCAGGTATTCCCAATGACTGTGATATACCTAGATACTTGTAGCCTTCAGTGGCAGACAGAGATCTGAGTTTTATTGAATCTGTAAGTTCGACTCCTTCAGATTTTACTATCACGCCTTTCTTTACATGCATGACTGTACTTATTTATTATTATTCTCTTCATTTATTTCATAAACATATAAATTATATTTTTAAATATACTTACAATAAAAAAAAACAAAATATATTTAAAAATATAAAAAATAGTGTCCCACCGGTATCGAGTACAGGGACCAAGCTACCGGTGGTTAGGGTTCCAGAGACAGAAATATCCTCACAATACGTGCCGTGTCAAGAAGAACTGCCTTCTGCATTAGGCCCTTAATCCAGCTGCCTAACGTGAGCCTCTGAAGGTGTTGGCCGAGGTTCTTTGCAATCAACCGATGGGCTGATATGACTATCGGCACAATGATTGCCGAATCCACATTCCACATGTCGACCACCTCATTAGCCAAATCCAAATACTTCATTTGTTTTTCTTTTTCAGCCCTTAAGAGATTGTCGTCATGGGGAATGGTGATATCTACAATCATTGCTCGGCGCTCTAATCGCTTATTATTATTATGATTAGGGAAGCCCGACTAGATTCTGGCCCAAGAAGGGCCCTTGATCAAGGAGTGAAGCAACCTATCGCGACGGTGCTAGTGCACCGCCTAAAGGTTTTCCAAAAGTACTTGATAACAAACATATAATAACGATGAACCACTCACAGAAGTTATTATTCCAACATAAAAACGCGATACTAAAAAAGTTTTTTTGATTTATACCAACTCTTATATAAAACTGAAGTGAATATCCCATCATTGATAAAAGCCTTAGAAAACATCTGTTCGGTCACGTGCCGAGAGACAAACTCTCTAATAAGTTTCGAACATCAAGGAATCCATCAAACTTTCAATGCATATTAAATTGTATTTTTATTACAAAAAACTTATTTATCGGTTTTTTTGCCATCAATTGGAAAGCAGTTTTTATTGTTTGGACGTTGTCTTTAAACAAGGACATTTCTGTTTTTTCCGTCTGCAAGTATTTTCTTTTTTTTCTTTTTGTGTACATACCTAATATTAATTTAGAAATTTGGTAAAGTTTAAGGATTTATTTTTTGTCGGAAATGGACGCATATTATAATTTTAATATAACTGAATATTTTAATTATATTACTAATATACTGTTTATTGGTTTTACATCTAAGACCAACATCTACAAAACTAATAATAGAATTAATGTGCCAAAGTTTTGGAATCAAATGCTCGTTTAATTGCTAAAAGAGTTCAAAATTTCATATTAATAAAGAAGAGATATTAAACGATTCATTATTTGAACAACTCAAGAAGTATACTTAAGTTTAATGTTTTATCTGAGAACAATTATAATCATTTTAGATTACAGAATTGTTGCAAAGCTATCTTTCGATGTTAGCTATATAAGTTTACAGTTTGAGATAACTAATATAATTATAATGAACACCATTTTTTATTAGCTTCATTTCTAACTAACCATGTTAACAAATCATGATGGTCAATTATAACCTAATTCTAATTCTTGTATCGAATTGAAATTTTGTATGTATATGTACTTCGGATGACAATACTATAATTTGACATCTTGGAGCTGCTCTGTTTAGGGATGTTGCGGATGCAGAATTTTCAACATCCGCGGATGCGGATTTTTGAGGGCTGATGCGGATGCGGATCTTTAAATTTATTGGTTTCCTAGGAGGTTACTTATGTAACAAAATTAATAAAGACATCAGCATTTACTCACACGCTTTAATTGTAAAACGGTGACCACAAATTGCCTAAAATCCCTTAGTCACGACATGACAGAAAATCTTTTACACATCATTTAATGATTTGACACACACAAACACACACAATTATGTATTAACAATTAAAAATTAAAGTAATTATATTTTATTTAACTATTTTTATTCTAGCCCACCGAGATACTTACTTGACTGTACTGTATTTTTAATAAACTTTATACGGTGCCCCCGTAAAATAAAGAAATAAAGTAAAAAATAGTAATCTTTAATATTTATATTACATAGGTACTTAATTAGTTATTAATATGTGAAACTAAAAATTGGTGTTTGCAAATTGCATTATATATTTAATAAACAGTAATATCGCCGTCTTTTCAGGTTCAAGTTTGTTTCGCAGATTTATAAATTAAACCAGCGCTACTGAACAACTGTTTACTAAGAACATGGTCTGGTGGTGTCTATAAATATCTGCGATTGCTTTTCTTTACTAGAGCTTTCAAACAAATAACCTCTTTTGGGTGCATCGATTTTTGATGATTTTTCAAAGAGTAGGTTTTACTGTATATTTCACTATTAGCCTACCCTGGTTATTTTCATTTGGTTTAAAATAAGTCCAAATCTGACTTTGTGGCGGTGGTGGCATTATAAATTGACTTTTTAAATAAATCTATCAACTGCAGAAAACTCCCTTAAAACACAAAACTCACATGCCTATTCACAATAATACTCAAAAAATTTAATGTTCATACGATAAGCGCAACTAAACACTCTATTAACGAGAAAAGAATTACACACAAATAACAAACGCGTAGGATCTTGTTACCGAAATCTTCACTTGTATTGAGCAATTAGCACGTCTTTACGGCACACGCCAGTTGCCGGCCCGATCGATGCGGGAGCTCCGCGATTGCGAATGCGGATGCGAATATCCTATAATCTGCTCTGATAATGAAGGTATTGGTGAATAATCGAACTCTTCAGTGGCTACTTGTAATTAGTATATAATATATGCTAGGATTTGAAAACATTTATTTAAACCAGTACAATTACTACAATATAATTAGTAGCGTCTCAGCCTTGGCAAATTCAAATTTTACGATTGGTTCCTTCTTATATTTTCATTAGTTTTAGTTATTATTTTAGTGGTTATTTTTATTAGTAATACATTTTAGAGTGAATTTATAGTTCTCGGAGGACTAAGACTAAAATGTACAATTTTAGTCTTAGTCCTCCGAGAACTATGTGGCAAAAATATAGTCGGATGGTGCAATGGTTTAGGTAGTCACCTTGCCAAAGGCCCTGGAGTACCTAAAATCACATGCGGAATTAATTATAGACAAGGACTAGAGATTTTAAATCATGTTTTACTATTATACATTATACATTTCACGTGGAAAATTCAATTCACAATTAAAGTTCTTTAGTTCAACAGCCAAGCGCCTAACAGGTGAGTAGACTCATAAGTATTTGGTTTGTTGCAGGTTCGAAATTGAATTGAAACTTACTATTTTAAATTTACATTTATTTTTATGTAATTTTCTTATTTATTATAATCATACCATCTCCCATTCTTTTGTCTCGGAGAAAGTACATATTAATATTTTGGGATTAAATAATTTATTTTTTACAAAAAACGCACGGAGAACAATAAGCTTTTACCAAGGTATATTCAAAATAAAAAGAATCACAAAAATGTAATTTATAAGTCTTAATTAGGTTTGAAATAAAATATGAAAGGGCTTTCATTTTTATATAGTGAAACAAAATAATTCTCTGTATCAGTAAAAATACATTGTACTGGGTAATGGAGTACCTCTGTAAAAATCGTGAATGTGAATGTACACAGTGGTCAGAATTTACACTTCAACAGCCGTATTGAATTTAGAAACGGATTTATTAAGTTCTAAAGCAGCTGATTTTCATTTAAATATACAACTGAAGCTTCGAAATTGACACGGGTCGTTGAACTTTTAGGCAGATGTCTGTAATATAACTAACAATTACTCGTGAACTCCAAGAAGCTTTATATGCGAATATATGAAAATTGTTTGGTATTAATTCAGTATGAAATTATTGTGTATTCGAGTCTACTTGATTACACGTGTTGCTCTAGGATATTTTGGATAAAGCTTCACATATGTAATATAGTATGTAATCGGTTTAATCGAGATAATATATTTTTAAGGCAGATTTTAACCGACAAGGTGGCACCTTTTATAAACATATTGGAATCCCGTCATCAGAAAATGCAATCGTCATGGAATACACGCAACTCATCAGCGCTCTACGAATATTTAATGGTTGATTCACTTTACAGCTCCGAATATTGTTTTAGAAGAGAAGTTCAGTATATTTTTGTTAAAATCGCAATCATCGCGAACTATAACACCATCATTATATTTTACGGTATTCATGTTGGTTTTGTAAGAACGAAAAGTATCCTAAATATATTGCACAGCAAAGAAAGATTTTTGAAAAATATAATTAAACAAAGTCTAAACTTTTTGATTCGTTTTAGTAAATGGCTTCAGGCTTGTTTGAAATAAAAATATTATGTTTTTATCGGCAGTGGCGAAGTGATTACTAAGCCAATGTACTATCCGTGTTTTGGAATAATATTTAGCTTCATAAATAATTCAATATATATTATTAAAACAGTTTAATGGTTTTTGTTAGACATTAGATACAAAAGCTTTAACTCCAATCAAATAAATACGAATGAGAGAAAGGGGCTATTGAAAAACCAAGACTTTCCAAGGAAGGGAGTTTCGACGACACGGACAAGGAAAAGCACTCAACTGCCAATGTCAATGATTTGGGGAAATGTTTAGCTATTATTTGTTAATGGTTGGCCGAAATTATATAATTATAAAATAAGATCACTTTAGTAAGATTTGAAACTCTTGCTGCTAATTGGACAATCCATTGTAATTAAAATTAAAATGTCGTTTACTCTGTTGTTTTATTTGGTTACATTTTCCTACAGACACTTAGAGCAAAAGAAAAGTCATGCGCGTTTCCAAACCTAAGTCTTCTCTATTAAATAGTGAAGCCACAATCTTATTCAAGGAGTGTTATTTAAAAAGTTATTTTATCCAGAGTGAAAACATGAGAAAAAACAGACACAAGGTATGGCTACACTCATGATACACACGAGTGCATGGGCATGGGGGGAGTTATGGAACTCTTGCCGCAGTGGCAGTAGACAATGTAATCCACTCCGATGTAAACCACTTTATATACTCCCCAATCTGTAAACTCTAAGTACTTATTACAATCTAAGATAACAAATCTTACCGACATTGAGACTTTTGCGACGGTAAAAAAGAATAAATCGGAATAAGTACTAAGGTCTCATAAAAAGATTGGTTATATAACAATCACAGTAAAGGCAGCGACCATGCGGATGAAGTTATCAAAGTTCAACGTAATCCTATAAAGGAAATAAAAAAGTAAGTAAGCATAAAATTATCGTTCCTCTCGCAGACTCTAACGAAAGGAAAGGGGCTTAGATTCGAGGAAAATCCAGATAGCTTTCTAGAATTTTTCACGACGCAGTTTTTCCATAGCATTGAATTTGAAATATTGCTTTTATGGCGGGTCAGTGAATATTTTTATCGGTCTTACCTTTTAGTTTCTAGATTTTTGTTGTATTAAACGCAATATTATTTATAGCCACATTTAGTTACGGATGAATGAGAGAAAGGTTGAAACTCTTACTTAGAGTGGAGTAGTTTGTTTACAATTTTTTTCAGTCAAATGTGAATATTATGAGATGGTAAGCGATTTGTCAGTTAGTACTGAAATATTGACGAGTAGATCAAGCGACCGGTCTGATTTAGTATCAAACCCCGGCTTCGCACGGGTACCAATTTTATACCTAAACCTTCCTCATGAATCACTCTGTCTATTAGTGAAAACGGCATGAAAATCCGTTCAGTTGTTTTTCAATTTATCTCGAACAGACAGACAGACAGACAGACGCGGCGGGGGACTTCACTACATAGTATAAAACAAAGTCACTTCACTTCACTGCTGTCCGTCTGTCCCTATGTATGCTTAGATTTTTAAAACTCCGCAACGGAATTTGATGCGGTTTTTTTTTATACATAGAGTGATTCAAGAGGAAGGTTTATGTGTATAATACATGCATAATATGTAGAGAAACACTGATAACTTTAGAGGTTTCTAATGTGATGTCGTAAATAAACACATTTTTTTTGCGTTTACATTGCAGACGCTGGCTTAACCCTACGAGATAGATCAAAATAGTGTAGTACAGTATTGTACACCTTAAAAAGGTCTACAAAAAAGTCCGCGATGGTATATGTCTATCTCTTAGGGATAACCCACAATAATCATTTATTATCCTTTATTTTTACGAGAAATAATGGCTTATTTACGAAGCGATTTTAAGCAATACAGCATTAATCCTTACCCAATTGTATAAGATTATGTTAATAAATAAAACTACAGCACAAAATACAACATACTTTATTATTATGTTATTAAATTTAAGAATGAATACAAAACCAATGTAAATGTAGTTCCACATTTCACTAGATGGCGTTGTGCCGTTTGGCTGAACGTCGGTGTTAAGAGTCTCCGCGAAATAATGACCTCAGCTGTGAACTTAAATTGTTTGTTCGCCAATATACGCATTCAAATAGTAGTCGGTGGTATTATTGCTCCCTACTATTTCTTAAGCGCTCTGGGCCTGTACTGAGTATTTTGTATATGGTCCTTCGGTGCCGGATTTAGTTCGGTAATATTTTGCGGTGTAACCTGTGTGGTCTGCGAGTGCTGTGATCACAACCTGTGCGGACGCCGCACTCTACTGGACAGTGGATCGCTGTTCAGAGCAACTTCTCAGCGCTGCGTTGGAGCTGGGAGGAGCCGGGACGTTGGAAGTCCCTGGAGGAGAGTTGCGGTAACAGGAGGAGCGGGAGTTGTGGAACTCCTTGGAGGTGCCGGGAGCTTTGGGAGGTCCTGGAGGAGCTAGGAGCTTTGGAAGCCCCGGGAAGAGCCTAGTGCAGGAGGTAAATTGTGGAGTGAAGTAATCTGGACAAACTGTGAGTTGCACAATATTATACAGTTTCTTTCAAGAAATTCAAGGAAAAGTGAACTTTATTATTTCGATCTCAGTAACATAGAAGAAATTTAGTAAAAATTTGGACATTAACTTTTAGTTTTAAATAGTTTTAGGACTTAGAATAGTTTTACTAAATTGGTTAATACGGGGAACCTATGCCCAATTTTCCTCAGAATTTAACTGTCTCAAACACTTGTAATATTTTTCGTTCCTTTTGTGGACTTGTAAAATTTTAGAATAAAATTAGAGTCGAATGCATATTTGTTAAGTTTAGTTGTAAGTAATCTTAAACACTTATTAAGTTAGGGTTGTAAAATTTACAACATTTTATTGCATTATTCATATTTTTTATATTGCTGTTACCTTAACCTTATCGTTAACTTTGGTTTATAAAATTGTCATTTTGTATTTTAAAGATGGAATCATTGATTTATAAACAAGAAGATACTTATAATAGAATCAATAAGGCTTACATAAACTTTAAAAAATCCCCCAAAGACAGAATAACCATTCCTTATATAAAGGTAAGATTAGAAAATTTGGAAAAAATGTGGGGTCAATTAGCAGAGGGGCATAGTAAACTATTTGAGAAATGTGATCCAGATAAACTAAAGCAGAGCCAATATGTACAAAAGGACTTATATGATTTAGCAGAAGAAAATTATATACAATACAAAACTGAACTTGAAACTATTTTACAGTCATTTGAAGATAAAGAGGATAGCCAAAGGGAAAATATAGCCCCGAGTAAGACCAAACAGTGCCACATAAAATTACCTAAAATTGTAATTCCAGTATTTTCGGGCAAGTATACAGACTGGGTTACATTTAGAGATTTATTTGTGTCGCTTATTCATAATAACCCGAGTCTGGATAATGTGCAAAGAATGCAATATTTGAAAGGATATTTGTCTGGAGAAGCGGAACAGTTACTCAGACAAATACCTATTTGTGACGCTAATTATGAACGTTGCTGGGAACAATTAAACTCGCGTTATAACAATAAGCGGTATCTGTCGCATTTTATTTTAAAACGATTGTTTAGCCAAAGGAATCTAAATTCCGAATCGGCTGTTGGTCTCAAGGAGTTAATTGATAATACTAATGATTGTTTGAAAGCTCTTGCTAATCTCGGTATTGATGTTAGGGCATGGGACATTATTGTAATACATATAATAGCTTTGAAGTTGGATCCGGAATCCCGCAAACAGTGGGAATTTAATGTTACGTCGCATAACTCTTCTGAGGAATTACCTACATTTGTGCAATTTACGGAGTTTGTAACAAGTCGATACAGAGCTTTAGAATTTTTAGAAACTAAATCAGGGTCCGGACCCAAAGGTCAAAGTTATCACAATAGTAATACAAACAAAGTAAGCAGTTTACACGTTACTGGAATACAGTGTCCTTGTTGTTCAGAGTCACATAAGCTATGTTATTGTAAACGATTTACTAAAATGAATTGTGACGCTCGTCGTAGTTTTGTCCAAGAAAAGGGTATTTGTTTTAATTGCTTAGGTAAAAATCATTCTGCGAAGGAATGTAATAATACCGTAAAATGCCGAATTTGCAAACGTCGTCATCATTCTCTACTACACCCCCAGAGTGATTCTTCCTCCAGTGGGAAGTCAGTTGGCAATTCACAGGCGAACACAGAATTGCTGGCAGGTAAGGAAAACATTATAACGAAAGAATGTAACATGGTAACTAAGCACTCTGATTCTCAGATTGAGGATGCAGGGAAACCACTTGTTACTTGTTTTTCGACAGGAACATCAACCAATACGGTGTTATTGGCCACAGCTCTTATTAGAGCTGAGTCGAAGGCAGGTACTTACCAGATGGTTAGGGCGTTAATTGACCAAGGGTCACAGGTTTCTTTAGTGACTGAAGCTACGGTGCAGTTCTTGGGGTTAAAGAAAATACCTTCTACTCATATTATTAAAGGAGTAGGAGGAGACAAGGAAATAACATCAAGGTCAGTGGTTGTTATAAATATAAAGTCGAGGATAGATTCCAATTATAATATCCAAGTAAAGGCGTATGTATTAAAATCTATAACGTCTCTTCTTCCAGTTACTAAAGTAACTGCGATAGAATGGGTTGATCTTCAGGAAGAACATCTAGCAGATCCACAATATCATACACCTAATAAAGTTAACGTGTTATTAGGTGCTGATGTTTATAGACAGGTTATCGAAGAAGGTTTGAAAAGAAACTCGGATGGGTCGGTAGTAGCTCAGTGTTCTAAATTTGGATGGATACTGTCTGGTGTAGTGGATACATCCGTTTCTGCCCTTTCAAATGTAGTTGTATTACATGCTCATTTAGACGACAATGAGGCTTTAAAAAGGTTTTGGGAATTAGAGTCTGAGCCCACTAATCAAAAGAAGCTATTGTCAGAAGAAGAAAAACAATGTGAGAATTTATTTGCGGCAACTACTAAACGAGATGAGGATGGAAGGTATGTGGTTTGACTGCCGTTCCGGGAACAGAATTCTACTTACCAGTTCGGTGAATTTGGAGGAATAGCTGAAAGAAGATTGAATTCATTACACGTGAAATTGAAGAAAAATCCAAACCTGAAATAAAACTACAAACAAGTTATTAAGGAATATTTACAGTTAGGACACATGGAAAAGGTTCCTGAAACAGAAAAAGGGAAAAGGAATTCTATATACTTACCTCACCATGCAGTCGTGAGGGAAGATAAAGACACAACAAAAATACGCGTGGTCTTTGATGCGTCTTGTAAATGTAAGCAAGGTTATTCGTTAAATGATAATTTGATGATTGGACCAAAACTGCAACCAGAACTTCGCCACTTATTAATGCGTTGGAGAAAACATCCTGTATGTATGGCAGCTGACATCGTCAAGATGTATAGGCAGGTAAAGGTAGCAGATGCTGACACAGACTATCAGCGAATCCTGTGGAAGGAAGAACCAGAATATGAAACAGAATATTATCGTATGTTGAGAGTGACGTTTGGCACTGCGTCAGCTCCTTATTTAGCGGTAAAGGCACTCCAACAAGTTGCACATGACGATGGAAAGGATTATCCAGCAGCTGCAGAAAGAGTGATAAATGATTTTTACATGGATGATCTTTTAACCGGGTGTAAAAATTCAGAGGAAGGACTGACTATTTACAGGGAAATGAAAACATTATTGAGTAAAGCAGGCTTTGTTATTCAAAAGTGGATGAGTAATAATGACAACTTATTAAAAAAAATTAAAGAAAGTAATAAAGATCTAGGAGATTTAAGAGAATGATTACATTTGAAAGAGGATGAGATTGTTAAGGTATTGGGAATTACCTGGAATCAGCGCTCTGATGACTTTCGATACGCAGTGAATGTTGCTCGAGAACCGGGACCTGTAACTAAAAGAAAAATTATTTCACACATTGCTAAATTGTATGATCCACTTGGGTGGGTGGCACCGTGTGTAATAACAGCAAAAATACTTATTCAAAAACTCTGGATAGCAGGATTGAATTGAATGAATGAGGAAGTACCAACCAAAATTTTAAATCAATGGGATACTTACCTTAATGAACTTATATTGTTAGCACGAATTCAAATACCTCGATGGCATAAAACAAAAGCAGACGATGTCCTCGTTGAACTGCACGGGTTTTCGGATGCCTCTAAGCTTGCATATGCGGCAGTCGTATATATCCGAGTGGTGGATGCTTGGGGCAACATACATGTTAATTTAGTCACAGGTAAAACTAAGGTTGCACCAATTAAACAAGTATCTATTCCTCGATTAGAACTGTGTGGGGCGGTATTGGTAACCAAACTTCTTGTTGAAGTCGCTTCCGTAATGGGAATAGATACAGCGAATATCAGGGCGTGGACAGATTCAACTGTAGTCCTATCTTGGCTCAACAGTCACCCTAGTCGGTGGAAGACATTTGTTGCGAATAGAGTTTCAGAAATATTGACCACCTTAGACTCGACGCAATGGGCTCATGTCTCCACTAGTCAAAATCCTGCGGATGTTGGATCGCGAGGTATCAGCCCCTCAGATCTGTTGAAGTGTTCTTTATGGTTCAATGGTCTAGCATTTCTATCTAATGCAGAAATTCACTACAGCAAGCCAAGGAAATTAGAAACTAAGTTAGAAGAGACAAAGGTTCATTTTACGGTTACGGAATATTTTTTGTGGGATAGATATTCTTCAATGACAAAATTAGTTCGAGTATTGGCTTACTGTAGACGCTTCTTAAAATTGCGTGAAATGAAACATAGATTCGGTGCTTACCTGACAACTGAAGAATTGGAGGAAGCTTTGAAGTGTGCTATAAAACATTGCCAGGCGGAAGGTTTTAAGGAGGAGATCGAGCTTATAAGATCACAAGGTTTGACAAAGTTGAAGGGGCCTCTCAAATCATTGAATCCTTTCTTAGACGACTTAGAAAGAAAATATTTTAAGAGTAGGAGGGAGATTGGAAAAATCTCACCTTGCTTCGAATACGAAACACCCAATACTGATACCTAAGAAATCTAATTTTACAAATCTTCTGATAACCGATGCACATTTCAAGACTCTTCATGGAGGACCACAATTAATGTTAACCTATTTAAGCACAAGATATTATATAATCGGAGCCAAATCCGTAATAAAGGCACATGCTAGAAGGTGTATTCCTTGTGTGAAGCATTCAGTTCAAACTTCACAACAGTTGATGGGTCAGTTACCAGAGGCCAGAGCAAGCCCCTCTAGACCATTTAAGTGTAGTGGGGTAGATTACGCAGGTCCGATTAATATTAGGACGAGCAAAGGGCGTGGTCATCACGCCTGTAAGGGATATATTTGTTTATTTATATGTATGTCGACACGCGCTGTGCATATAGAAGTGGTTAGCGATTTAACCACACAAGGGTTTCTCGCCGCTTTAAAAAGATTTGTCTCTCGTCGTGGTTTATGTACAGATATTTGGAGTGATAACGGTACAAATTTTGTGGGCGCTTCAAGAGAGCTTCAAAATTTATTTGCCTTGGAAAATTCAAAATATATTCAAGAAATTTCCGAAGCATTGGCCACCAATGGCACGAAGTGGCACTTTATTCCACCTCGTGCCCCTCATTTCGGCGGACTGTGGGAGGCTGGCGTAAAGTCAGTCAAATTTCACTTGAAGCGCGTTATAGGAGACTCCACACTGACTTACGAGGAATTATCAACAGTCCTGGGGCAAATTGAGGCTTGCCTCAACTCTAGACCTCTTTCTGTATTGAACACAGATGCAGATGCTTTTAATGTTCTAACGCCAGGGCATTTCCTCATTGGTGAGCCTTTGGTGACTGTACCCGACCACAATTTTGAAACATCCACAGTGACTAATTTACGTCGGTGGCAATGGACCCAAAAAATGATGCAAAATTTCTGGCGTTGTTGGTCTCACGAGTATCTGACAAAGTTTTTGCATCGATACAAATGGTTTTCACAGCGACCCGAACCTGAAATTGGGGATATAGTGGTAGTAAAGGAAGATGACTTACCTCCTAGCAAATGGCTTTTGGCTAGAATTGTAGAGAAGCATCCCGGGCTGGATAAAATCACGAGAGTAGTCACTTTGCGCACTAAAAATTTTTTAATTAAAAGGCCAACTTCAAGGTTATGCATTTTATCTGTTACACAATAGTTATTTCCTTGGTTATTTTCTTATTTTGATAGTTCAGACTAACTTCAATGATTGTTTTCGAATTAAATTTGTTTCTAATGTTTTAATGCTTTCATGGTGGGCGGTACATATGTAAGTCAAGGACTATGTGAAATAGCTCCTTGATGGGCGGAATGTATAAGATTATGTTAATAAATAAAACTACAGCACAAAATACAACATACTTTATTATTATGTTATTAAATTTAAGAATGAATACAAAACCAATGTAAATGTAGTTCCACATTTCACTAGATGGCGTTGTGCCGTTTGGCTGAATGTCGGTGTTAAGAGTCTCCACGAAATAATGACCTCAGCTGTGAACTTAAAGTTTGTTCGCCAATATACGCATTCAAATAGTAGTCGGTGGTATTATTGCTCCCTACTATTTCTTAAGCGCTCTGGGCCTGAGTATTTTGTATACCAATTAAGTAAACTTTAAATACATTGTGCATTTAATATAGATCAAAATGGCCTTTTACAGCATAATTTCAATGAATATTTTCGAAAATATTACAGATTTAAAATGCAGGGACATAGCGGTTTCAGCGATACCGTCCAGAGGGCCGGACAATTTCCGGTAAAGATATCTTTTGCGATGACCATTAATAAATTGCAGGTTGAAACTTTCAATGTTGCAGGCTTAGATTTGAGCGTTGAGTGTTTTTCACATGGCCAATTATATATGTCGCTCTTTCAAGAGTAACCTCTGAAGAAAACATGTTTGTATTGTCTAATGACAAAAAAGCTGTGAACGTTGTATATAAAGATATTCTGTAGTATATTTAGTATCATCATTGCACCCGTGTGAAGCCGGGGCGGGTCGCTAGTTGTTTAATAATATGTAGTGATTAATAACAGTGATGTGCTTCCGTTTAATATTCTGCCCGGTAGCCATAAAAGGCGTCAAAAAAACTACTAATTTAGATAAATAATAAACAGGTCGAAGTAACGACATAGTTTCCCTCCAGTTCTGTACTACGGTACGGTACTAAATGAACGGTAGTAAAACATATGGTATATTTACCTACGCCTAGTGGGTAAATATTTTATACTAATATTTATACTAATTTAGATACTTTAATTTTATTTATTTGTATTGATGTATTACATTAGCATGTACATAATATTTAGGTATTTAGCTCTACTCTGTAGATTCAAACATAATATCTACACACACACACTCTCACACACACGCACCCTCATACACGCAAATATACACATAAGGCGTCAGGCACCCATCAGTGCCTGTCACAAAGCTGAACTGGGCTCCCATTTTGGTGCAAGATGACTACTTCTCGTCTTGTAAATTTAAGTTAGGTATATCTATAAAACCCAGCTCTATGTTTAGAATTTGTTTAAGTGTATCATTCTACTAGCGTCTCGTATAGTTGTGCCAGAATAAACGAATTTGTTCCTTTCTTTCTTCTTTATGTATTTCCTTTGCCGTTCGACACAAGGGAAAGCGCTTAACACAACGCTGAACGTAACGCCATTATTTACTCTCTAAAAATAAAAATACTGTATTTTATATATTGAACTGTATTTTATTTATTTATCATATACATACCTACTTTATATTTTTGCTGATTCGTATCCATGGGGCATAGAGGGCCTGGTTGAAACCAGCACCCGGCACATGTCTGGCATATGCTGAACCAGATACCTATTCGATGGATATATGGGGTACACATTCTTTCTAAATAAATCTCTTATATAGTGTATCTTAAATGCATGGAGAATATTATTTTTAAACCCCAGCGCAAAAAGAGAGGTGTTATACGTTTGACGTGTCTATGTGTCTGTGGGTATGTGTGTCTGTCGTTTGGGAGCTACGATGGCACAGACAGACACTCTGTGCCATCGTAGCTCCCAAACGAATGGACCGATGTAAGTGGTTTTTTTTTGTATGAAAGATGACTTGATCAAGAGTGTTTTTAGATATAATTGAAGAAAATCAGATCAGTCGTACAAAGATCATCAGCTCTTTTCTAATCATTGAAGGGATTTTCGAGTGTTTTAAATTTAATTTTATGATTATTTTCGTTTTTTTTTCTACTAATAAAATATGTACTAGAAAATGAGTACACGAAAAGGACATCAAATTCGTTAGTAGCCTACATAATTTCACAAAGGTTGTTAATTGGGGCTCAGTACGGTGAGACCGCCATTTGTCCGAATAATCTGTACTTCTCTCAGTGTTCTGTATGCATTAGTCTTCACTGGACAGTATGCAACGCACTTAATCCAGTGACCTAATTTATGCATGGCTTTGTTGAAGGAACTGCCAATTCCGAATTTGTGTTCTAATGTCAAAATTTAAATCTTAAATTTAAACTTATTGCAACCAGACTGTTTATGAAAGATTTTTTACCATTTAAAAAAGACAACTCCAGCATTAGGAATATTCCTGTCACGGGGGCCTTCACAAACATTCAAAAAACGGACACAAAGAACACCCAGACTCGGGATAACTATTTGTTGATCACACAAATTTGTGTCCCGTGTGGGATTTGTACCCCACAACACGAGGTGACCACTTAAACCATTGCGCTATCCGTGCAGTCTAGCAGGTTATACAGTAATTGTATTCACGTTTGTGTTTTGGGAATGCGCGACTAGTGTCAGACCCGACAGGGTGTGAGGAGACTAACAGTCGCGCAGCAAGTCGTTTCTTCTTCTTTAAAAACACGAATATACATAAGTTGTTTGTAATGACTTTTTAAAACCCTTTATTTTGATACTCTACTTGATATGTTTGGTCGAAAAAATGTTTTGAAAATACACATTTTGGCGCCGAAAATCCACCATTTTAATTTTTTACAATTTGAATATGCCTATTCGAAATATACTGTCTCTATGCTACTATCTTTCTATACCCTATACTCACTCGCGCAATAAAGACGAATCTAACGACATAGCATTCTTCAAAGTCGGTTCAGCCGTGAATGAGTTTAGAAGTAACAAAGGGATGGACATACATAACTACGTACGTTTTTTTGCCTTCGCCGCAGTTGGTTAAAAAAAAAACAATCAACAAAGAAGTAGAAATAAAAAGAAATATGATTCAGGTTTATAAACATTGAACGAAATTATCTTTACACGTGTACTCGTATATTATAATCTAATTCATACAATGTTCTACAAACGAATGCATTTTTTCTAACAGAATGAGTTTGAGTTTCATGTGCTTTGGAAAGCTGAATCGGATTCAAGGGAGCGAGGAAAGGCGTATAAAAGGTTTTACGGTCAATGAATGCTGCAACAGATAGGTCGGCTGAGAATATGATTTACTTCGTTGTAGTGTGGTAATTGTAGAAGCTGTAGCGATTTTGTATATAACTATATTTTGGCGGCGTAATGCAAAAGCTAGGATGTTCCAGTTGCGAATAGATTCAAAACCGCATCTACAACATTACCAACTAGGACATAAGGAGTTTTTTCCAGACATGGATGAGTTCTATATTTTTTTTAGAAAATTGCATGCTTCCTTTAAAAAAATACTATTCCCGGGGGATAGCAAAATAAAATTGACATAAGCAAAGCCGCGGGCAAAAACTAATCCTACTAATATTATAAACGTGAAAGTTTGCGAGGATGTATGGATGTTTGTTACCCTTTCACGCAAAAAATACTGAACCGATTGCGATGAAATTTGGTATGTAGAGCTGGATCGGGACTTACGCGGGTGAAACCGCGGGGCGCTGCTAGTCTTCAATAATACGTAGGTCGCGACAGTTATGGTTGCGCACGGCCGAGCGACGGAAACGTCACAACGAAATTCATCACTAATTTTTTTCTCATCGCATAGTCAGTGAATAATAAGTTCTCCAGAGAACTAAATAGTTGCCCACTTTAAATGCCTAGTTTTATTGAAATATATACTAGTTTAATAAATTTCATTTATTATCTAATTGGATTTTGATGCATTTTTAATGGCATTTAGGAAATTTTGTAATTTTATTAAAAAAGTTACAAACAAACAAATCGCTCTAACTCCTAGACTGGACCGATTTCTACCCCTTGTGCTTCTTTGCGGGAGATCCCGTCTTACCGAATAAGAATACCGAATCAAGAAACGTTTCACAACGCATCCAGTCTCGAACATTGAATGCATGTTACGCCTAAAGGAAGCAGAATATAAGTAGATAAAGATGCTTCTCTATGAGCTTCTGTGTTTCAAGTAACATGATTTAAATAAAACGCCTTATTCACGATCCATCCCCGCGCATACATACTATCGTGCGTGCATCCAGCGTGCTAGATGTAATGTGTGTAACTGCACGGATGGCGCAATGGTTAACAATGAGTGCAATGAGTGTTGTGGGTTCGATTCCCGCACAGGGCAAAAAATTGTGTTATACAGAAATAGTTGTCCCGAGTCTGGGTGTTCTTTGTGTCCTTTATTTGTATGTTTTTAAACTCTCCCGCAACACAGGAATCATTCCTAGTGCGGGGAAAAACTAACAAAATAAATGAGCGCGCGTGTTTTATTTATTTAAAATGTTAATATGCCATCAGTTTGCACTTGACACATCCACAGACAAGTGAGATACTTATATTATTCTACAAATCTGAAATCGATCAATTTCGACATGCAATCACCATGCGATACAAACTCTAAATACCGAATCTGCTGGACAGCAAGCGTATACATAATCAAGCACGCATGACTCACGATCGCTTTGACTTATGTCCGCGTTATTCACTGTCTGTCTATCTGCACGATGTTCGCGGTGCAAATCCAGCAAGCAATTAATAATGATTATTGACGCACGTCAAATCGTTATTCGTCGAGCATCGTGCGTGACCTTGGCGGGACTTACAGCAAGATGGATCGTGAATAAGGCATTTAAGATATATAGGGTAAAACTGGGATATATGCCGCGATGGGATAGGTGCCTCGTTTCCGAAAACCTGACTCCTTAAAGTCTCAACATTAAATTAATAGCGTAAACGCCACATATCTCAGTACCCAGCAAGCTGTCCTACAGATTGTGTGAGCGTGGGTTTATCTCCACAGCGAACACGACGAATGCTCAGTTTTAGTGGTAAGTATTTAATGTTGCATAACTTTATGAGTAGTAATAAATTGTTATTTACAGTTAGCTTCCGACAAAATTGACAACAAAATTACATAGGAATAATAATAATATATCTCTTTATTGTAGACCAAAATAATTTGAAAGAGTAGGAACACAGCAATGTTGGGTGGCTTATACAATGGCGGCTTTATCGCGCTGAGGAAATAAAGAATCAACGAAATGCCCTTACAATTTATCTGATCAAGTTCAATCTGTCTTGACCCCAATGTGCCTGTTTTCGGCTAATACTGGTCAATTTTAATGGGCACCAATAATTTAAAGCTATTTATTGCTTTACCCTCGACTTTAAGCTTTGAACCATACATGAAGTCAAAGTATTAGTAGTTAAAATATTCATTCGAGTATTCTCTGGCTGTGTTCCCTTAACATGGCCATAATTGGGTTCGTTCAAGTAATGAGTGTGTGTAAAGTAACAGTAATAAGTGAATAAGAAGGGCATCTTCTAGGTAAGCGTGCTCTATCGTAAATTGTAGCAGCGCTTGCCGTCAGATAAGATGGTGATCAGATCCAAGACTATCCTATCCTAACTAATATAATCTAATAGCAGGGCCCCGCGGTTTCACCAATATCGGGATAAAAAGTAGCCTATGCGTTAATCCAGGTCTCCAGCTATCTAAATACCAAGTTTCATCGCAATCGGTTCAGTGGTTTTTGCGTGAAAGAGTAACAAACATCCATCCATCCATCCATTCAAACTTTCACATTTATAATATTAGTGGGACACTAATATTATAAAGCTGAAAAGTTTGTTTGTTTGTTTGGTTGAACGCGCTAATCTCAGGAACTACAGGTTCGAATTGAAAAATTATTTTTTGTGTTAAATAGTCCATTTATCGAGGAAGGCTATATAACATCACGCTACAAGCAGTAGGAGCAGAGCATCAATGAAAAATTTTGCAAAAAAGGGGAAATTTACAAACGCATACAAAGTTGCGCGGGTCAGTCAGCTAGTCATTACATATTATAAAACATAGTCCCGTGCCGCGTCTGTCTGTCTGTCTGTTGGCGATAAACTGAAAAACTACTGAATGGATTTTCATACGGTTTTCACTAACAGACAGAATGATTCATGAGGAAGGTTTAGGTGTATAATCTGTTAAGATTTTGTGTAAATTTATATGATGATGATTGTAGAAGATGTCTATACTGCCCGTGCGAAGCCGGGGCGGGTTGTTGTCAGTACATATTATAAAACAAAGTCCCCCGCCGCGTCGTCTGTCTGTTCGCGATAAACGGAAAAACTACTGAACGAATTTTCATGCGGTTTTCACCAATGGACAGAGTGATTTATATGTAGTATACATGCATATTATTGTAGAGAAAAGTCGAGAAATTCAAAGATTTGTAATGTCATGTCGTAACAAACATATTTTTGTACGCTTACATTACAAACGCTGGCTAAACCTTACGAGATAGATCAAATTAATGTACTACGAAATTGTATATCTTAAAAAGATCAATAAAAAAGTCCGCGATGGTATATGTTTTTCTTCTAAGGATAACCCACAGTAACCATTTTTATCTTTTACATATTACAAAAAAAATTATGGGTTATTTATCAAACTATTTTAAACAATACAGTATTATTCCTTATCTAATTAAATACATTAGATACGTTGTGCATTTCATGAAGATCAACATTGCCCTTCATAGCATATTATTAAAATTAATATCTTAGAAGATATCAGAGATTTAAAAAGTGGCGGCAGAGCGGCTGGCGGGCCGGACCGATTTTGATTATTCTTTTTTGTTAGATAGGGTACCTCAAGGGTGGTCCCATGTTAAGGAAGTCAGGGTCTGATGATGGGATCCTGATAAAATTGAGAGAAACCCTCGAAAATTGTAGGAACGAATAGTGTTTCTGTTTACTTTTCATTACTTTATGAGGTTTTTGCGTTTAGAATCATCATCATATCATGTAGCTGAGCTAATGATGAAAAAAATCATATTATAAAAATCTTCACTACATATTATAAAACAAAGTCCCCCGCCGCGTCTGTCTGTCTGCTCGCGATAAACTGAAAAACTACTGAACGGATTTTCATGCGGTTTTCACTAATAGACAGATTGATTCATGAGGAAGGTTTAGGTGTATAATTTGTACCCGTGCGAAGCCGGGGCGGGTTACTAGTATATTAGAAATTTGAACGCTGTAACGCCTTATCATTTAACCGATCATCATGAAATTTTGTGTAGGTACACGTTGTCAGGAGTACAAATAAGGACACATGGTATCTTTAATCCGAAAAAAAAAATTTCAAAGGGATACAAAAATAACTTAAATGACAACAGCTAATATCAATAAAAAATAATCTTCAACAATTGTAAATAAGCGTATAAATGTTCAAATTCAGCTGCTGAATCATTATATTAGTTATCTACAACAGTTAATGAGAACGAGCTAAACGAGATATGAGAGAGAAAATGAGTCTCTTTTTTCTTTCCTTGATTACTAACAAAATTAACACAATTACAATTGGATTGCTGCTCGAATTAGGTCTGATTCTACAAAAAGAAAAAGAAAATCGTCTACGAAAAAGGAAGCAGATTTAAATACAGCGCTCTCAGCGGATTTTATTTAAGATTCGCTTTGGTCACGATGATATTATACCACGTTGCAACAAGAGTACAACGGTAGTAGTTACAAGCTGACATTAAGTAAGACTCCATTGTGTAAAGTAGCAATCCAGAAGTGTAGTCTAAAGTTTCCTAGGTGTCTATCTTCTACTGCATAGAGGCTAGATTAAAATTCAACCCACGTTTATGGGTGTGTGACAACTTGATTGTTTGAGTTGAACCAACAGAGAACACAGTGTGACGGTGATGTTTCAGGGAACGGCTGTTGTCACATCCCCATTTCCCATGATCTTAGCACTAGGGCTCTACTTAATAATAAAACACTATATCCCCCCAAAAATTTTCATACCTAATTTTATAGCTTGTGGTGTAAAAAAATTAATTAAGTTTTCCCTGATAGAAAAAATATTCTTTATTAAGTATAGTTTACTTGTATCGGTACCACCCTATGATGGGGAGGTCATGTCGGGTAAGAGAATTATCCCAATCTTGTCTCAAAAGCTCAGGGTTGTCCCCGTTTCTCAATGTTTTTTTATCGTCGTATTTTTTCCGAAGTCCTTTAATCTTGTTATTTCGTCAAAGTTATCAATCTTGGGATATCGATGGTGGACTTTTGCGCAGTTATTTTAATTTTATGGTCTATTTGCTAGCGGGTATTGTGGTTTTGTTCAACAAAACCAATAGTCGACTTAATTAGGTCAAGTTTATAATAATATCAAAATAAATCAAAACCAATTATAGGATTTTTTAATTGTCAGGAGTACGATTCAGTCAGGATAAGGCAGCCGTAAAGCTAGTTGGCTTTCCAATACGTAGATCATATAGAGAAGAACAGGCGAGAAACTCCAAAGGCACTCTTTTTCAACATGTTTGTTTACAATATTGTGGCTACATTGCTTATAAGTGCAAACGAAATGTGAGGACACTGTAACATTATTCTAAAACGTAAACCGTAAACGATAAAAATCATAATCCAGTTAATAAAAGACTATTAATTAAGCTGTAAAAAGTGACAAAAGAACAAATATTTTCAAGGAATACCAAAACATTAATATTCGTGTAATAATCAAGTATTAGACATTACTTATTTCGTATTTATAGGGTGTCACTCCTATCGATTAAGGTGATGATTAATTAAGGTGTAACTAAAATAAGTTGACGACGAGTAGTGTATGCGACTGCCACGCCGGGGGCGACGGTTTCGATTCCCACTCAGTTCATTTATTTGTATGTATTTCCAAAACAATCCATGTACCTATGTATATTTCCGTGTTCTAGATTACACATACAAACTCTGCTTAATTTGAGGCTAGATAACGATGTATAAGTATGTCCCGGGATTATAATTATATCATGTTGATAGGGTATATTAAATTTCACCAGTATAGAAAATTTATAGGCCTTATTTTAGTGGTTATTTTAAACTAGCTGCGCCCCGCTGTTTCACCCGCGTAAGTCCCGGTCCCGTGGGAATATCGGGATAAAAAGTAGGCTATGTGTTAATCCAGGTCTCCAGCTATCTACATACCAAGTTTCATCGCAATAGGTTTAGTAGTTTTTGCGTGAAAGAGTAATAAACATTCATACATGCATACATCCATACATGCTCAAAAACTTTCTAAAAAATATTGGTAGGATGGCTTTAACAGCAAGTAAATAATTTTTTGAACTGATTTCTCACTGAAAACTCAGTGCTATAAAAATGGCTTAAGTTACTCCGAGGTAATGTACTTCTTAGTGAAAAGTTTACAAAATTGGGGAAAACATTACATCATGCGCAATACACAAATTCATATTACAAAACGTGATCACTTTCCATCAGACGAGTTTTAAGACAAAAGCCTATTCTATTACTTAAGAATAAAAACTGTCAGTTTAGAACTTAAGACTGCACGTCAGAACTGAAAACAACGTCACGCAAGTTCAGTGCTTGTTCCCCATACCAAAAGTGCCCAAAGTGCCTAAAGAAGTTTTCACTTAAAAAAAAAACTAAGGTATAAAAAAGGATATTAATCGCTGTAATAATTAATACAATTATCTGTAAAGTATGTACGAATTTATTTTTAAAATAGCTTTATAAATAATTTTCATTAAAACGTGGTCACCATTTTAAGTACAACTCAAGGTGAGACATACTTACAAAGACACCTTGTTATAAAAAATAGACAGTTCACTACTTAGTGAGTGTAAAAAGTTATTACAAGTAAACATTTTCATAAAATGAGAGAGTGGCTGCATTTTAAGGACTCATACATGCATCGTTGAATGTCAGACTTAATACTACTTAGCCGAACGAAGCGAATGTAAAACCCTTAGCTTTTAAAGTCTAATGAGTAATTTCTAGACAGTTTTGTTTCTTAAAAATATTTTGGAAGTTTTGTTTTCTCTTCTAACTTAAAAGTTACTTTCGCGTTCTATGATATAATTATGTATATATACGTATAAACCTTATACCTCTGAATTGACTTTCAGGTTTAGGTTTCGACCAGGTCGCACTGGCCGTGGTCACAAGCTGACAGTTGGCCAGTTTTCTCGTATTGTTCATATTCAGAAAACATAACCACCGCAATAGGAATGAGTCTTGTATGGCGGGGGACTTTTTTTTTTGTACGTTATAGGGGGCAAACGAGCAGACGGCTCACCTGATAGTAAATGACTACCGCCGCCCATGGGCACCTGTAACTCAAGAGGCACAAGTGCGTTGCCGCCCTTTAAGGTGGGAATAGGGGAGAAGGGGATTAGAGGGGAGGAGAGGGGGAGGGGGCAGGACGGGAATGGAGGAGAGGTAACCTCAGTCACGCGGAGAAAAGGAATGCAAGCATTGTCTCACTGCCGGTTTTCTGTGAGGCCGTGGTATCGAGCGGAGTCGAGCCGACCCATACGTGCCGAAGCATGGCTCTCCAACAACGAATATCAAAAAAATGTTTGCCACTGTGCCAATGTGGGCAACACACTCAGCAAATCATAGTATCGATGCGACCACTTGTACCATTACGCCATTCGTGCACTTCAGTCTAAAATTCTTAGAAATACTTACTTTAAGACTTTCTACAACCGATGATGTAATGTAATAAACAGTGATGTGTTTGATTTGAACCACTCTCAGTAAACTCTAAGTTGTTGGAGTTAGATGAATAATGTGACGTTTGCAGCACGGCGGGTCGGCGGTACAGCAATGTCAAAGCTTGCGAGTTCGATTGCCGCTCGGAACCAACATTTGTATGTATAATTAGAGTTCACGCACGGCTTCGCTCGCGTGAAACTCTAATTCTTTTTCTAAAATAAAGGTAGCCTAAATTACTCCTTATAACGCCAGCTATCTGCCAGTGAAAGTCCCGTGGAAATCGGTCCACCCGTTCCGGAGATTAGCCGGAACAAACAGATAGACAGACAGACGGACATACAGACAGACAAAATTTTAAAAACTTATTTTTATGTATAAGTATCGTGCAAGTAACTGTATGAGCTTAAAAAAAACTATTTTTTTGACATTACATACAGACACTTCCATTTAATTTATTTGTATTGAAAATTTCAGTTCGTATTGTGTCTGGGTATTATTACACTATGTTTACTAAGTTTATATTTTTGTTTATATTTTTTTAGTTAAGTTTATATGTTCCTAACTATTTACAAAAAAATATCTGAGTATGTTTATCCCTGTTCTAGAACTCATAGTCCAAGCTTTATTAGATAGTTTGGGTGTAATATGTGTCAGATATTATCTTATACGTAGAAATAATTTTTTGACAATATGAGTTACAATGAGTTACAAATTTAAAAATTAGCTGAAAACGGCTACATCGCGCTAAACGACAGTATCGCTATACGATTCATTATTATATAGTACCTGGATGATCGAGCATTGCTCGGTTTTGTTTTTTACGTTTTCTAAAAGTGAAACCTAGCTAGATCGATTTATCGCCCCCGAGATCCCCTGCATACTAAATTTCATGAAAATCGTTGGAGCCGTTTCTGAGATTCAGATTATATATATACATATATATACAAGAATTGCTCGTTTAATGATATTAGATAGATAGATGTAGACCTGTCATGCAGTTCAAGTTATACCGATCAATGTAATAAAACAAAACATTCAAAACGAAGGAATTATGTTTATTAGAAACCATACCGTTTTACTCACGTTTGTATTTCGGGGATGCCCGACTAGTTTCTGACCCGACGGGGGCCCTTTTACAAGATTGAAGCGTCCTGTCGCGACGGAGTCAGGCGTCACACTGGGATTATTACGCTGCCACCGGTTCCTTTATCTTTCGGAACGTGCGGATGTAGACGGTTGCATTTCCGTTGCGTTGTGTGATGCGCTGTTGTTACCAACATTCACCGCGGTGCACACCATACTCATGGTTTCTAATAAACATGAATACCACTCACGAAAGTTTTTATTGTAACATAAGGAATTATGGTCGAAATTTGACCAGCAGTCGATCTCTAGATATTATTATAAGTTCCTTACGTAGATCACCTGATTTTTTTTTCAATTACTGTATAATAAGTATTTGTTTTGTGCGGGTTTGTTCATAGATATTCGATAAAACTGAATGCAAGAAAATAAAATTATTTTCTAAAGAAAATAACATTAAATTAATTATCTAATGACTTTATCCTATGACGAACCATTAAAATGATGAAAATTTTCATGAATTTTATTATCTATTTCATTCTGGAGAAGTAATATTGCTAATGGAAGTACCATACCGTTGCGGTTGTTCGTCGAAACGTTACTTTGTTGTAAACCCTTTTAAAAATTTTCATAAGACCTCTAAACGCCATTATACAACAATAAGATTCCATTATACTTTTGAACGTTTGATACACTGTGGAATTTTTAATATACTGTGTTACTGGTAGCTATATTAGTCCATTGAAATGTTACATTTTTTAAGCCTTACCTTGCGTTTTTTAGGGGACGCAATTTTATTTTTTTGATGTGTAAGTGGGGTCAGTGTAAAGCTAAAACCAAGTTTGTGGGGTCGCCACCCTTGTCCCACGGCCGCCATCTTGAAAATAGGGGTTGAAATGGTTTTTACGATATATCTCTTAAACTGTTTATCTGATAAAAAAAAATTGTTAAATTTTTTGTTGCAAATTGGATTCTCTACAACTTTGGTCCAGGATCTTTTTGTCGTAGAACTATAAATAAAAAAGTTATAAGCGAAAATGTTCAGAAATTCGAGAAAAAGATTTATATTTTTCGATATAACTTTTTTTTTTAATTTTACAAAAAAATTAAATCAGACCATTTTTGTAGATCGTTTTTTAAGGAACAACAATAGTTAAGGTTCTACAGCGCTCCGAAGTGAGTATTATTTTTCAGTACTCTTAACTATACATATATTATACGTGTGTGCTAATAATGTGTCATCAGTTATTGTTTCTTTTTTTATTTTGTTATTATAATTTTTTTAATTATTAATTTTGCAAATATTATTAATAATTAATTATTGACTCTTTTCCACTCCATTACAGAATTTTACAATTATTGATTTTTATAATTAATTTTAAATCTTATGGCCGGTACCGAGAATACTGTCCAGGTAGAAAATACCCAAGTGACCATGAGGGAATAAAAGAACATCTGCCTGCTGTTATTATTATTATTTCTAACCTCTCTTATTGTAAGAATAGCTGATATTATTGTGTTGAAGTTGTCGTTCAACTTATATCTTTTAGTTGTGCTACATATTTCTCTACGTGCGGATGTATTTTATTCTGTTTTTAATTGTGAAGACGATTTAATTTCTGAACATTTTCGCTTATAACTTTTTTATTTATAGTTCTACGACAAAAAGATACTGGACCAAAGTTATAGAGAATTCAATTTGCAACAAAAAATGTTAACAAATTTTTTTATCAGATAAATAGTTTAAGAGATATATCGTAAAAACCATTTCAACCCCTATTTTCAAGATGGCGGCCGTGGGACAAGGGTGGCGACCCCACAAACTTGGTTTTAGCTTTAGACTGACCCCCCCTACACATCAAAAAAATAAAATTGCGTCCTCTAAAAAACGCAACCCCAAATGTAACTTTTCAATGGACTATATACACTCACAATATTACGGTCTCGCTCACGTGTTGCGTGTATTTAACCAACCACAATCTTTAGTAGAATGTAAGCGACAGGAATTTGCTATGACAAGGCATTTAGATTATATTTATTGCATAACTGTGTACATAGTTGTTATTGTATGAAAACCATTACAGTTTTTAAACCCAATAGTATACCCATATCGGATATGCAATAACTCTTAATTTCTTAAAACTAATTATACAAAACAAAATATTTTTACGGAAATATTCATGCAGATTATAAAATACATTTTCAGTTGACCATTTTTTTAATACCACTTTATATATTTTACCATTTAATTGTTTAATATTTTGGTGGCAACTGATTGTATATACGAATAGCAGTAAAATTATGTACTTTTATAATAAATCATATTTTTAATGGAAGGTGGCATAATATTATATTCATATTGTTCTTGAACCTATTTCTTTGATTCAGATTTAAAATTCAAGTACTGCATATTGTTTCTCATGAATGAACATAACTCTAAAATATAAATTCCCGTTAATGTTAATAAACTTTCTGTTTTAAAGATATTTCCGTACTATATAATCGTCCTAATGCATTTTTTCTGGAGAATGAAGGTGGATGGATACTACATTTGTGGAGATTCCCCAGTATATGATTCCGTACGATTACCGTATCATTGAAAAACACTTAACCGACTAAACATTAAATTTTATTAAAGAAGTATACAAAAAGGGCTCAGACTTTCCGGCAACAGTCAAGATGAGTTACAAATATGCGACTATGACCTGCTCGAGCTATTGCTTACACTCCCTTCCCTTTTTATCTACCTTTTCAATTTAATATACTCCTATTTTTTCCATCTTTAAGTTCCAATGTGCCCGTTTGACGACAATAGGCATGCCCTTTAAAATGTGGGTGCTTAAAACGGCTTTGGTATCCTTCTTTACTTTGTAAAAGTCTTTACAGTAAAACTCACATGTTAGCTATAATGTCTATATAGGTAAGCCACCTCTATTGAAAGTACAAAAATGCTTACAATGATCATTTACGCTTACTGTGAAAAGTAATAAGCTGACGTTATAAAAAATCTTTGAAAAAAGCTGCGTTACTTTTGCACCTTAAGTTAACGTATATAAAGCTAAATTTATCCAGCCGATATTTTAAGTTTCTATACGCGTTTTAATCTTGTAAGCTAGATTTAAACACCAGTAAATTTGTTATACCGTATTTGTAAATAGAAAAATATAAAATTGGCATTACAAAGGAATTGTGACATTCAGACGTCCGAATGGAACCAGCGACCTTTCATTTTAAGACTTTGATGTAAATAGTTCTTTTAAAAGAATATCTTTAAATAATGGAGTACAATAGTTCTTACTTATTGGAATTGCATTGTGGAACATCTGGCTCGACCCTTATCAGTTAAGATATGTCGTAAATGTGACAAGTTTTGTAATATGACACTTTTTGATACTAGTTTATTTTATGTTTTTCTGAGTTGGTTTAAATATATTTTTCCTTGAATATTGTAAGGGTTAATAAAGACAAAAACATTCTTTGATATTATTTTAATATAATTAATTTTTGGTTGGTCCAAAGACAGGGTTTTATATTTAACTAATTAGAGTATGTACAGCTGTAAGTCATCGACATTATATTAAAAATCCTGGGAATTAAATTTACACTAAGTATAATAAAACCTACATACCAAAGGGTCTTTCTGGATATTAATCATTGTTAGCATTGAATTTATAAAATACCCCAAACACCAATAAATAGCTACCATTCCACGAATTAAAGGACAACCAACAAACATTTATTTACCGAAACCCCATTCTTTCAAATTATTCGCACAATACCGTACTTCGATATAAATCGCACAGTTTTCACAAAAACGTGCCGGTAACGGCCTCGTCGAATGTAATGGGCCTGCGTTTGTCCAAGCGAGCTTCGATTTATACCTAGGTGAACCACTGTGCCACTACTTGAAATTTCTTTGTAAAATATTGTTAAAATGTTGTGGATATAAAAGCATACGGCTTTGGCGATAGAAAGGAATGTTGAATAATGAAGTGTTCTCTCTTTCGGTTGGGTAAATAGTTTCGTTAAAAGTGATCCTCGTTAAAATTTCATTACAAATGTCTACTTCAACCAATTTAGGCTACTTTAGTTCACTCAAGAAATACAAAAAACCTTTTTCAAATAGACGATTAAGTGCTTCACAAGGAAGATACGGTCTACAACAAAACATTTTTACATGAGGTCAGTTTAATGCGCAATATTTTGTTAGGAAGTATTGTTATTTACTTTAAAAAAAGGAAAACGCTTTCAATTCGGTTATTACGTCAGAACTCTGTCATTTATTTATCGTTTTGGAAATTTCCTTTTTATATAGAAGAGTATACTTCTCATTTGGTCCCATGTAGGTGATAGGATAGATGATTTTTTAATTTCAATGCATTCGACTGCACATGTGGCGCAATGGTTAAAGTGGTGGCCTTGTCACTTCGCCGTTCACCTCAATTTTATGTTTTTTTTATTGTGTAATGGTATAGGCGTTTGTCTTCCAACTCACTTGATAGAAAGTGATGATGAAAACGAAGATGGTACACGCCTATCCAAGAGAAACCTATTCACTCTACTCTTGAACATTCCAAGATTATAATTGCCTGTAAAAATAGACGCAGGCAGTTCATTCCAGAACAGTTTCGACAATGAAGGGGTGGAACCTCTGTCTGCGTCTAGTTGTCCGATGAAGAAATGGAGAGGGTCAAATTGTTCGAAGAGAGCCTTCGCACATTCACCTTTGCGACGATGCTCAAGATTATGCCGTGCCCTATTCGTAAGCACATCGTTGTTGATAAGCTTACGGGCTCTTCGGTCGACAGAGTCTAGTGCTTTGAGTTGACATTTTGCTGAGCCATCAATAAAGTGACTGCAGTACTTCATGCAAGATCGAACCTGAGCTGTATGAAGATTAAGCAGCTGTTCAGAGCTGAAGTACGACAGTACTTCGAAATGACTCCCAATTTCCTGCAAGCTGTCTGTGCCATGAACTCGATTTGTTGACCGAAGTTAAGTTTGGACGTGACTGTAATGCCCAGAAGCCCTAGATGATCAGTAATCGATATGGATACACCTTGGAAAGTGGGTGTAAGTTTGAAAGCAAAATTTTTCCCCGCAAAGCACACCCCTGTGTTTTAGAAGGGTTAAAATTAACAAGACTGGCGTCATCCCAGCCGGGATGACGCCAGTCCACACCTGCTGGAATGTCAAATTAACCCATTCAATCATGGACTCTCTAAAAGACTGGATTTCTTGTGAACTTACTAGCGCATTGGACATAATAAAACTCTCTGCAATGGTGCTGTCATTGGCGTAGCTAATAATGCCAGGTGTTATTCAGGTGTAATTTTTTCATTGAACACATGGCATAGTTTGCTTTTTTTTTTAATTGTTGCCAATTTGACCCACAATTTGTTTCGAACGGTTCTGTTTACATAAACCTGCGTCTCACCGATCAAGAATTCTGTGTTCAGGAAGCTTTACCGTCCAAAGTTACACTGACTTGAAACCAATACATACATAATTGCTAGCAACAATCTCACCACTGTTACTATAATCTATCAAATTCACTAAATAACAGTAACTGCTATGTTATTCTTACCTTAATCAGCACTCAGCTGATCGTTATCAACTTATAATGCATGCCTAGCCTTTTTATGACCCCACCAATATCAGACTGACCAATGACGTGCGCTACCAATATAACTAGTCATAATAATGTGTATTAATTTATTTTTAATAAATAGTAAACTGTTTTATCAGCTATTATAGTCTGTATAGTGGCAGCAGTAGTAGCAGCCCTATTTTTCATAAAATAAACACCCACGAGTTTTATTTGTTTCCATCTATGTCAAGTTCTAATGTGTTTTCATTTGTTTAAGTAATATTATCGTGGTTAATCACATACTTTGTAATTGTCATATAAACTAATTAAGCGTAGGCATGATAGTCTTATAAACCGCTATCTTTCTCGTCCCGTATCCGTCACGTCGATGTTAAATTACACGTCAGTCCACTAATGTATGGTAACGAGCCTCGCTTTGATATATATTACAATGTGCCTGCGTTAAGACCATGCAATTAGCACGTAAGTTTATATGCCTCGGGAGCAATTATATTTCATTATCTGATAACTGCACTGCTACGTAAGCACTAAGGTAGCGTCTTAAACCTACTGTGTTTTAAATATGTATTTATTGGCTTGTGATAGTGTCTTCGTCCGAGAGAGCTTCAAAGTTGGAACCAGAGAGAGATGAAAAATAAAATATTAAAAAAATAATAATAGGCAACAAAATTTCTTCCGTAACATTGCTTAAATTAATAATAACCAATAAGTCATGTCATTTTCCAGAATAAAAAGTATTCTATGGGCTAAATTTAATCCAGGTCCATTTTTCGCTGTTGAGTAACAAAGGTACAAATTCATAAATAAAACTTAGGTTTTGCCCGCGTTTTTGCCCGTAACCTATGTAGACTATCCTGTGTATTATACTACAAACTTTCACGTTTATAACATTAGTAAGATAAGATATTAGAAGGGTCTTGTCACAGAATATAATACGTTAGCCTGCTCATCCAGCGTATAGCTTGC
This sequence comes from Euplagia quadripunctaria, assembly GCA_963859945.1. Taxonomy (NCBI): domain Eukaryota; kingdom Metazoa; phylum Arthropoda; class Insecta; order Lepidoptera; family Erebidae; genus Euplagia; species Euplagia quadripunctaria. The sequence continues at coordinate 25,991,432 of OY982561.1, forward strand.
ACTGTTCATTATGCCTTATGACCAACTAGGAATTTCAACCATTTTGTTATGACTAAAAGGTAAAGCACAGTATGTCTAAGCCTGTACGTTAGCTTCCAGGCTTTAACTAAATGACCGCTCATTATGAAAACGCGTTGTTAGGGCTACAGCTACTCTGTATTCAGTCGTTAGTAGATTTTTTTCTTTTTGTAAAATCTTTCACGCGATATATTTAAGTATAGTTTTTATTACTACATAAAATTATCCGCAAATTTGAATATTTTATACTTACAACCGAGTGAAAAGTTAACATTGTGTTTATGAAAAATATTTACTTATTAAACAAGAAAAATAATACAATTTATTAATACTTGATTTGACAATATGAATAATTTATAAAACAGTGTAACCAGTGTTTCAAATAAATATTAATCGCAATGAGCCCGAGCTTTCATTTATTATTTATATGTTAACCTACTTCTTATTGTCGTATCGATATTAAACTTTGTATGTTAATGTAGTTTGGATCACAATACAATAATTTGACATCCCGGAGCTGATCTGATGATGGAGCCAGGAGGTGGATAGTGGTACTATTAAGTGGCTACGAGTAAATCCCTCGAGTTTGAGCTCATATGATTCGTTTTGACCAATATGATTCCAATAGATTGGATCTGGTAATGAAGTAGGGAGTAGATAGTTACCCAATTTTTTACTTTTTCATTTGGCTCATTTTTTATTTTTGTTTTCATGTTGTTATAAACAAAGAACTGTCTTGGTTTTTTGACTAACCATCAATACAAAGGGTGTGTAATATATGGCATAATAACAGATAGTATAATATCACTTGAAATAACGTTCACATGATATAATTTTCATACGCTATAAAAACAAATAACCTAACTTCATGTGATCTAATGTTATATTCCATTTAACCTTTATTTCCTATTTATTACATTTAGTATAACATTAATTTTATATAATTTTCATATTTACTAATTTTCAGCCCAAATTCTGTAATGAATAAGTAAATATCAGGCAACATACTGTTATAACCTTTTTTTTTTTTTTGTACGTGTGGAAACCCCCTCGGGCCGTCACCCCACCGGGGTGTGTCGGAATCGAACCGACTAAAACCACACGGTGTGCCGTACTGCGCCTTAAGTAGGAGGGATCCGGGAACAGCTTTTATTAAGACATCTGGAACCCTCCTAGCGCCTGCCCGCAAAAGCGCGGGCACCACCTTCGGGTAAAAAACCTCTCAATTAGGCGACGTCTAGACAAACGCGGACGCCGCCTCCTCGCGGGGGGCCACTATAGCGGCTGGAGGGGAAAACCAGTCCTTTCCAACCGCGGCCACACTCAGGGCGGCATGAGGCGCTGGTAAGCGTGCCTCCGCCGCCCGGTTCGCCGGCGGCGAATTAGGTCCGAGTGGAGATCGTCCTCCCGGACCCTTTCCGCCGCCTCCTTCTGCCAGATGACGTCCTCACAGAAGGTCGCGACCGCGGTAAAATTCCTGTCGCTACCGGCCATGGAGCGTATGACAGCCGGTAGCGAGAGATCCCCTCCGATGACTGCAGTGAGGGCCCGACGCTGCGTCGCCCAGGCGGAGCAAACCGCCAGCGTGTGCTGAGCCGAGTCCTCTCTGCAATCGCAGTGGTGACAGGCGGGACTCAGATCCCTCCTAGCGACCGAGTGCAGGTACTTCCCGAAGCAGTCGTGCCCGGAAAGGACCTGCGTCAGTCGGAAGGAAAGGGTCCCGTGACCGGCTGGAGCGCCTCCACGGCGGCAAAGCCAGCACGTGGAGCCTCCAGCGCGGACGACCAACGAGCCATGGTGGCTCGGCGAGCGGCCTCTCGCCATTTGCGTACCTCTTCGGGCGGGGGCCGACTGTAGCTTCCCGCCCGGAACTCAGCCGTTCGCCGATATACTTCGGCGAGCACTTCCGCCTCCAAATCCCACGGGGGTGTCCCGGCCAACGCGCACGCCGCCTCCGTCGACACGGTGCGGTATCCGCGTATGGCTCTAACCGCCATAACCCTCTGAGGGCGCCAGAGGCGCGCCTTATTCTGGGCGGTCAAAGCTCCCGCCCACACCGGTGCACCGTACAGTGCCATTGACCGGACAACCCCCGTGTACAGCCGTCTTGTAGCGACGCTGAGTCCGCCTAACATACTGTTATAACCTCATCCAACCCAAATGATTCACCTACAATAGAGGGAGTATGGCGCTCTGTGGCCGCTGCCGCAGCACGCTCGCTTCGCTCGCTCGCCTTCTCGCTTTAATGGTCACTGTTTTAACCTAACTTAACCTAAATGGTTCAATAACAGTAGACTGATCTTCTAAATTGGTATCTGACACTTCTAAATTATATTAAACTTTACTTATAGATTTGAATATTATAGTAACTGAATATTATAGCAATTGAATATTAATTCAAATATGTGTTATTAATATATATATAATTAGGTAAAATGAAATTATATCAATAATTCATTAACTTTTGTTATTATTTCAAAGGTTACACACCCCAATACAACAACGCATCGTTTATAGGCATGAGAAAATGCTTCTAAATATCTCTAAAAGTGTATATATAATTTACCTATTTGACATTACGAAGTATACATACAATTACACGTCTATGATAATTCTGTGAATAAAAGAAAATACGTGAAAAGCAAATTATAGTTGTTTTCTATATTCTTCAAAATACCATTTAAATTATATTTACAAGTTATACATATAGGCAATATACATAATATGTATGTATATTGTTGTATGCATATGTATATGTAAATAATAGTACCTGGGATACCGAGCTACAAGAGCTGAAATACAATTATACAGTTAAACTTAAATTGCAAAACTAAAAGGGGCATGCCCAATTTTGGCCATGAAACGCCCAACATTTGCTTTTGTTAAAAAAACATCTTGTTTTCTGTTTATTAATCGCCAAATTTGTGGAAAGAAAATTCTTGGATATTACACTACGACCATCGCACAAGGCCATCATTGTGAAGGAAATGTTGACCAAGAACTCAACAAATACCATCGAACAACCACCGTATTCACCGGAAATGGCACCGGCCGACATTTTTTTCTTTTCAAAACTCAAATTACCACTTTGAGGTACCCGTTTTCAGTCGATAGAAGATATCAAAGAGACATCGCGGCGAGAACTGAAGTCGATTCCGGAAAATGCATTTAAAAAATGTTTTGATAACTGGATTATTGGTTGGCGTAAGTGTATTATTTCTGAAGGGGCCTAACTTTGAAGGTGGCGATACAATAAATTTGGAAGAACTCACTTGTGACTCTTGAGTTGCAGGTGCCCATGGACGGTTTTAGTCATTTACCATCAGGTGACCCGTCTGCTCGTTTGCCTCCTGTAATAAAAATACTTTCTTGACAGAGTAGTATGAATGGATATGGAACTCGAAACTCGCAACGCCTACCCGAATAATCAATATTTGCATCAACATTTCAATTACAGTATAGGTTTGAGTAGGCGCTTCATCTGATAATATAACCATCACGTTCTATTATAATCATTCAATGTTTACGCTGTTTGCCGGTCCTGATCTAATCCATCGTTTTACAGATCAGGTGCTAAACCAGGTTTCAAACTTAGCTCCGGCAGATCCGCTTACCTAGATTTGGTCCACTTCGTAGCAAATCCGTCCGTCAAATCGTTTCGTAACCCCCGCCTCATAATAATTGATTCTTAGCACAATGTCGTCAGGCTTTTTCTCTTAAATTAAGAGGGAAATAATGGCCAATGGCCATCTCCGGATAACCCCTAGCCAGATGAATCCAAGAGGCTTTAGCCGGTACACACACCCTTCAAAGCCAAGGATACGATACTCATTTTCTGATGAAACCCAATGGTAACCGTTATGCTGGCAGTTAAAATTGCTCCTAATGAGAAATATACTGTATTAAATAGGCACTAGCCATTAATTCTGGCATAAAAATGAACCTGTAATATTTTATGCATATCTGAACAATTAATTCTGGATTCTCGGTAATATATTTTTTAAATACTTTTTTTGGACATGTTGGGCCCTTTTGGTATAGGGAAAAAGTATTGAACTCGCGTGACCGTGACCGTATTCAGATGTGTGTATGTGTCTGTATATATGTAAGTTATGATTTCACTTCTGACGTACACTTCACTTTTAAAATATTTTTGTGCGAATATTAATTTTAATAGAGAGAACTGTGACGTCACTTCCCTTAAAGGTTGAGAACCGCTGAATTATCATGGAAAAACAATAATAACTTGAGATACCTCATACACGGCCGTCTGATCCCGAACTAGGCAAAGCATATACTACTAAATACATAATTATATATTTTAGATAAGTTATACCCAACCACAAACCAAATGATCGTGCTCATCACACCATTAACTATCCTGGGTGGGAATGGAACCCACGACCCCGGGCTCAGCAGTCAGGATCTCTAATCACTATACTGACAGACCCGTCAAAGTTCCTGCGGTACTCTGAATTGCAAGATTTACCACCGCTGCTAATATTTGTCTAGCAGAAACAGTGGTAAACATTGATAATACCAATGTTACGATTCGTGCCAATTTCCCTCTGTTGATAGTAGATAAAAGCACTGAAAAACTTGTGGAGGATTATCATCATCATCATCAGCCTATTGCCGTCCACTGATGGACAATATCGAGGGCCAAAACTTGAAATAGTATGTCATTTACAAAGTTATTTTAATATTCATACACCATTTACTATATTTAAATAAAAACTTGTTTTTGTCGTATAAATGTTAACTACAGCAGTAAATTGAAAATAATTTCAAAATAGCATTCAGAAAATAGTATGCTCTACAGAGCAAAGCAGTAATACTGTATCGCTTGTAGATTTTTTTTATGTATCTTCCATTCAATTGCACCGGTCGTGGTCACGCCACGGGTAGACTAGTGAGAGCTTATTTGCCGTGATTGAGTCTCAATTTACACATCCGATATGTATGGTCGCGAAAGTTTAAAAACAATTTAATGGCAAAGTATAAAATATATATTGTTCAATCTTAGGATGAATAAAAAATACTAAACTAAGGTAAGGTAACTTAACATTTACTTTTCTAAATGAAACATATAAATAACAGTATCACATAAATCCAACAAGCTTATTTAACACTTACTTATCAGGAATTTGAGATGCATTCAATACATTTGTGATTATTGGAACAATAACGTTATGAATCCACGTGATAAATGGGCTAACCGCTGTAATATATTCTATGGCTTGTACTTCTTTACCATAGCTTATTACACCAACAACTTTATCATCTAACAACAATGGTCCACCACAATCTCCTGCTGCAGTACTCACGTGTTTATTAGTACGTTTAGGCACCACACACAGAAAAGGTCCACTTGTTTCAGATTTTTCACATGAAGAGATAACACCGTGGGCAATTTGTACCGGTTGATCTTCTATGTAAGGGTATTTAGTTTCATGGTAACCAGCGTAAACGACAGGAAGGCCCAATAGCAATTTGTAATCTATGGAAGATAGTTTGCCATAAGTTTTAAGTAAAATCGGCTTTACACGACATAGTCCTATATCGTTCCTAAGTCCAACAGTACTTGTAATGGCTGATCGAAATCCCGGCTGTGGTACCATTTTGATTATTAGACTTTTTTCTTCAGACATATTTGGTGCTAATGACATATCACCGTATTGTATATGTGTCATGCATGTCTGGAGGCAATGTCTTGCTGTCAGTACCCACTCCGAGGATATGAGCGTGCCAGAACAACCTCTTGCATGCGTGGCTACAAGAGCGATGACGTAAGGATATCTGCCACTTGTGTCAGTAATGCCGTACATGACGCGAGAATGAAAAAATTCCAGCTGGAGCATGACGAGTGGCGCGCTTGACACCAGAAGCATAAATCTTAAAATTATTAGATTCATTGTCCTTAACCAACCTGGAACATTTTGAAATATTGTTTTACGGTTTATTTTAGTTTTAACGAAACAGGCTTTTAAATTTGTAATTTTATGTAAATGTAATAGTACATTTCTTCAATAATTTGAGCCATTTGATTGTCATAGTTGGATATATTTGGTAACGCACCAGTTATACCGATACTAATGCAAGTTTATAGACTCCCTTGTCAATTGAAATAACATGTCGTCATCTGTCATCATTAGGGCGTCAACATTGGTTAGGGGCAAAGAGTATACAAACACTACGTTAGAGGAAAAGAGTATGTAAATTATTTCGATTCACTGGCATTCAAAGTGTAATTACTTGCTCTCAGGTTAAACCATCAAAAACTTTAATTCTGTTTGAGTAAACTGAACTAAGAACATTCAGCCAAGGGCAGCAGACTACTGGCAAAACTTTTGTCGATATCAAATCGTAAATAGGTGCGCTTGCCACGAGCATGGAACCTTTTTGACCAAAAAACCCTGTTTCTAGTTCGCTGCCAATTAAGAATATAAGTTGGCCGAGCAAAGGTTGGTGGCAAAACATGTGTGTCACAAAAAATAATACAAATATACTCCAAAACCTAGGATACTCCCAGCCCCAGCCGTTAGCAGCATCGCTTTTCTAAAACGAGATATGATCAACTAAATACCTGTAATATAAATCCTTATATCTTGTATAATTCAATTCGAATATCGTCTGCTTATATGGCAAAATATAATGTAACTATGAGAGAGAAGTCTACAAGCAGGTAAAGAATATGACAAGGAAGATAGAGAAGATTAGGTAGCTAATGGAACAAGTATGAGAATATTTTTAATGCTTCCAATATTATTATTCCGAACAATAAAAGTTTTTCTCTGTACATGTGTAATATTATATTTATTTACAGTTTAATATTTTATTGTAAAATAAAACATTTATTGGTTACCATAAACCTCTACTAAATTCTTTACAATGACCTTCACAACACGTAACGTCTAGCTTGCAGTAGATCGGTTTTATTGACCTTTTAACTATGGCTATTTAATGCACTCAGTTGACTTGATTCTTGACGGCCAAAGTTTGACGAAGTATCAAAAATATCCTGGGTTGTATAGGAAAACAAACCTGCTGTAAACAATGTACAATGTAAGTAAGTAAGTAATGTTTATTGTACAAAACAGATATTATTAAACATAAAATGCACAATGGGCGGCCTGGCCCTAACAGAACAAGCAATATCTTTGGATGGATATGACTGTATTTAGCCTGTGTGCTCCCGTTTGTTATTTTACTTTCATTATGCTGAATGTTAGACTTTAATGTAAGATTAGGGTAAAGTATGACATTTTAAATATGTAAACCGGGACTTAATCACAGTAATATTCTTACAATATATTTTTGTTTTCCGAAGTTTAGATCAAATCCCACTAATCGTGACAATGTGTGGTATAATAACTCAACGACGTATCCGTGAGTTGCAAGTTTCAGTTACTACGTCAGACTTTACTGAAACTCGCTACTGACGAACTAATAAATATTATAGTGATTAATGCCTTCATTTACAAATCTAATATGGATACAGGTTGCGAAAGCTAAAAAACAATTTGTGTGACTTCTGTATTTAAAAACTGTGTACAAAAACATTTAATATTCTTTTGAAGTGAAGGGGAAAAAGCACTGAACTCACTCACTATACATAAACTGAAATAGAAACAAAACCAATTCATTCGCTTTTTCAAACCATTTTTATTTCTCTCGCCCTAATCGGTACATTCTAATTTGGAGCACATCAGCACTTGAAATTATACATCGAATGCCCGGCGCTTCCACTCTACTCCGTGTTAATTAATACAATTGCCCCAGACCCAGGTTCGACTAGAGGTATTTGATCTCTGAATAATCTGCAACTACGCCACAGTTAATTACGATTTTAGCATGCCACCAAGAGTGCGAAAACAAAGTGCCTGGCTTTAATATCAAAATGTTTACTAAGGCAAACGTTTATCACTAATAAAATATTAATTATTTAACGGAGCACCTCCTCCACAGAGCCCTAAAATGGGTTCAAACATTATCCCTATATTACTTTTACACCATCAGAAAATAGTAATACTAGGCTTTTTTTACTAGGCAGTATTCTTCTCATAAGGCTCTACGCATTTTGGAAACTGGAAGTTATAGATCGACACAAGCAGGCAGTAGATTTTGGTGTTTTCACCTAATTTACCTCGACAATCCAGTACATGCTGTGGCGTCTATTTGCGTCGATCTATGATTTTTAACAGTAGCTTCAATTTAACGTTCATAAATGTCACTTCGTGTCTTAATTGAATAAATGATTTTGAATTTGAATTTAAATTTGAATTTAATTTTATATAAGTATATGAAAAGAAATTATTTTTAATTTTTAGTTTGCAAAAAAAAAAAACGATTTCAAGCAATTTTTAAGGATTTTTATGTTATAAGGACATTTTATTTAACTTGACTTTACTATAGTTAGGTGGGTCCCGATGAACAATCTTAAAATGTATTTAGTAATTTTAACATAGCCAGAAGGGAACGCAAGTAGCCTAGTGTAGGGTACACCACAATTGTAGCAGTCAAACAGAAGGACTTTAGTTGAACAATGTGACATACGGGTTTGACACCAGTTCTAGAGGACGGTCTGGAAAGATAGGATGTGAGGTTTTCCTCACTAGATGCCGCCGCTTCTGCGTTTTAAAGTTTTGAACTAATATGACGTTAAAAAAATAAAAGAAAAACAAAAAAAAATGTTTTTATTTTTTAATGCTGATGTGTAATATTATGTGAATGCTGATATGTAATGCTGAGATGTAGGTAGTTTGTAATAACGTCACAGTTTTTTAATACATTTTTCCTTTAAATATTGACAGATTACCCTATCTGCACGAACTCTGAAAAAGAAAATTTAATATTCAAGTTTTAATTATTATTTCAGAAATGAAATATATGGTTATATGCGTAGGTAAATAGAAGCTAATTATAAAATATAAAAAACACGCAATTTCAGACATAGCTTTAATACGAACTGACCATCAGTATGTAGCATCGTGCTGGAGCCGTGAATGGTCTGCTTTTGAAGTGCTGGTTTTCTACATTACGCAGGGTGGGTATTGCTCTTGGAAGGAATGGGGTTGACAACGCATAAGTAACAAGACTCTTTGCAAGCACTGGTTACCATCAAGCAAGTATGATTGTTAGTTTGTATACCCACGCGTTAAAATAGATTTAAAACCTTTTGAATACTGAATATATTTGTAATTAATATCGATTACTTTGGAAATACTGTGTGATTTATATTACTATATTATTATAAACACTTCCAGATGGTGACAACGAGAAAATAGGTCTGATAGCACGTGTCGCATGAGAAATGACACTTATTGGCCACTAATTACATGCTAATGTACTGCAAAATTCGATTAGTGCGGGCCGGTGTTCTGTTAGTGGGCTTCCTCATAGAAGGATAATGACTGTAAGTGTTAATGGGACTATTGTCAGTTTGTTATCGACGTTAAACATTTAGATTATCTCCCCATTTATTAAACCTGTATAAGAAGGAAGACATACCCATATAATCACAACTGAATAAGAAATAATGATCTTAAGCTACATTATAGCAAGTCAAATAATATACATAGACAATATATCTAATTATATTAAAATAAGAAAATGTGTAAAAGGTGGCACGTTAGATACACATTATCATGTGCTATAAAGTTTTAAGCGAAGCTGTAGTTTACGTATTAGTTTATTATTGTAGTTCTGTATTTATAGATGGTCTACAATTTTTCTTTCTTGAAAAAACAAATCCGACAAGGTAAGATATTTTTTTTTAATTCATGCCACCTTATGATATGGGTCCTAAAAACATTACATCTAAATTCCTCCTAAAAATCGACGCTTGTAATGCACACTGATGATCGCGACTTATATGATTGATCGACATAGATAATAGAATAATAAAGGTTAAAGAATGCTGCCTTGCTCAATGTCAGGATCAAGATGATTCATTGATGCGGACTGACTACTGATGTCCCTGAACATGTACCTAAGGAAAACCTTTCCATTACTTTGATGGAGACCATAAAATTAGTTGTTCAACTGTATTTTTTTATTTTATTATTGCACGTCAGAATGATCTCAAACCGCCTGATGGAAAGCTAGAGTGAGGTCCAAAGACTGAGGACCACCATTATAGATACAGATGATACTAAAATGGTTGCCCTCAGCTTCTTGAAGAGAGATGCTTTTTCACGACGCGCTTAAAGGACCCGAGATTATATGACGAAGGGAACACGTGTGCTGGTAATGCATTCCACGTTTTAATGGTGCGGCAAAGAAAGGAGGTGCTGAACCGTTTGATTCTTGTTGGGATTGTTTGCACTATAAGAGAGTGACACCAGTGATTACTTATTTCTTATATTTAAAAAATACATAGGTGTAATCTAAATTTGAGAAACCCATGAAAATTATAAATAAGGGTAATCTGTCCAAAATAAATTAAATAACCCAAAAAGTAAAAAACGATGAGATAAGAAGGTATATTTAGTTTGATAGTAACCCAATCAATTGGTGGGTTCGACCACTTTGTTTATACGAAAATCCACCGTGTAGTCTCGGTGTTTAGGTTTCATTTGAATTTAGGATTTTATGACAGAGGACATAAGAGTTTGAAATAATTATTATTATGGTGTGTAGATGACGGCGATGATGTATTTTAAAAATATCTCTAACACGAATTTAACAAGAGGTTGTTATCAAAGATCTATCAATTGTAAACTGAGATATTAAAAAAGGCCAAGCAATTAAAGGTTAGTTACTGCAATTATCTCTTTAGTGGCGTTTTGTGGTGAAAAAGTCTCAAGATGAAACTCTTATTTCCGGTGCGTTTACCATAGGTACTGCGCCTGAAATGAGTGGACGATCGGTGTGCGACGGTATGTCCTCAACGGTCAAACAGTTTGGTACCCTAATCTAAGTTAGAATTGCAATCCTTTTTGCACTAGGAGCACGTCGTTGCGGCGGCCACAAGTTCTGTAACGGGATAGATATACTCCCTACAAAAATAGTTATATACATATAATAAAAGAGCGTTACATGAAGATCAGTTGGTAAGGTTAGCTTAGAGCAGCTATTGAGCAATAGCCAGTTGAAAGAAAAAAATTGCCGGCCTCGTCACGGTCGATTAAATCTACCACCTAGAACTCTGCCTAAGCCTAAAAGCGATGACTATTTGCAACTTCATATCGTTATGTAAGAAGTCGGAGAAGGCTAACGCAAGGAAGCACGGGATTGGTCAAGTCCAGTGCCGACAAATCGATCGAGGCACAACTGTATAGGAATAACTTTAGCAACCTAAAATAGGACAAGATCCCTCAGAGTCATAGACCTACCTCTCCTAGCAACTAATAGGAACAAATCAATAACCGTAAGTTGTGGACTTGGTAAAAAAAGGATTTTTTCATTTCTCCTTTCATTATCCTTACACTGTGACGTCAACGTCTTTAATTTTAAGTACCACACTACATACTCGTTCTACACCACTAAAATGTTTTATTTTACTGCCATGGATCAGTAAAATTTGGCCAAACATTCCTGAAACTAACCCGTACAAATATTGTGTTGAAACATTCATTAACCTACAATAAACATTAAATGGTAATGAGATACGGGCAATGGCTGTTAATTAGCAAACAGTTACATAATTTGTGTTAAGTTGCAGAATTATATACGTATTTAGAGGATTTCGGAAGCGTGTTCAACCCAATATGGGTTAACTGAAATAGGAAGCTATTCACTACCGTTTATGATTACAGACTCATCGAACACTGACTACACTGATGATTACAATGGTTTATGTTTTTGCAGTTTTGCATCTACTCCATGGATGCTCGGGATCTCTGGTACTATTTAAAGAAAAATAGTAAGTGTGAAGTACTTAACCACATAGAAATTACAAGACTACACGAATACTTCTACTACGGATTCTTTATTTGTTATAGGTACAAGTCAATATCTTCACTATTGTTTAAAGAGCAGCACTTAACAGCACTTAAACTTGCTAAACATTTACATGGAACTTATTACTTACAAGTAACATGCTCTTAAGTTTTCCATACTCTATAATGTTGTTGTAAATTACAAAACAGCAGTAACTATTAAGCAAAATATGTTGGGAAAAGTTAAACTCGTAAAGTACGTCAACGTAAAAAGCAAATGGAGTATTTTGATTACAAAATTAAGAAAGATTGCAGGATATTTCAGGTCTCGTAATGCAAGGAATAAGACTGACAGTCACTTTAGCCCAGTAGCCAGGGCTGAGTCGACTCTTGGCAGCGCCTGTGTGCGAAACCTTTGAAACGTCTCTTTTTTCTGTCATCGTGTTTCGCCATGGAATTTTTTTTTTCAACTTTCGTCGGAAATGTTTTCTCTCGTTTTATATTTTTTTAGTTAATAGATTAAAAGATAAAACGTGAGTTAAATTATTTACATTCATACTTTGATTGAGTTTAAATAAAATACTAATATGGATATAATTGAATTCCTGAACTCTCTTTCCACCCGACGATAATGAGCAATATAGCGACAGCTGCGGTTCTAAACTAAAAACCGAGAGGTAAACATTAGGTCAGTTCAATTAATGGAAACTTAAACCACAGACGTAAATATTATTTTGGAGATTTGTACCTACTTACTTATCGATACTCAACCATGATGAATGTTATAGGGTAAAAAAAAAAATCAATAAGTAATTGGCGTTCGCATTTCATCCGGCGCCCCTATTGCCCTGGCGCCTGTGTGCGCCGCACACTTCGCACATAATTATGGGCGGCTCGGCCCTGCCAGTAGCCCAGTACTGGAACCAAAATTTGTATTTATGCCCCCAGACTAATATTTAATACTAGTCTGGGGGCACGGCAGTCAATAAATATAATGACTTGGCAATCACACACGCCAAATAACAACAACGACAACAACGTTCAACAAATTCAACCAAATTCAAATGCTCAGAGCGCTTTATTTATGTTTGTGTATGCGCAAATTTGGCTTTCTAGTACTTTTCATTCAAGACTATTAAAACTAGTAGACTATTCTTATCCGATTATGTTGCAATAAGAAAGAAATAAAGATGTGTAACAAATTAGGTAACAATTAAATCTCACAACTCATTGGAGTAGAAGAACTGCGTTGCGAGATTTGCAGTTTTCTACATGTTATGTTTTTGATGGGATAGTGTTTTTGTACATTCTGTCACGTTATAAGTAACTAAATAAAGCTTTCATATTGGCTATCGTAAATTATAATAATTAGTTCGAAACACTCAAATTCCAGTAATTAGATTTGTTTTTAATATATACATTTGCACCTGATTAATAAAATTGATGCTTTATAGTAAGTTGAAAGATTTTAAATGCTATCATAACGTTGAAATTATGTTTAAAGGCACGGAAAATCAGCCTAGTTGACGCACGATCCGGACAGTGTACCACTCCTGCACTGTGCAGTTAAAGGAGGAGCGTAAAGTGTTACACACACACAAAGGAAGAGTCCTTTAACTTTCTTACTAGGCTCTCTCATTTTGTCAATTACTACACTCCAGAATATGATATTTAGAATACGATTCAATTGTGGATCTGACATTTGGACCGGCAGCGCCTGTAAACACTGTTACTGCAACGTGCGATTGTAGGACTGACTGCGGTTAGGAAACTATAATTAGATAACCGCAAAGATGGCTGGTCAGCAGAAGCTAAAATGTAAATTGATGTATTAATATAAAAATTTAGCAAATAACCCATATTGTAATTACGAAGGGTATAAACAAGTAATTTTTAGTATATTTTCAGACGACGCGACGTTTTTACATAATTAGTTTTCTTGAAAAAAAAATCAAAGCAGCTTCGTAGTTACATTTTATTAGGTACCTACTAAAAAAGTTAGATCACCGGATATCCCGGTAGATAAACAACATCAAAAATCCAAAGTCCGGTTCCCTTAAATAAATATTACTGTGGCAAGATGTGATGATGAGATGTGGTTAGATGTGGCAAGCATCAAATAAAATAGATGTTTAAAAATTGATAACCTCATCACTTAAGTACTGTGTAGGCGCGCGGCCAACCGCTATTTTGAATTGTAACCATTACTCAAACGAAAGGGTTTTGTTGATTCCATGCTCGACAACTGACAGTTTACCCGATGTTAAACTGTCAGTTGTACCGATGTACTAAAATACTCTTTAAAAATATCCTGTATTTGTCTAACTACCGCATCGTCTTGTAACGGATATAAATAATAAAATAAAACGGATAATAATCGTGGGAGAGCCATGCTTTTCGTGGGAGAGCCGTGCTTCGGCACGTATAGGCCGGCTCGACCGGAGTAATACCACGACCTCACAGAAAACCAGCAGTGAAGTAATGCTTTCATTGCTTTTTGCCAAGTGATTGCTTTTTGCTTTTTGCTGAGATTACCGGAGGCCCTAACCCTTCCCTCTCTGTCCCCCCCTCGCCTCCTATTCCCCCTTTCCCCTATTCCAACGCACTTGTGACTCTTGAGTTGCAGGTGCTCATGGGCAGCGGTAGTCACTTACCATCAGGTGACCTGTCTGCTCGTTTGCCTCATATCCCAGAAAAATATAATAATAAAAAATCATACATAATGAGAATCTAGTGTAGCTCCTGACACCGACCTGGTAGGTCTCTTTACCCCTTGATAAAGGCATCGGGCCTAAAAGCCTTCGGCCCGTCTGCTTGTTTGCTATACCATAAAAGAAATATATATATATATTATTTAGTAAAACTAAAAAGCACGCTTTAATGGTCAACTGAATTAAAAAGTAAAAAAGAGTTTCACTATATACCTGGCTTCATTATTAGACCATTGTCTAAAGTATTACAAAAAGTTAACCTATCACTCGATAGATGGCGTTGTCTCTCGGTTTCTGAATCGCGTTATTATTTGGTAGGCAGGCATAAATGCTAGGCGATGTGAAATAATTTTTTTGGCAACCTAAATTGTAACCTTGATTATATATATGGTGTAAATATATCGAATTTTAACTGCATTCGGTTGTTTTAATACCAAGCGCTCGTGTTCCCATTAAATACAGGTACACCATCGTTACCAAGCTCAATCTGTTGGACTCGTCTAAACGAATCATATGAGCCCATTCAATAGGTTGACTAGTAGTATCTGAGGAGTTTCACTATGCATTTCCTGGGTTCATCATCAGATCAGCTTTAAATTGCCAAATTATAGTATTGTCTATAATTTTATTATACTTAGTAGGTGAAAACAAGTGAAGCTAACAATTAAAGCATGTTAGAAAAAAGACGGCCATTATATAAATGAATAAGAAAAATAATAATTATAAATAATAATAAACACAATAATGTTTTTTTTTTTTGAGGTTTGATATCTTCAAAAAAACAATTAAGTTGTAAGAACATAAAAAGAAAAGATATTTTGATGGAATATGTCTGAACCAAAACACGTAGTAGCCAAGAAAACACACAGTAAAGTGACAACATTTATTTAAACCACTTTAATAATTTTGTCCTCACCAGATTTAATGTAATAATATGTTAAGAATAACCACGAAAGTAAGATAACGTGTTTTCTTTCTGAGGTCAACAACCGCAGTCTTCAGAATCCACCCTACCTACACCTACCTGTTAATATTAATGGTGGATTATGTTCATTGGCAACCACAAGCGCTTAAGTTAAAGGCGTATTTGTATGTAATTAGTAGTAAGTTTAGGTACCATTACAAACACTCTTACCACTCCAAGTAACGCCACCACTTGATTCCCACTGATTTCTACGTCAGTTAATAACTTCCTATGAAGGTAATGACTGTGCGATCAAGGGTACACCCCCACCTTTTCGTAAAAAAAATAGAAAACATTTGCAACAACAATGTATCTCTGCACGAACATGCAGTGTTGTGAGCGTTTCCCGTAAAAAAGAAACTATTAATTTTATAAGATAAGTATTTCTTCTCTAGTGGCTAATTCTCAAGCATAAATATACATATATGAAACAAAATGTACTAACAAGCGATTTTTATAATTTTTCATATCTCCCCCGCAAGGGAAATCAGCCATATAATGTTTTCCCTCTCATAAAACAAGTACGTTAAATGCTTCGAGCAAAGTTATTTTACATGAGCTGTAATGTATCGAGGTTCAACTTAACTTTCTCGTAAACAACTGGTGTTATGTTTAATAAGTGAAGTGTTGCTAATGAAAGCGCCATGAAGTACATAATATATTTAATATAATATTATATTTTATTATGTACTAATGTTGTGTGTGCTAATAAAATACCATCTTGGCGCAATGGTTTAAGTAATCGCTTCGCCACTACGCCGCGCCAAGTTTTGGGTGTTCCCATACGGGACAAACATAATTTGTGTGTTTTACAAATAGTTGTCCCGAGTTTCGGTGTTGTTTGAATGTTGTTAAAGAACCCTGCGATGCAGGAATAAATCCAAATGCGGAAGTTGTCTTTTTCGACAAAAACCTGTCCACCCAGGGTAGCCACGAGGTAGATGTTTATTTATGAATTTAACTACATTACAGTCTAACGGGAAAAAAATAGTAGCAACATATATGCCAGTAACTTTAAAAATTATTAAAGATAAAATATCACTATAAACCATATATCTTCGCAACCATATTCTTTATAAAATTATCGATGTTTCCGCACAGCCACCGCCATCAAATGCAGGTGAACATCTTCTTTTAGAAGTGGAACTAATTCTTGTAGGTGTGTACTACTGCCCTTCCTCACGTATTGACTTTTTCTCTTCTTTTGAACACGTCTTGCAGCAATTTACGCCATCTTACGGTCACACAATTATTATGGGAGACTTTAACACGTGTCTTATAAAAAAAGACTCGTTCTGCCTCTTTATGCAACGTAGTTGAATCCTTACTATTCTCCCTTTGAACGCAACTCATAACTTTCCTAACTGTTCTCCTTCCCTTCTTGATTTCATCTTTGTTTCATCGGCTGAGCATGTGGCCAAACACGGCCAGTGTTGTGCTGATCTCTTCTCCTATCACGACCTTATCTATCTTTCATACAATATTCATCCCCCTAAGGCGAAGTCAAAGATTCTGATGCAGCGTAACTTTAGTAGTATGGACGTCGAAAAGCTTCGTGAAGATGCTACCAAAATTGATTGGGTTCCCTTTTTCAATTCTGAATCTGTTGATGAGAAAGTGAAGATTTTAACCAACCACTTAATTTCTCTTTAGGATGTACACGCACCTATACGTGCAGTGAAAATGAAGCATTTACCATCACCTTGGCTCACAGAAGACATCAAAGAGCTATTGACCAAAAAAGCTAGAGCTAAAACTAAGTTCAAGTGCCGACCGAATCAGCAAAATCTGGATAATTATCAACGCAATCAATCGCAACGCCAACATATTCATAAGTCTGTTGATAATGAAGATCCTTCCAAAGTTTGGAAATTTCTTAGAACCTTAGGAGTTGGAAAGTCAAAACAAGAAGTCAATCCTAAAAATATTGATCTCGACGCTTTAAACAGGCATTTCACTTCCTCGTCTAGTTTTGATGATACCACCAAAACGAACATATTAAATTATCTTTCACAGCTTCCAGCTCCCCACTATCCACCTTTTGTCTTTAATCAACTCACTGATTGTGATGTTAAAAAGAGTATATTGACCATTTCTTCCAACGCTATTGGTAACAACTGCGTTAGCAGAAACATGATCCTTCCCATTCTCGACTTAATCCTTCCCATCATATGCAATATCCTAAACCACTCATATGTAATATCTCCTGCGGCATATTTCCATCTATGTGGAAAGAAGCCCAAGTAATACCCTTACCTAAAAAGCCAAGGCCTTCATCTTTCACTTAATACCGTCCTATTTCTATCTTACCGTTTCTGTCAAAAGTTTTCGAACGTCTAGTGTATTTCCAATTAAACTCATTTCTATCTAGAAATAACCTTTTAAATTTCTTTCAGTCAGGTTTCCGACAAGGGCATAGCACTGTTACAGCTTTAATTAAATTACTGACGATATTAGGATGACCATGGAAAAGGGAAGTATTACGTTACTGACACTTTTGGATTTTAGCAACGCCTTCAATACAGTAGATTTCCAAATCCTACTTGGCATATTACGCTCTATTAACATATCTCCAACAGTGATTGATTGGTTACCTGTCTGGTCGCCAACAACGGATTCGCATTGAAAATTTGTTTTTCTTCTTGGTGTGATATCTCGGTTGGTGTACCGCAGGGTGGCGTTTTATCTCCTTTACTTTTCGCAATATTTATTAATACCTTATCTAAAAAAATAGTTTCATCCTACCACCTTTATGCAGATGATCTTCAAATTTATGCTCACGCGCCAATCAATACAATCCACGAAGCTTTTTCAACTATAAATTGTGATTTGGAACGTATTTGTGAGTGGAGTATAAACTATGGTCTCCAGGTCAATCCGGCTAAAACTCAGGTAATCATGGTGGGCAGTCCCAGAATGATTTCACGCGTTGATTTTGCACAACTACCTCAAATAATTTTTAATGGTACGCCGCTATTGCTTAGTAATAGTGTAAAAAACCTGGGAATATTAATTGATAGTTCTTTATCCTGGGGCCCCCAACTGCAAGAGGTTAGTCGCAAATTGTTTGCTGCAGCAGAGTCCTTACGAAGATTGCGGAACTTTCTTCCGACCGCTACAAAGATGTCGCTTGCACAGTCACTCTTACTTCCAATACTTGACTACGCTAATGCCAGTTATCTTGATCTCACGGAGGAGAAACTAGATAAGCTTGAACGGCTTCAAAATTTTTGCATAAGGTATAGATATAATTTGGCTTACGCAAATATGATCATGTATCCGAATATCGCAACTCGCTCAAGTGGCTCCCGATCCGCCTTCGACGGAATACTCACATCCTTTCTCTACTTTATAACATATTGTTCAACCCCCTCACTCCCTCTTATCTCAAAGAACCCTTTAGGTTCTTAAGTGACACACATTCCAGGTTCTTGAGATCATCTGAAAACTTGCAACTGCAAATTCCAGTGCACTCTACAAGGTTCGCCGACAAATCTTTTACCGTTGAAGCAGCACGCCTTTGGAATGCACTACCACTCTCTATCAGATGAGCTCAAACACTATCATCTTTCAAAAAAATGGTAAAAGAATATTATCTGCAATAAATGAATGTTGTAATAAACTACTTGCATGACAAATATGTTTACATTTCTTAGTTATAATAGATAGTTACGATGTACTTATGTATGTATTTATGTGTAAATGTGTTATGTATGTATGCATTTATTTATATATGTATTTGTTTGTGTGCTGTACTAATATAACATAATACAATTAATAAATGAATGTATTAATATTTATACAATCCATTCACAGATTGCATAAATCCCTAAGAAGCTCTTCTTTGACATTGCGAAACCAAAACCACCCACGTATATCTTAACACTCCTGTCCATCCAAAGGTTGCCTGGAAGATATTGCTTCTAGCGATAAGGCCGCCCATTGTGCATTTTGTGTTTAGCTTGTTTGTGCATTGTTTCCTTTTTTTGGTGTACAATAAAGAGTATTTATTATTATTAATTATTAAACACTATATGTTTTGCAAAATTCTTAACATTTGTGACACAAATATAGACCAAAATTAAATTTGATAATCTATTATTATCGTCCTATTTTAACATTTATAATCATCAAGTTAAATGTTCAACAACAAATTCCTTTCATATTTCATGGAGATGCTTCAGATTAAAATTAATGATTGCATTAAAATAAGTACGACTACATTACAAACAAACAAGACAAATCAATTGACGCAAATTAAAAAAAATCAACAACCTTACTTGGTTGATCTATTTGCAAATATATCATCAAAGTCAAATTCAAATTCAAATTCAATATCTTTATTTCATAAAATTGACCATCAATTATTCGAAATCTTCGAATTAATAAATAATTATTTTCATTAAAAATTATAGCTCAACACACCCAGAGTCACCACAACAATAGTTTGCTTCGTCAAATGTAAAATTATAAAAAAAAAATGGATAACATAATATCACATCTGCCTGTTTCGATCTATAACCGCCCGTTTCCAAATGGTTGAGCCTTGTGAGAAGAAATCGGGCAAACAAACTCACGGCCACTTTAAAAAAAAACCAGACATTATTAACAATATTTAGTACATATCACATCATTTTGTGGTGTGCTATTATGTTTTTAAAATTCAAAGTAAATAAACTAAAAAAAAAAGAAATGACGATAGGGAAACTGAAAATTAAAAGAAAAAAAAAACATAAGAGAAGGAAAATAAGAAACATATTAGCTCACATTACATTTCTATTAAGTACATGAAATAGCCTGTGAATCCAATACAATTCCATCCCAAGCGTTTTTATCCTGCATATAATCCACTACTGAGTAATAGCCCTTAAGGCATATCTGTCGTTTTATTGTGGACTTGAACTTGTTTAGACTCAACATTTGAATATTATCTGGGATTTTATTATAATATCGCACACATTGTCGTCGTCGACTTCATAGTTTAGTTTCGACTTAGTAGTTTAGCACTACAGTTTTCTTTTCGGCTTTGACGTAGTCGGGTAAAGCAAAAGGCTGAGTAAATTGTCTTTTATAATTCCTTCAATGAACTTCTGAAAAACTAATTTGACTTCATTTGTGTAATTTGCACAGAGAAATTCCTGGTATCCTCCCCAAATATTTGTTTGAGTGTCGAGTTCAAAGGGTCGACACGTAAACAGTTCTTGAATGAAATTCAATTTTCTAAGACAAACGGTACTTATGTAACGGATATAAATCATTTATCAATTTAGAATGCAAATCCATGAATTACTTTGGTTAAGTTAAACTGGAGACTTGTGCCAAAAGGGTGCATTGAAATTCTCATATTAATTGGCTTCATTCCATAAATTGTGTCACGGACAAAAAGGGTTCATTTTGACTTAGATTTATTGCAGTCATTTGTATTAATTGGAGCGCGTATAAAAAATGGGGGATAAATAAAAGGTACCTCTCGAACACGTAGGTACTTAAATGGTTGACGCAGTATGTAAGGTATATAGCTGCCTTAATAAGGTCTTGGTTTCAATTCCCGTGTAGGTCAGTTTTTGTCCTTAAATACTCCGCTGCAGTCCCAAAGTTAGGAAATTTTATTTAAAAAAATAATAAAAGGTACCTCTCGAACACGTAGGTACTTAAATGATTGGCGCAGTATGTACAGTGTATAGCTACCTGAATAAGGTCCTGGTTTCAATTCTTTTTGATTTGGCCTTTAAATACTCTGCTACAGTTAAAAAGTTTGGGATATTTGGACCGGACCGAATGTGGTTATAAATGAGAGTGAAACTGTGGTGGGTATCAGATAATTCAGATATATGACTTAGGCTCGTTTCTCTGACGTGGGAACTAACTGAATCCAAAAAACACAGTAACTCACATTCGCTTTGATGTATATCGCCTAAGTTCTCGCAGCTGGGATGACCTTCAACTCTATCTGGCGAGATGTTAGAGCTCACAAAAATATCTGGCTACTTGGGAAAAATCTTTTAATGGTTATCCAAGTAACATATATAGAATTCTGCTTAAAAAAACAAACTATGAGGAAAGTACAACTACAATTTAGATGACGAGGGGTTGCCACCATAATAAGTGTTATACACCTACCAAAGTAATTTTTAAAACCTTTGCTGCTTGTTACGAGTACCTGCTAAAACTACCATGCTCTAAACTTCATATTTACCGACCGTTCCTATGTTGCGAACAGAATCGAAAAACTTTCAGCTTTTATAAAATTACGAAGTTCAGGCGATCACGGGCTCTTAGATTATTACACTACATTTACTTAACTTTGGCGTCTTATTAGGATATGCATATTAATTTTGTAAAAAACGGGACATATGACATAATAATGTCAGGGATTTGTCTAACACAAACTTATTTGTACTAAAATGAATATTACGCTGTACAATTTGGCCACTGCGAAGTTCGCAGTTTCTGTTGCAGCTGCACTAAAACCGCAAGCCTCAGTCTGTGAAACTATCAAACTAAAGTTACATAAATATCTGTTACAATGTATTGAATAATGCTAGACTGAAAAGACCAACGCTTCAATACGATACAAAACTTTAAACAGAATACTTCAGTTATATGATATTGAGGTCTAATAAAAATAAATAGTTTATTAATATGAACCATTTATTTTTATTATTAACAGGTTATGTTATAAAATATCTTATAAATACTGATACAAGGAACTTCAAGCGTTTATGTAGCCATGACTTGTTTATTTTCAGTTAGGTTATATTACATTTTTGGTCATATTATCGTTTAAAGGATGTTTTTTTTTTATCTTGCTTCTATAGCTTATTTGAAAATATGTGGACTCTAAATTAATGCATGCAGCTTTGCTTTCTTTTTCGTTCTTAAATTGACTGGTGTCCTAGGATCATATTTGATAATTCACAATAAAAAATTGGATACCTTGAAACATTTGCTTAAATCTAAAAAAAAGATAAACCTTTCTCATTTACTTGCACACCTTATTAAGTTATCTGTTCTTAAAAATATTCATAATATAAAGCAAGAATATTAGCTAAAATGAAAAATTACATTCATTTTTCTTCTTGCAGACGACTTATCTAAATGGTGTGCCAGCAAATTAAGCTTCTATTGGTGATGTTTCAGCTTTAATTTACACGCCCGTCGGTTTATATTTTACTGAGAACAAAAATAGTGTATTATAAATTTATTTTAAGAAAAGTAATTGTAAAGTCATATTATCGTAGTTACATAGTACATAGTCGTTATAGTACAATAGAATTCTTTAAAAATGATAATTTTATATGGCCAAAACGGTAGTATTAAGAGCGTATTTTTCTTAACCCTCTCTCTAGAAAGGGTTTTTGAATGTTTAGAATTTTGATTTAAGATACTCTATATTACATACCATTTATGAAGTTTGGAGGCTCATTTTATTTATTTCAGAAGGTCTTCCATCGAATTAAAGATGATGCTTTTTATTTTGTAATTTGTTATTCATTAGTATATGTTGTGGTATTTCAGCTCCTTACGGACTGCTGGATAAAACTGCAGTGTGCATTAATTCAACTAAAAAACTGTCAGTCGTAGGATTGCACGTCAGAAGTGAAAACACACACACATCTGTATATGTCATCTGAGTGTGACGGTCACGCGAGTTCAGTGCTTTTACCCCATACCAAAAGTGCCCAACGTGTCTAAAGAAGTTTTCACTTTACAAATTATATGTTTATTGGTTTTAAATTGCACACTAAAAAGTAATCTCATTTGGGTCCTGCATTTAAATGCACCAATGGTTGGTACATTTAAAAAAAACTGTGTGTGGTAGGACTGCACGTCAGAAGTGAAAACATAACTTACATATACACATCTGTATATGTGTATCTGAGCGTGACGGTCACGCGCGTCAGATGCTTTTTTCCCAAAACTAAAAGTGTCCAACGTACCTAAAGAAGTTTTCACTTAAAAAAAATCAAGCAAAAGTTATAAGTACTATAATATTAAACTATTCCAGGTAATTATTACATTGTTTATTAAAGACTACGAGACGCCTGACACCGTCGCGGCAGGACGCTTCACTCCTTGAAAAAGGGCCCCCGTCGGGTCCGAAACTAGTCGGGCATCCCGGAAATACAAACGTGTGTAAAACTGTATAGTCTTTAATAAACATGAATGTTACTCACGAAAGTTTTTATTGTAACAATTATTACATTACACTTTCCCATTTCAGGTTTCAATATCGCCAATATCGGAACTATGAAAATTGTGTTAGTCTGCGCTATCCATTAACTATCTCCGTCAGTTTACCCAGCCGTCAACTTGTGTATTGATTGGGTTATCTCAGAGCACCGTTTGTACAGCATTCTGAATCAATATTCATGGTTTTCTATGTAACCTGGAGATTAAGGTTACTTGTTTTAGGATAAAGGTAAGATAAAGATTTATGGTAAATATCTCAAATCATTCACGAAACTTCCTTTTAACCCCTGAAAGTAGGGGCGTTATGAGTTTAACGTGTGTATCTGTATGTCTTTGTCTGTTCTAATCGTTGAATGAGTCGGTAGTATTAAATTTTTTGAAGTGAAAACTTGTTTTGGCACGTTTGTACACTTTTGCTATGGAGAAAAAGCACTGAACTCGTGACCGTCACGCTAATTATACATATATAGATCCACTAGAGGGCGCTAATCTAAACATTGAGTTCTGTCAGATCCTTATTTTACAAATTCATCATCTGGACATTCATATTGTTGACATTTTTATTATTTTATACCAGATTAACAATTTTATTATTCTTTACATATGATTGACATATTGACATTTTTATTTCTGTATTGACATGGCTCTGATGAAATGAATTGAATTATTACTTATATTCTAAAATACCTGTTTGTCGGATGGTTTTGTTTGTATTATGAAATTGTACTATTCCCTTTTATTACTAGCACTTTTTATTAGAACTATTTATTTTAATTTATTTTAATTTTTACTATATATTTTTGCAATTAATGTCAATTTATACTTACCAATTTTATGTTGATGCATGTACCTACTACTACTATTTAAAACACAATTTATTTTCAAATATTAATTAAAAATTATTATTATAAAATTTGCATGCCAGTAAAGGTAGATTAAGGAGCACGAATGTAATGTTAACACCACTGTATTAATTAATGTCACCAACCTGCTAATGTGACGTTTTAAGTTCGTCGTTTCGTTTAAGTTTTCACTTCTGTCGGTAGCCCCATGACTGCCTATTTTTTATTTATATTTGTTAGAATATGGACTAAGTAAATACAAAAGTATAGGTAAAAAACTAAATATTGTAATACTATCTATTTAAAACAGAAATAGTGTGACTTTTGTGAGTTTGAGGGTTTCTTATTTGAATAAAATCTCCTGCAAGTAGACATTTTCTATACATTATATTACAGATAATAGTTCAACTTGCTTGAAGTCTGGGCAAGATACTAGATGTGGATAAATTGATGAACGAGATTGCGTAATATTTTTACAGTCAAGTCCATGTGTACGAGACTTGCTACAAAAAGATTACTAGGTACACATACCTATTATCCTACCGATGGAAAATTGTCAGACTTGACCGTGAAAAATACCTATGATATTGAATATCACGGTAACTGATGTTAGATTAGACTAATATATCTGCTTACAAGGCTAGGAGAAGCCACAAAATAACATACCCGCCGTCGCCGATAGCAGTATCATGTTCTTCGAAAGAGGCATAAAATGTTTTATCGAAACAACATGATATCTCTGGTGTTTTAAACATATCTAAGAGTATACGGTCAAAAGTCACCTGTCCTTCCAGTATCAAATAAAAACTCATATTTCACAAAATCTAACAATTCTTTGACAAGGTCTAGAAGGACCATAATTTACACTAAAACTCACTCCTGTAATATAAACCTGAACGAGGGCTTTGATATAAAAAGTTTCAAATATAAAACTGCGGTACCTTTGATATCAAACCTCACAATTTACTTGTGAAGCCATTGTGAACTTTTTATTGGTGTTTGAATTGTAGTAGAACCAAATTAAGTATGTTTATTACAAGTTTTAATACATTTGCTTTACAAAATCGTGTTTTAATTTAACTTGACTAAATTGTTGTAAATAATGACATAATTGAAACAACCATTAATTTTGAAAGGTAAAATTAGTTCACAAAAGCATACTTATAATAATAAAAAAATTATAATAAATAAATGGCTTTCGGTAATTTAATATTAAAGTTCTTACATGTAATCAAAATCATTGAATTCTCAGTAGTACTCAGTCAGACGAAGTCAATCGTGAAGCTAAACGCCCGTTCCAATACGTTTACCATATCGAGAAGAACAGGCAAGAAACTCCAAGTAATAATAATTCTTAAAGGTAATATTAAAACACCAGATAATCTCTAAAGAACATAAAAAAAATAATATTTGAGTAATATTTAAATACGAAGATATGTAGAAGTATTCAAGTATTTACTAAACTTGTCTTTAAACTACGTTTATAACTTTGAACTCGCCAGCCTAAATTGGGAGTAAGTAAAGAATTAAGCGAGCTCGTCCTGAGGTTGACGCCCTGAATGCCTTCCCTGTAATTTGTTAATTGTCTATTTGGAATATATATTTACCTACTTATTTTAAATTGAAAAGTGTATTTGTTATTGCTAGGATGAAGTGCTAACAATGTCTCATTATCGTCACCATCCGTTAAGATTTCTGCCTCAATTATGTTTTACCGTATTAAGATGTCTTTGGAGTAGATTCCAGTTAAGTTATGAAATGTTAAATTCTGATTGATATTGATATTGAATCTGGCTGTCTTTCTTTCTTCTAAATAATTCTTCTAAATCTTTAATATTCTATTTTAAAAAAGTCTCTAACGACGAGCTTGTATCTCATATTGTTATCTAACAATATATACTCATATAATGCACAAGGAAAAAGGCAATTCTATATTGATATTGAATCTGGCTGATTTAATTCAAAATCAAAACCAAAGTTTGACATACACAACTTGCCAGCTTATGTTAGGTATGTCATGTGCAAAATAAATATACTGAAATTCTCGTATATACAATACCCAACTTTCAAAGTCCGGGAACGCCTTAAATATTTATTTTCCATTAAACTCAATAGACTCGGAAATTGAACCCAGAAACGATGGGGATCGTTTAATTTTTATACACTACACACTGCACAACTCATAGTGCAATATTTGCTTAGCAGTTCCAGCTTGTACATAGATAGCCATTTACTGAATGAAAATAAGTCTAAGTAAGCAACTGCTAACATTATGTAACGGTTGTCAACGATAGAGTTGTGTTTAATTTACTATCTCCGCCCGATATTAAAACAAGACATAAATTGTTTTCTTATTTTATTGTTAAGAGGGTTCGGCCTTTCCGGCAATAGCCAGTTTGATTTACAGGTACGACCCTGACCTGCTCGAGCTATTGTTAATACTCCCCAACCCATCCGTATAAGTGATATCCTTGTCCTTCCATTGCCTTTCCCTCTTACCTACATTTCCCTTTCAAAATCGAATTCCCAAAATGCCCGCCTGAAAGCATTAGGCGTGCCGAGACTGAAAATTTATCGTTTTTTTAAATGAAAATGGTCTTAACAAAGTCGAAGGTCATTCATAACTTAACTGGCATCTGCTCCAAAGACATCTTAATACGGTAAAACATAATTGAGGCAGAAATCTTAACGGATGGCGACGTTAATAAGACATTGTGAGCACTTCATCCTAGCAATAACAAATACACCTTTCAATTTGAAATAAGTAAATATATATTCAGAATAGACTATTAACAAGTTACAGGGAAGACATTCAAGGATTAGGGCGTCGACCTCAGGATGAGCTCGCTTAATTTTTTGCTTACTCCCAATTTAGGCTAGCGAGTTTAAAGTTATGAA
This sequence comes from Euplagia quadripunctaria, assembly GCA_963859945.1. Classification (NCBI taxonomy): domain Eukaryota; kingdom Metazoa; phylum Arthropoda; class Insecta; order Lepidoptera; family Erebidae; genus Euplagia; species Euplagia quadripunctaria. The sequence continues at coordinate 26,018,940 of OY982561.1, forward strand.
CATAGTTTTACGTGAGTGAGACCAAAATATCGTTGGCAAAATGTGGGTGTTTCCTTGCCACCCTTGGGGATACAGGTGTGCGTGCATGTATTTAGTTTGTTTTTTTTTTGCATTTCTTTATTTTGTCTACTAAGTTTTGTCTCATCTTTAATATTCTATTTTAAAAAAGTCTCTAACGACGAGCTTGTATCTCATATTGTTATCTAACAATATATGCTCATATAACGCACAAGGAAAAGGGCAATTCGATAAAAAAGCGATATTTTCTTATATAGTGCAATTGTCATCGCCTCAGTCGGACCATTTTCTGTAAAGTATTGTGACCTACTTAACTAAAAAAGTTGCAAGGAGAAAAGTGCTTACTAGAACAACTTGGAAACTTGAATGTAACAATTTATTTATTGTTACATTCAAGTTGTTGTGTTGTTAATTTATAGTGACTCAATCTATGCTTTCAAATATTTGTCTGTCAGCAGCATCTTATGAAATCCCTCGGTATGCGCTGTAGGCTTAGTATTAGTTGTGTCACTAATATTTAGTCTATAAATCTAATTTTTCTATTGCACCACGAAGGTGCACCTTTCTAGCTCACCACTTACAGCCTTAGAAAATACAACGAAATACAATTTTATGCCGGACCTACCCACTCATAGTTCTTCAGTAAGATAAGATAAAATTGTAAAGCATTTTAATTTTAGGTGTATGTCTACTCTAATGGACTTCGGGATGCATTCCTTCATCACTTCTGAGCATTAATCACATGTTGTACGGCATTTTAATAAGATTCTTATTTTATTTTAAAATAGGTATAGCCTCGTGAAAAATAGTTTAGGTTTTTGTTATTGCAGAGATAATACAATAATAAAAACGTAAACAATTTTCCAAGAATCTTTTTTGAAGTGGTATTGTTCAAAAATACCGAGAAAGATTATCACATAGAGCCTTTGGCCAAGCGCTGATTCACGGTAATTTAGTTTATAATGAGTTTAAGCAAGCTGTTAGTCAGAGCTGCGATAACAGACTCAGTACACGTATTTGCATTTACACTTGTGACCAAAAATATTTGCTAACATTTTTTTTTACTTTGATAGCTGAAATAATGAATAAAATTCTTAGTAGTCGCAATCATGTCTAAGATTGAAAATTAAATATTTATAAGAATGGATTTATGTAATACTGCAATAAAGTTCTCACTTTTTTCACGGCAAATATTCTATTTTTTTAAAGTAATTTTATTTTTGACTGGCCTGTTGGTCTAGTATTTAGTGACCCTGACTGCTAAGCCAGAGGTCGTGGGTTCGATTCCCATCCAGGACAAATAATTGTGTGATGAGCACGATCATTTGTTGTGTGTCTGGGTGTAATTTATCTATAATATGTATGTATTTAGAAATATGTAAGTATGTTTATCAGCAGTCTGGTTACCATAGTACAGGCTCTGCCTAGTTATGGATCAGACGGCCGTGTGTGAGATGTGCCAAGTTATTATTATTATTTTTCAATCTATTACATTATATCTAAACGTATTTGTAAAATCATCTAGGAACAAAGATGTGGGTGTCGGTGGCAGTCGCTTCACAGCTCGATAAAGTACCTGAGAATTACAATCTTAAATAAATAAATACAAATTTGTTAAAAATGTGAATAAACCAATAAAGAAAATCATTTTGATATTGAGGCACTTTTCTTATATGGTCAGCTCCTAAGAGACGTTCCTTGAGTTATAGCCTACTTATTACGAACAAATGGTTTTGAAATGTCAGAGATATCACGTTACACATTTAGATAATAAACAAAATATCATCTGAATTGAAAACCTTTTTCTTTCTGGAGTCGGTTCGACGTAGACTACCTACTCTATACACACGTTTTTTAGTGAGCAATAAACCCGAACTTAAAAACGCACATCAATCTATCGAGGGTATCAGTTCTATATCAGATACGTATATAATGGAGGCGCCCTCATCAACAAGATGGCGGTTGTGTTAAAAATCACTTTGCACGGGGAACAGTATCCATCAATCTGTCGTTTCTTTAATTTGAGCCCTTTGTATGGGTCAGCTGTGGTATGCATTACTTTTACCGTTATCTTCTTGGTTGAAAGTGAGTGTAGGGCGACATTTCAGTACTGAAATAGCTGCTCTATTTGTGTAATGGAAATACAGAAATGAGTGTACCAGACAATATTTTTTACTTTCGATATAAAAAAAGGGTTGTTACAAGTTTAACCTGTGTATCTGTATGTCTGTCTTTGGCATCATAAATCAATAAGAACCGCATGGACTAATTTTGATTTGTTTCTCTGTTTGAAAAGTGACTAGTTGACTAAATCGAGAGTGGTCTTGGCTATAATTCAAAATCTGTTCAACTGTTTGATGATCATCAGCTTTTTCTAATCGTTGAAGGTTTTTTTTTGAGTCCCGACTCGGTATATAATTTATGCTTTAAGTACAAGCAACAAATAATCCAGGCACAGTGCTGGATTATTCATATTGTTGAAGTAAGTTGATAATTTGTATTTGATATTTGGTGATTACATCGGTAAGATGTTTAGTAGTACTGCAATTTTTAGATTAAAACCCAGTTTCTGAAAGGCTCATCAAAATATTATTCAATTAACAGAGCTGTCAAGTAAACAGTGGTGTCAAATCCGTTCGAGTTTCTGGAACATTGATCATTGAAAAACTTACTAATCTATGATAAATTTCATTGAACATTTGAGTGGCATTTGACATAAGATTTTGCAGTAAAATTAAATTCTTGACATAAGCTGGAATAACTGATCCAATGATCCATATCATGCTTTCAGCAACTCAATATATACTTGACAAGATATACGATTAGTTAACTTTGCGTTCAGCCTTTCAGAAACTAGACGTAAGTTACTTCTCACAAGCAGTAACTGTAGCCAATTTATTTATGTAATAGCACGGGTATGTATCCTTTACGGCGACCCTATAAAAATCGTTTTGTTTTAGATGTACTAAGAAAGTTGTTTGTAATATTTTAAATTTCATAATAAAGGTATACTTAATCGCGGCCTACAGTCTGTTTAACATGAGGTGTCACTCAAGTAACTTTGTTTTGTTTTGAAAAGTTAATGAATCATTTAAAAGGTAATTTTCATTTTAATGATACAGCTAATGAGATCAGTTATTACCTACACTACACGACCGCGAATAACATAATATGTGTGTGTGTGTAAATTTTTTTTTGTATGTCGCCATTGAATTTGTCTCATTCAATTCTTTCTTTTGTCATGATCTCATTTAAAATTCAAGTATTGAAACGTACTCGGTAGAAGAAGACGCAAATAACAGCCTTTTGTTTGGATTGCAATTTAAATTTTGAAGTTGGAACTGTAGGCTACAAAATAATATGTTTGCGGTCGCTGATCTCGAAACGATACGGGTAACCGAAAAGTTTTCAATTTTATTAAGATGCTAAATGAAAATATGTTGAGTTTCTAGAAATTTTCATACCTGTAAAGGCGCATATTTGAGCAACTAAAAAAGTAAGGTTCTATGACACTGAATAAACTGTTTTAAACTAGTCCAACATTACGTCACATTCCTTTATTTATACGTTCTGTCACTCTTAAAACTAAATCAGCTGTTTAACCGCCTCGTAAGCTTTGCATTTGTTATAGAATCCATAATTAACAATTCCTCCTTATTTTTTACTAGCTGACCCGCGCAACTTTGTCTGCGTTTGTAAATTTTCCCTGTATTTGCAACATTTTTATTGATGCTCCGCTCCTATTGGTCGTACCGTGATGTTATATAGCCTATAGCCTTTCTCGATAAATGGGCTATCCAACACTAAAAGAATTTCGAACCAGGAATTCCTGAGATTAGCGCGTTCAACCAAACAATCAAACTCTTCAGCTTTATAATATTAGTATAGGATTGAAATTTAATTATTTCAGTCAGTTAGATATGGTACGGGCCGGTGAACAATCAATCAATATTACTGTCCGGTGAAATTTGTGTAACGGTCAGAGTAAACTTAAGTGTTTGTTCCAGTTTGATTCGTTTTTTGAAAATATTCCATTTTCAAACTACATATAAAAAAAGACTTATTCAAACAGACGTTCGTTAAAAGGTTAATTAGTTTCAGAATTTTACACCTTTGAAAGTGAGACGGTGACGATTTATTTACTCACTTTCCTAAATATATGCCTAAAAGGGTAAGCGAAGACAAAATTACACCTACATTGTAGCAATTTTTCGTCCCACGTATTAGGACGCAAGTGAATCAATCAATAGCTGTCTATTGTTACGATTCTAAATATTTTCTTACAGAAAGACGTATGCCAATAATATACTAATGAAACATTTCTATGACGTTAGGAACTATTCGCATATAGAATTAATAAACATTTAATACAAACAGACTTACAGCTATCATCTATTTATCACAATAAAGGTTGTCCTACATGGAGGTCGACTGACAACGCTTTAAGCATTTCAATTGCAATGATATATCTTCAATTATAAAGTCTGTTACTGGTCGTATTATACTAATAGTACAGTCATTTGATGCTCAAGGGGGTTACCTTGAAAGTTTTCCGGGAGTTTTGGAAATTGGTGATTTTATAGATTTCGACGTGCTCTTTCCAAATTTTCATTTTGCCACCTCGCATCTCTGCCGCTCGTGCCGCCATATTTGAAAAATGGTGCCCAAAAACAGTTTTTGACGATAACTTCTTTCCGACTCATTTTACGATGAAAATAGTTATGTAATAAATTAAACTATAGAAAATCAACCATTTCGAAACAGGAGGTTTTAGATCAATATTTTAATTTAACATTTGACAAAGCAACCTGTAATTGTGGTGACTCTGTGCGTTAATCTATTATTTTTGATTATATTTTTTTTAATAGAGGATTTCGAATAAATTATGTAGATAACCAAATTTATGAAATAAAGATGTCTTTTGTTTGACTGTGAGGTCTACCAAAGGCTCTTAGAGATATATGGTATACTAGCAGCGCCCCGCGGTTTCATCCGCGTAAGTCCCGATCCCGTGAGGATATCGAAATAAAAAGTAGCCTATGCGTTAATTCAGGTCTCCAGCTATCTACATACTAAGTTTTATCGCAATCGGTCAAGTGGTTTTTGCGTGAAAGAGTAACAAACATCCATCCATCCATCCTTTCACATTTATAATATTAATGGGATATACCTATATGATTTTCGATCGGTATTTAATAGGTCATATACCTATATGATTTCCTATATAGGTATATGACTTCTATCATGATCATATAGATTAATTTCGGGAAACTTCTAATGGAAGAAAAACTCTTTAGTGTATTTACCTATTAACTATTATACATAAAAGAAGTTTCTTACCGAAAGGAAACGGAAATTAATGAATGCTATCTATTATTGCTATATAAATCGAATACTCGTAACCAAATGAGCTCAGTCAAAGGAAGAAACTCGCTAAATAGATATCAAAGAAAACAAATAGGCAACTGAACTACCATTAATTAGGTCAAGAAACTCGGTAAGATTGAAGTCTGCTACTGTTTTACGCGAGCAAATCGAATAATTATTTTGTTTATGTTTAAAAATTTTACCAGTCTCATCATCATCGTCGGAGCTATGAGACGTCTATTTTTAAAAGGTCTCTTCTAAAGTTTTCTACGAAAAGTTTCGTGCACCGTCTTGTACGACACAATTATTTTAAATTTAATTGATACATATAAACCAAATAACTGTTCTATACTCAATGAATTGTCAAAAGTATTGAAATAACTTATTATAAAAATTAGAAGAATTAGATTATCTCGACAGGAGAGTCCGTACACTGCTGACTGCATTCCGAATGCACTACCCACATTCATCAGTAATGAGGTTGTATATCCCGGGAAAGTTTGGGGGTCGTAGACTCTTAAACATTAATACCCTACACAATCGCAAGGTATACAACCTTAGAGACTATTTTCTTCATACTGATGTGGGAGAGCATTGTAACGTAAAGTAGACTCACTCCGCTCGCTCTGGCTAAAGAGAACTGGCGCAAGCCTGTAATATTTAGTACTAATGATCTCAGGGAACTATGGAAGAGCAAAGAGCTCCTTGGTCGTTTTGATCGGGTCCTAAATGGGCCTGATGTAGACTTTAAAGCATTTATATATTGGCTACGGTTTGGTGATCTTTTCGGAGAAACCGAAGGTTTTGTCTTTGCAATTATGGATGAAGTTGTTATGATAAATAACTATCGGAAATATATATAATATAATAACTCCACACATCTCAAACACGGCCGTCTGATCCCAAACTAGGCAGAGGCTGTACTATGGTGACCAGACTGCTGATAAACATACTTATATATTTCTAAATCCATACATATAATAGATAAATTACACCCAGACACAGAACAAACTATCGTACTCATCGCACAATTATTTGTCCTGGGTGGGAATCGAACCCACGACCTCTGGCTTAGCAGTCAGTCCATTCATGTTTTATAAGTTTACGTAGGATAAAAATAAGGCCTAAAATTATACTAAACCACAATGCAATCCATGTAGGTAAATAAAGCCTAAATATATTGAAGTGAAAACTTCTTTAGGCACGTTTGTGTACTTTTGAATGAAAAAGCACTGAACTCGTGACCGTCACGCTAATAATACATATATATATATATATATATCCACTAGAGGGCGCTAATCTAAACATTGAGTTCTGTCAGCTCTTTATTAATTAATGTCACCAACCTGCTAATGTGACGTTTTAAGTTCGTCGTTTCGTTTAAGTTTTCACTTCTGTCGGCAGTTCCAGGACTGTCAATTTCTTTTTTTAAGTAAGATTAGCTAAATAAATACTCACGACATATGTTTAAATTTTCTTTTTTCATCAAAACGCGTTAAAGAAACTTGCACCTTATAAATTAACTCCTCGCTTGACCGAGGCGCATTTTCAATGGGACATTAAAGAAATTGGCCCGGCAATAAGTTGTACTATGTGCCATAACTATTTGTATGCAAAACGGGGCTTATATACTCGTGATAGTTACCTAAGTTGCTGACGTCTTCCTAATGTACTATTGTTATCATAGCACTCTATTGACAGGCTGGTTTTTTATCATTACTACCAATTCCAAAATTGGTAGGATATAGTGGAGTGTAACCTCCTTTCTCTTAAGACTCCGCTGTGTCCTGTATAAGAGGAAAGCGCCCACATAGCTTATTCAACGTTAACCATATCCGATGACTCCTGGAGTTAAGGGACGTGGCTCTGATGACCGATAAATTCCAGACACCAACCGAGGTACCTAATTATCCCAACTGGTGGCGGGTAGCAGCGCCACTATGTGGAAAGGGCACTGCGGTTAACAATCTGGCTGCCAATCGTGGACATGATTGATTGGTTGTCTGATTGTGTGAGAACCTGGGAGAACTATGCTTCGGCACGTATCGGCTCGACCGGAGTGATAACACGGCCTTACAGAAAAACGGCAGTAAAGCAATGCTTGTGTTGTTTTTAGCTAAGTGAGTGAGGTTACCGGAGGCCCTAACCCTTCCCTTTCCACCTCCAATCCTCCCTCTTCCCCCCACTCCCCCTCTTCCCCCATCCTCCTACTCCCACCTTAAAGGCCAGCAACGCACTTGTGACTCTTGAATTGCAGTTACCTATGGGCAGCGGTAGTCCCTTACCATCAAGTGACCCGTCTGTTCGTTTGCACTTATACGATTTAAAAAAATATCGCCCCTACATACGTAAAAACAAGACCTAAGTATATAGTATTGTGTTTCTGAGCCTACTCACAGAAAGTTGGAGGTTTGGAATGCTACCTTAGTATTAAAAAAAATAAAAATAAACCGTGCTTAAAGCAGTCACTACCCTGGCTTTGACTAGTTGACAGTGTTTTCCATACTTATATTGGGCGAATAAATGTACATTCGTCTATCCCACTGTCAGTATTCATATATTTATATTTGGAACGCACCAGAAGGACAAATTAGCCCTTAGGAAGTAAAACCTAAACTTAAAACAAAAATATCTGTCATCAATACTGTTTTATCAATTTTCAGTCTCGTAGTCTCACATTTTGGTCCGTACATAAACGTGTTATGAAAAGAACCGTCAGTCCGTCGCCATTATTATAATAACAAAATTTAATAAAACGTCAATTTTCAATAATGGATACGAAACTACTGGTACATGAAACGCTCTCAAACTGAAAATATTCTCGATACAAAATCATTTCCCGTTTAAGTGAACTGTATTAAGAAAGGTGCACACGAACGATATGAGATGTTTAATCGTACGATTTTCTTTGAAACCGTCTTGCGATGTGGAATGATTAAAAATGCTAAGTTCATCTACAGACGGTTTTCATGTTCTATAATAATGTTCTATATCTATGAATCTAATTACAAATAGTGTCTAGATGTGTCTTTCTAAACACATCAATAATTTATTTTCAGTTTTATTCAGTTACCAAAAGCTACAATCGAACATTACACGACACGCGTTAGTTTTTTTTTTCATTAAGGCAGAGACAATAAGTGGTGTGGCCAACAAACTTATTACTTTTATTACCAATACAAACAGCAATGTTAATTGCAAAACAATCGCCATAAACTTCAGAGCCTCAAAGAATATAAATCATCAAGATGAATTGCTTAGCTATAAATCGTTATCGAGCGACAATTTTATTAGTCTCATAGGCTCATTCTTAGATACGAGTAGGTCAAAGGCTCAGCTATCTTGTTATAATACACTAGAAACCCTTAGAGCTAATTCGCCATCAATCTAAAATAATAGGCTGTGTTGTTAACTAGCTTGCCACTTACGGACCCGCGTAAAGAATGTGCAATGTAGGTAAAGTTTTTCATTACAAATATGTACAATATGTAGATTTCTTGCTATAACCTAAAATAATATCTAAACGCGTGTTTTATTATTAGTGTCGAGGGTATCAAAGATACCTAAAAATGAAATTACCACTACAAACTTTTATTACTGGATAGCTTTTATAACTTTCTCTTGGGAGTTGTATGTTTAAAAATGCTGAAATACGTGTTTTATTAATTGTACGTCCAAGGGCATAAATACCAAGTTTCAAGAAAAGGTCTAGAAAACTTTGTCACTTGAATTTTTAGGACACCTTTTTTAGGGCACATTAAATTAGTTGACCCCAGGCAATACAAGCGGTTACGCCGCTTTTTTTTTTGCAGAGCGAAAGAGTTATTTCAGAGTAATCATGATTTGGAAAACTCTTTTCTTCGTTAACCCTTACCGGTAACGAACGGAAGCTTTTGGGCTAGGAGGAAGAAAACCTCTGTAAAAGAAACTGCCAGCAGGGGTGGGCGCATTCGCTCTATCTGGATTTGTTAAGAGGTCTTCGCCCGGCTTTTATGTATTGCCTGTATCACAATTTCATAAAAAAATTCCAGAATAAACTAAAACACAATTCACAAATCATTTTCTGTTTTATCTATTATATCAGCGATCCACAATTTACTGAAAAATGGCTCGGTGTCGTTGTCGACAGACAGTCGACAACGACACCGTACCTATATATATATATATATATACCTCCGTGTAGGATCATTAATTTTCATCCGACGTTATTTCAATATGTAACTGTAACAGTTTCAGTAAGTTGTATGTTGCTGAAATTGTACTTGACTTTTGTAATTTATCATTTTTGCAGTTGCTATTTTACATGAATTTTAGGTCAAAAAAGAAAAAAAGTATTTGACGCGGTGACCTTTTACCTTTTAACGACTATTAATAGATACTTTTGGAGCGTTATTAGCTTAGAATAGGGTTCTGTTCAGATTTGTCTGCAAAGAGGAAAATCACTGTAGAAATTACCCAGAAGTTTCGTGGTGCCTCAAGCCAATGCCTGCAGCCAAAAATACCAAGGTTTTTCTAGAAATATGAGCACAGTCTTTTAGGTTAAATATTCGATACTAATATGACTTAGTTATTATTTTATACAGTCATTTAGTATGGATCCCACATTAAATTCAAGCTTCGCATTTTATAAATACGAATATACTTACAAATATTAACGTAAACGCACCTAATAACGACCCCTGAAAATCGGCACCCATTACCGCCCGTTTCATATTTTTTTTATTTAGTTGCTTTGAAGAAAATATAGATGCATTTGTATTGCAAATATATATCACTTGCTTGTGTGTCCCGCTCCCGATGGCGTAAGCACACTCATTTCTTTCTTAGCATAAAATATAATCGTAAAGCATTCTAATGAACCTTCTAATGCTTTTGATGTCTTCTTAATACTTTCATAAACACAAATAATTACTAAATTTAATGAGATACAGCTTTAATTTGCCTAAAATTCAATATTAAAATGTGGTGGTAATAGGAACAATAATCACAATTTTATTCCTATTACCGATCTATGTCGATGTTAGGTTTTCGATGAATATTTTAATTTAGATTTTTCTTGTTATAATGCATCAATTAATAAGTAGTAGGCTATACTAATTTGATTAGTTAATATGTCAATTTGTATTTGAGCTATTAGCGCCATATATTTAAGGATATCGATAGCTGTGAAAATCAACATTGTTCTTATGTAAATGTTTTAATGAATAAAGGATATTTAATTTTCAAATATTGTATTTTTATAGCTAAAATATCATGAATATTAATTATTCATAGCTACTGAACCTATATAATTATACAAATGTACTAAAAAACAATACATTTACTCTATACCTATACATTTAAGTGAGTCGGTAATAGGTTTAACGATTTTATTTAATAGAACCTATTACCGATCTACCTGTACTTTTGCAGTTTTTAAGGACAACGAACCCTTATAGTTTAGGTATATCCATCCGTCTGTCTGTTTGCCTGACTATGTCAGTTAATAGTGCGTCAGTAACTTTTTATTTATTTTTCAAGTAGTCAACATTATATTTTCTTATAATAAACATATTTTTTTTAATATTTATAAAATATATAATAAAGCAGCAATTCATTATTATTAAAATTTACTGTTGTATATTGCCACATGTACATTCATTACACTATATTTTACATTATACTATAATTTGTTATATATTTTAATAAGCATATTTTTTGAGACTGATTAAAAGCTGTTAAGCATTTGTAGAGCTAAGTGTTGATAATAACATCCTGTATTACAGTGGATCATTTATATAAATAATTACACTCAAACGAGCTTATTTATTTCAGTTGAATTGTTATGTTCATTTAGCGGTCGGTAATAGGTGCCACAAAAACGGTATTAGGAACACACCCCATGCTTTGGATCGGTAATTGGGACACAACCTTTTTCATTAAATTATATTTTTATAAACTTTTATCTCATTTTTGCTAACGGTTTCTATATCTGAAAAGCTGGTTAATTTTAGTACTTGGAAAAAAATAAAAAAATTAAACCAGTTATTAAAAATGTGCTTATTTTTTGCATATCAATATGAACTTGGCTTAAACTAGCGGTAATGGGTGCGTTTACGTTATAACTCAAAAGCATTTTAATCAAATCTCGAGATGACATTATAAGGTTTTTAACAGATTGAAAATGTCATCAATTTATAATATACATTTGGATTTGTATACTAATGTCTAATAATTTTAATATAATATATTACAGCAATCAGCGATCCCTAATCGTTGTGGCCATGCCCTAATGTCGTAGCGAAATGGCCAAGTACTTTGCATGCAGGTGTTACAGCGTCGGAACAGTTCCTTCATTTTAAAATTGAATATTCAATGGCATATAGAATTTTAGAGCTTAAATTTGACTGCTTATATAGGAGTTCCAATGATTGCTTCGATTGACATACCTTATTAAAATTTAGGTATCAGACATTCTTCTAAATAATAATGGCTATAGTAAAATATGAGTAAGCATAAAGTCATACATTATAATTTTGTTTTAAGGAAATTGAAAACTATTGAATTTTTTAAAGTAATTCTGCACTTTTTATCTTGATTTTCTTGAGTGTCTATAATATTCTTTGGATTGGGATATTATGCAATGGTAAATGTCTAATTTGTGTTTAATAATTTAATTTGCCTACAGAATAATTGCTTACGTGTATAACATGAGTAATGAAATAATCTGTCTGTAGTTTTAAAGCACTTTTTTATGTATCCCTTCATAGGCAAACAAAATATTTTATAGGCTTCATATCTTGGTAGAAAGTTTCTTGAGGAGCGATTATATTATTAGACTTTTAAACTCACGTTCCATTATATAATAATGTATTTAAACGGGAATTAATGCGATCACGAACAGATATTACATACCTCTGAATTGCCTGACGTTTTGACCAGGTTGCACTGGCCGTGGTCACAGTGGCAGTGGCAGTGTGACCACGGCCAGTTAATTTTATTTAATTTTATTTGTTAATTCCCGTTTAAATACATTATTATATATTCTTAGACACGGAAAACTCCCCATTATTTAATTAATAAAAAAAGCATCACTAAATAAACAATTAATCGAATTTTAAATTAAACGTGTTTATTCCAAGCCACAGACGTTACGTGAGCGCCTTTATTCAAGCGGTCAAACACTTTCATTGTAAGGTCTCAAGACATACAATCCAAACCCTTTAGATATCGATATATAGATACCAGAACATTCGAATTCAAGTTTTAAGATCGCATTTTTATCACTTGATATCATATGATACTTTGGGTTTCAATTGTGACCATACTTATATTATTTTGGTAACGACCACAATATCATTTTTATACAAAATTGTAATTTAAGTTAATTTTTTTATACTTAGAGATTTTACGGATATAGAACGTAGTGTGCAAACGAACAAACTACCCGTGTAATGAGCATTAATGTTACAGTCAAAACCAAAACGTACAGCCAAAAGTACTTTTAACTGAAAGTAGTAGTCAAGAGTACGTTTGACTAGTTCTAGTCCCATGCCAGGAATTAATTCCTAATAGTTCTTACTTCGTGAACTACACAAGTCTAATAAGAGACATTATAGGATTAAACAATTTATTTTCTCATTAGAACTTAAGTCCACTTACAATGAGATGCATAATACTTAGTTCTAAATAGTGAATTATATCTCTAGCGTGTTAGAAAGTGTTAACGGTTATAAATTAATATTTTTTTAACATGTTTTCTTGAACATTTTTTTATACTTAATTTAATTTTCATTCAATTATACATCTAACGTCTAAATTTTATCAATTTTATCAAATATTATTGTATCTTCATAATTCAATTTCCATGACGGAGTATAGTGTACTAGCTTTTGCCTGCTGGTTCGCACGCGTTAATATAGATTTTAATAATAATAATAAAAATAATAATAACTGGACACATCTCACATACGGCCGTCTGATCCTACACTAGACAGAACCTATGGTAACCAGACTGCTGATAAACATACTTATATATTTCTAAATACATGCTTATTACAGGTAAATTACACCCAAACACAGAACAAATAATCGTGTTTATCACACAAATATTTGTCCTGGGTGGGAATCGAACCAACGACCTCTGGCTCACCAGCCAATAAACTCAGGGATACCTCGGGAACAAACTTTTTGTCTAAATGAAAAATGCTTTATACCCTTTTCCGTTACCCTGATAACGTGTATACAATATTTCATGGCTGTCTGTTGAGTAGTTAAGGCGTAAAAGCGTAACAAACGAACAAACTTATTTTCGCATTTATAAAATTAGTTAGGATTACGCTTGGGCTTACATATTTAGTTGCTTAACTGTAGCAGTATTGGGTTATATGACAACACGGTCATATCATTATTTATCAATAAGTATTACGTACCTTTGAATTGCCTCATGTCTCGACCACATTAGTTAGTTGTGGCTGACCACATTATGGTTAGAGGCTGACTCAAAAGTTGACTAACAAGGGCCTGTTTGTTGTTTTTCAAACCAATAAAAACCCAAGTGCTATACACCTCATATTCTTGTAACCTTATATTTTTAATTAAATCATACTATCATACTCTACTTATACTCTTCTTTAAATACACAGTCAAACACACTTACGTACACACGCAACACACGCATGCAGACACCTACTTCTACTTCGTTTAAGTAAATTATAATAAATAATAAATATTTATTAATTCCACAGTTACACTTGTAAAATACTGAATGTGCCCAGAGGTCGAGGTGGAGGCGTTGTCAGCTGAAATACCGATTCCAAGCCTAGTTCAGCAAAAACTGTGATTTTTATTTTTATTCTAGAACAATATTATATTTCATTGTCCTCGCATTAAATTGCGCATATAAGCAATGTAACAAGTACCTTGTAAAAAAAACATATTGTAAAAGAGTGTCCTTGGAGTTTCCTGTCTGTTCTTCTCCATAGGATCTACGTTTTGGAACAGGCAACTAGCTTCACGACCGACTTATACTGACTGACTCCTCCTGACAATTCAAAAATACCTACAATGGGTTTACTTGAAATAAATAATTTTTATTTGATTTGAACAGATGCTAATACCGAACACAAATTGTTTAAATGTACTGAAACAGTGGCAACCACAAACTTATACATGTTTACACAAAGGCTAAATAAAAATATGCATTGATTTAAAAAAAAAAACCCTTGTTCTAATTTAAAGTTATTATTATTATTATTATTCAAATTCAATTTTAATTTCTTTATTTCAAAATTGGTAAACAATTGAACTTTGACTGGCCTGTTGGTCTAGTGGTTAGTGACCCTGACCGCTATGCTTATAGGTCGTGGGTTCGATTCCCACCTGAGTCTGGGTGTTCTTTGTGTCCGTTGTTTCCATGTTTGCACAGGAGTCATTCCTAATGCGGGAGTTGTCTTGAAAAAAAAAAAAAAAAATACAGAAAAGGTTACACGGTATTGGGGGTTTCAGGCCTATTTAACTTTTTCAAGAGAACTACATTTCAGAAGTAGCTTAAAATATGCTACAAATGTGTTTTAGAATAACTTATTTAAATTTATTTTAGTGGTTTTACTCGCGTAGGATCATTAATTTTGATCCAACGTTATTTTGCAGTTGCTATTTTACATGAATTTTAGGTAAAAAAAGAAAAAGAAGTGTTTGACACGGTGACCTTTTACCTTTTAACGACTATCGATTCCGTTTTTAGATACTTTTAGAGCGTTAATAGTTTAGAATAGTGTTCTGTTCGGGTTTGTCTATAAGTAAATCCCGATGCCTTGGGAACATCGGGATAAAAAGTTGTGTATGATTTAATCCAGGTCTTCAGCTATCTACATACCATGTTTCATTAAAATCCATACAGTAGTTTTTGCGTGAAATAGTAACAAACATCCATACATCCTCAAAAAATTTCAGGTTTATAATATTAGTAGGATTATAAACGGGTAGTCAAAGTTACCACGTAATATACATTGTACCAACTGCCTTTAGATTTCTTTTTGCTATTCAATCTGTTGTATTTGCAGACTTTACACGGGGGTCATGATACTTAAGATGACCTTGTGTGATTGTACTCTTTTCGCTTCGGTCATCGCACTGTGAGCTGTAATATTTTACATCACTCTTTTTTTTGCGTTGTTGTAGAAAAAAGAACCTATATGAGGGTGCCAAGAATTTTATCGGTGCATAATTTACAATCAAAGAAGAAGTAACTCGTTCAATTGAGGAAAATCAACAACCTTATTTTGATATGACATTTTTGATGTAAAAATGTAAATTTAAAATCTTAAAGAATTAAAAATCAATATAATATTTGGCTATAAAATTCTTTTATACTGGAAATAATTCTTAATCTATGAACACAGAGAAGAAGAAGAGAATTACAATTGCTAAAAACAATTAAATAAGTAAATAAGGAGTTAAAATAATTGTTATTGTTCTACTGAATTCATCATAACTATGGTCTTTACTTTCTCGTTTGGGCGTTTACCAGGGGAGCCACTAGTCTACCACATACAGAAAGCACGATAATTTTATTTAAATTCAGTAAATAACAAACTAAAACAATTTTTGTAATGTTAAAAAAAACAGAGTCCTCGACATCGCTCAGGACTTTTGACTTCACAAGAGAAAACCAGTCCCAAATAAAAATAAAATGTATGTTTTATTTAGACTTCCCCTTACTTTTTTTAAGTCAGAAATAAAATCCATTTATGGCCTTCGATACCGTTGCCTCTTTTTAATCTCCCATAAATATTCGTAAGGGCCTTCGTAGAATCTTAGTCATTGGTTTTCGACCTTTCTGAGGTTTATGGAGCCGTGCATCGATGCTAAAAGCCAACATAAAGTGTCTAAATTTAGATCTTTATCTGAATGCGATTTAAAGAAAATTACAGAAGCGACATGGCGTTGGGTTGCTAATTTTTATGATGGTGATATCTTTTCTGACGATCTTTCTCAGAAGAATAATGAAACAATTACTAAAACATTTAACATTATTCTTCCTACCTCGTTTTGTTTCTGTCACAAGTGAGTCTGTTTCAGGGGACCTGGGATACCCTAAATAGGAATCCTCCGAAAACAGACCAGCAGGCGACCACACTGCAACTCCTTCTGCAAGGGTAACGGTCAGCCCGATTCAGTACCCTCAGGCCAGTGGTCATGGAGGTACACACACATTCGTCGGTGGCGACTTACTTACTTAAAGGTAAGTATCTGATATGATGCTAAAACATGAAAGTTGTCAGTGAATGAGTTTAATTCATCATGCAATGCATACTAAAATATATACCATGTCACCTCCACGAAGTCCTTCCAAAGGTGTGGTAACCTTTATGTAATCCGCTCAAGTAATATACTCCTGATAATCTCATAATTCATAACGAACATTTTAATATAGTTTAAATCTCCATAATAACCTTTGATGTCTCCGAAACATGGTTAGAATTGTTATACATACTTATCTTTATAATTATGTACGCATATACATATTGTGTGCAAATAAAGAAAAGGGAAAAAGAACTAATGACCGTAATACGATCAAATCAATCAATAAGTCTATTCTTGTCCACAGCTGGACATAGGCCTCTCCCAATGTGCGCCTTAGCACCCGGTCCTTCGCCTCCCGCATGCAGTCCCTCCCAGCTATATTCCTCAGGCTCAGGGCGTCAGTCCATCTGATCGTAATACACGCAAAAGTATTTAAGCAGAAAAATCTATTAAAATGGAATCTCATTCCGTTAGAGATTGTTCAAACATAGCAGAAATTCATTTAAATTGTTACTTAAACATATTTTATAACGGTATATTAATGATACAAAACTTTAAATTATATGCGCGTACCTTTATAATCATTAAAACTTTCGTTGGTACTATACTCAGACGAGTAATTAAAATTTTAGTTTAGTTCAAATCTCTTTTACAGCAATTTAGGCTCTAAAAACAATTTAGAAACAAGAATTTTTATGCACATATTTTGTACAATAAATTATACATTTAAAGATAAAATTACTCCTAAATCATTCGCACATTCTTGCTTTAACTTTTTTATTGTTTTTAAAACTCCCGCATTAGAAATATTCCAATTTAGGCTTCGCAGACATTTAAACAACGGACACGCAGAACACCCAGACACGGTACAACTATTTGTAGATCACACAACGCTTTGTCCCGTGTGGCGTAGTGGCGAGGTGACTAGGTACTTAATCGACATCTTGTCAATCACTCACTTTTGGTTTACTAATGTTTGGCAAAAAACGTTCCCCAAAGTGTCACATGCTAAAGTATGTTTCTCAAATTTTTATTTGGCAAAAAAACATTTGGCAAAACAACTTTTCGCAATTTTACAGTTAGCCATATTATTTTTGGCAATTTATTGTTTAACAAATAATTAGATGGCAAAGTTTCATTTTACCAAGTATTAGGTAGTCAAATATGGATCAATTCTGGCGCTTCGCCGGTCGCTGCCGCGGCAAGCTCGTTTCGCTCGCTCGGCTCGCGCTCTGTTGGGGCCACAGTTCTAACCTAACCTAACCCACTTTTCTGGAAGTTAATTTAACAATTTAACATTAAAATTTAATTATTGTACTAACTTCTGTATTCTGATTGTGTGAAGAAACGATTTAATAGGTAATAATTATAATAATAAAGTTGAAAAAGAAAAACAATTAAAATATTTGGATTTGTCTCACGAGGTTGTCGATATGTGGGATGTTGATTCGGCGATCATTGTTCCGATTGTCATATCTGCTCATGGATTAATAGCCAAGAGCCTCGATCAACACCTTAAGAGGCTCGCGTTAGACGGCTGGATCAAGGGACTGATGCAGAAAGCAGTTCTCCTCGACACGGCCCGTATGGTGAGGAGGTTCCTGTCTTTGGAGCCCTAACCACCGGTGTCTTGGTCCCTGTACCCGATGTCGGTGGTCTACTATTTTTTATATTTTTAAATATATATTTTGTTTTATACATATTTAAAAATGTAATTTATAAGTTTCAAGTTTAATAAAGAGAAATAATAATAATATGATTTACATCAGACTTTTCATGATTTTACAATTTTTCACCCATATTAAAATCAAAATTTGAACGAACTTACTTTTGGAATATATTTTTTTACAAAATAAAGCATTTGCTTAATGTATATTTATTTGACTCAATAAAAATTGAGCAAGTAAAAAGTTGCCAAATGAATATTTGACGAAGTGATTAAAATGCGAAATATAAATTTGTTAGAGATTGTTTTGGGAAATGAAACTAAGCGATAAGTTTTTTGGGAAGTGAAATTTGACGAAACATATTTTGCCAAACGGCAGGATCACCTCACTTTTGTCTCTTTCTTCCCCAATAACCAACCAATTTGCTCGCTTAAAGTAAAACTTAATTTCCAGAACATTAATTGTTAACACTGCACGCCGTTCTATTTTAAGCTTAAGGAAAATGGCCGAGCCTTCACAATGAGGATAAAGCTTACTTTGAGTACATTTTAAATTCAAAAACTGGTTTTATAGTCTTCAAATTTACTCCCTTGGTATCGACTTATCGCCTTACATTTTAACTGACTTCAAAAAGATAGAGGCTATATTTTTGTGAAGGTTCGGGCACAACTCCGTCATACATAGACAAAATTGCAAACCTTTGGTTGGACAGAGGCTTATTCGAAATGGTCCCATTTAAATTTCATAAAGATCTGATGATGAGTTTATTTTAGAAAGTGAAAACTTCTTTAGCGGCGTTGTGCACTTTTTGGGATGGGTAAAAAATGTTAAACTCGCGTCAGGACACGTGACCTGATCGAAAATTCGTAAGACGGAGCCGAATTTCTTACATTTAAAAAAAATAAAACATTCGAAATTCAAACATTTATGAGCGGCCAGGAGCACAGAACTTCCAGTGTACCCTATGTATACATTTAGATATGTTATTACCTACTTTTTATTTTTAACCTAATTATATATATACAGATGTGTGTGTGTATGTATATGCAAATACATTGTGAAGTTATGTTTTCACTTCTGACGTGCAGTCCTACGACTGACTGTTTTTTTTTAATCATGATTTAGGCGCCTCGCAGTCGGTTATATACTTTTTTTAAAGTTATTTAGTGTAACTTAAATTAACCATTCTTGTATGCACAAAGTAAGTAGAATTTCCATATAAAAATAATTATTAGATATACCTAATGTGCAAAGATAAAGAAACTATTGTTGTAATGCGATGTAATGGTAGCGTCGTATCTTCTGTACAGGCCTCCTATCAGCAAAACGCTGTCAGCCGTTAACCTGACAATGTCGTAATACTAATATACTGAAGGATTTAATTTTAACTTTTTTCTAACCTATACTCGCCCACTTTTGCTGAGTGGTCAATTTATTACTACTTACAAAAAAATGTTTGCCTAAAAGAAAAATCAATTGAACATGATAGTATCAGGTCAATCAGTTGAACTAACCCTCTATATCTATACTAATATATAATATAAAGCTGAAGAGTTTGTTTGTTTGTTTGCTTGAACGCGCTAATCTCAGGAACTGCTGTTTCGAATTGAAAAATTACTTTAGTGTTGGATAGCCCATTTATCGAAGAAGGTTATATAACATTACGCTACGACCTATAGGAGCGGCGCATCAATGAAACATTTTGCAAAAACGGGGAAAATTTACAAACGCAGACGAAGTTCCGCGGGTCAGTTAGTCGTTCTATAAAATTTGTTTAATCACTTTTCTTAGTTTTCTTACTTACGGTCTTTTTACTCCAGTCAAATTAGCGGCCTACCTCGGCATAAGAGATAATAAGCTGAATTTTCGTGTATGTTGTCTCAAAAGTCCCATAAAATCTAATGTCATCGTCGTAAGTTATTCAAGGTCAAAGATAAAAAAAAAACAGTTTTTGTGATTATCCCGGTTTCTATAGCTCCAATGATGTTAACATCTATTATAAAATTGTAGAGCATAAAATTTTCGACAAATATTATGTGACACATTTTTTCATGCGCTCAATCGTTTTTGCAATAGAGGGCGATGAATGCGCAGTGTTCAGCCATACGTACTGTAATGCAAGGTCAACCGTAATTACCTGTGAATACTATATAGCATACTACATAGCATTATACTACATAGCATAGTATATATTCATAGGTACGCGGGGTGTCTTTTTTTTGTAATTGGAACTTTAAACCTTCCCTGGCTCAAATTTCAATAATAATAATTTTAATTTGTACTATTTTTTATAATATTAATAATTTGAATTCTAAATTTTAATATATCTAGCACAATTTATAAATATTAATAATTTTAACTTGTATTATTAATCTACAATATTTAGGAAACAAATTTGTTATCGTATGTTTTTATTTATACTGTTTATTGCAATAATAATAACGTGTGAATTTGACATTTCCTATCTGACATGAATACATTATTGATACTTAACTAAATATTATTATATCTTAATTTAGTTACACAATTTAAGCAATAAAGATAATTCTATTCTATTTTAGCTACCCGTACGGAAAGAAAGAAAGAAGCTTATTTATTCTGCACTCATGCAAAGGCACAAGAGATTCATGGAAGAGTATTACAACAAATCTAAATATAGAGCACCTCTGCATGATCCAAAAGTGGCTCATCATTGTGCTACTTCATAAGAAGCAGAGCTGGTATTATGCTAACACCTAGAATGAAATTCACGGACAGTGAGCCATCGTCAAATTCTGAGAGGGAAATAGATAAATATCTAATATTTGATATAAGATTGCTGAATTTGTGTAAAAAATATATGAACATTTACAATGCATTTAATAAATGTGCTAAATGAAAAAAAGATTAAAAATATATAAATGACGCCTTCGTGACATGCAGGGCAGAAACTAAAGCAGGAAGAAATAACTAGCTCTGGTTTACTGCTTCTGTAGGTTAATACTTCACTCATGGAATGGCTCTAACTCGAGCAGAAATATGTTCTTCACTTTCTTCTTTAAAAACGCTAAAACTGGACAAACATATAATAACATATTTGAAAAATAACTTTTTGTTTTAGCATTAAAACCCCGTTAGAAAGGTGTTAATTAAATGATTTATAGCGTAATAACTTAACCCTTCGAGTAAAGTATTTTTATTTATGCATAATAAAATAACTTCAACACAGCATTAAGAAACTTTTAGTCTTGTTACGAAACTTCGATGTAATTTGTTGAAAGTAGGGTGTATAAATATTTTCCACTTTTAAGATTCTATGATACGAGTATTTATTTTTCGCTCCCTATTTTCTTTGTTTAGATATGTCAAAATGTGCGGTAAAACGTCCCTCTAGTGACTCCAGAGGAATCATGGCACGATCGCCTTGTCTTACGAAGAGGTAGCGAAAAGAGAATGGAATAGAATAGCTCTTTATTGCTTAAATTGTGTACATCAACAATTTATCCGGATCGGAAGTGCAATATTCTTGTAATTTAAGAAAGAAAGAAAGAAGAAAGAAAGAAAGAAAGAAAAAATATTTATTTTGACACACACAGAGACATCAACAAAGTGCATGCAACTAAAATACGACACTTAAAAAAAACACTTTAAAAAAAATAGAATAACAAAAGATTACACAATAAAATACTATACTAAAAGAGAAATAAAAAAAAAATACAAAGTGAAAAGTGTCTCATGGCATGATCAAAATAGGACCTAGTTCAGCATATGTCAGGCAATAATACCTGACGCTGATTTTCAACTAGTCCCTTTAGTGACTCACACATGACAAATCTAAAAAAAGACAAAAAAAAAGTGTATGAACTTGGTACTAATTGCAGAGTTCGTGTGAACGGGTTTTTATTGTGCACTCAGACCAAAGGTACAGGTAAACACACACACAAATAGGCACAGACGCATCTTTACCTCTATTTACTATTTTTTTTTTTTACAGCATATGGATTATGTACCTATTTAGATGAGCGACATGTTTACATTTATCATGGCGAGCTTCCGCTGTGCATCAATTAGATACCTACGTAGCTGTTTTTCAAAAGTGCTAGTAGTATTAAGAGATCGGATAGGCGGTGGTATATTGTTCCAAATTTTAGATGCGGCATAGCGGAAGCTGCCTTTAAAAGCAGCCGATTTATGAGGCAGTATGGATAATTGCTGGGAGCACTGCCGGCTTACACAGTCGCGACGACTAGTAACCCATTCAAGCTTACTGTACAGGTACGGTGGCTCCTGACACTTGACCACTCCAAACATCAGACATGCCAGATGTAGCTCGCGTCTATTTTTCATTTTAAAAATATATTTTTTATTTAAAAAAGGTGTTACGTGGCTTCGACGTGGAATCGCAAAACAAAACCGGGCACAGGCGTTTTGGACTCTCTGTATGAGACGTTCCGTGCGTGACAGTAACCGTGGACCGTAAACAGTATCAGCGTAGTTTAATTTTAAGAGGATTAATGATTCGACCAATCGTATACGCAAGTCTTCAGTATGGGCGCATTTTGTATAATATACTCAATCTATAAAAACAATTCCTAACTATATCAGCTATGTGTTTTTCATATCGTAGACTTGAGTCTATATATAATCCAAGGTTTCGGGCCTCTTCTACTCTTTCTATTGATGTACAATTTGTTAAAAGAAGTACATGCATTGTTATTATTATTGCAGTAAACAGTACAAATTAACAGTAAAAATTAAAACATGCTATTCCAAATTAATTACAAAAAGTTGTAGGTTAAGTATACAAATTTAAATAATCAATAATTTTAAACTGTAGCTCTGTAGCATACACATACATTATTATTAGAATTTAAATTATTATTACTTAGCAGGTATATAAGAAGAAAAAAAGTGTGTGTGTGCAATTCACACACGGCAGAAGTGAAACTTCAGAAAAGTAACCTGCGAGAGAATGAGATAGAATACAAGTAGACAGTCATCGTCATTTCAAATCACAACGATTCTAAAGAAGTTTAACTTCAAAAAGTACATATAAAATTATTATTTATGAAATGAGAATGTACTAGAATGACGATCTAGAATACTAGTTTCATTCGGTTTCCGTTCCGAATACGAGAGGATGATTTTTTTTTTTTTATTAATGTCTTTTTATTTATTTTTATTAAATTAGACATGCAAAACAATGATAAAAAAAGATAAAAAAAATATTCTCAGATACGAATTTTTGAACATTTTTCTTTTCACCTTAATGTAAAAAAATTGTAAAATACATTATTTTAAAAAGCATAATTATTCAACTTCGGATGCTTCGAACCATAACTTCAAGTAAACCTTTTTAGTTAGAAATTAAATAATTTTATCCCAAAACTGAATAAATACAATCAAACAATACGTACAATAAACAAAATGGCTAGGCTGAGGTGATTAAACAGCGACATTTTACCATCTATAATATAGTGGTACCACTCACGTAAGAGGCAAGCCTGTTGCTACCAACCAGGCATTTTAGGAATGAAAGTTGGGAAAGTTGAGAGTATATTGAAAGAGAAAGGCTGGCAAGAAGGGAAAGCAATAGAAGCAAAAGGGTACGTATGGGTCGGCTCGACCAGAGTGATACCACGGCCTCACAGAAAACCGGCAGTGAAGCAATTGCATTGCTTTTCGCCGCGTGAGTGAGGCGACCGGGAGCCCTAACCCTTCTTCCGGATGTCTTAATAAAAGCTGTTCCCGGATCCCTGCTACTTAAGGCGCAATATGGCACACCGTGTAGTTTTAGTCGGTTCGACTCCGACACACCGCCCCACCGAAAACCCCGGTGGGATGACGGCCCGAGGGAGAGGGGGATTCCAGACGCACAAAAAAAAAGGCTAAAATAAATTAATTTTTAGACAGGAATATTTTGTATTTCAATATGTAGTTATTTATTTTGTCGCCACATTAAAAACTTATTTATTTTATTAAAAATAGGGACAAACTATAATAGACGATAATAACACAGTTCACTATTTAATGTTAATAGACATTATTTTGACTGGTTATACCGGTAACGCAATACTTTTGGTCAATTGATAAATATTAACGAATAGTGGAATTATAAAAGGGTAGGAATAAGACGAGACGAGAATAGAGGTACGAAGAACTTGGCAGTTATACTGTTTTATATACTGTGTTTATATAAGTAGTTGTGAGACTGTTTCTTACATTTATGAAAAAGTAAAATATCCAGGTATGTTTATCCGTGTTCTGGAACATTTAGTTCAAGGCAGGCTTTGTTTGGATTTAGAGACTGCTGTGTTGGGTTCTCTTTTTCCTTTTTAGGGACGGAACCCTAAAAATCAGTAATCACCAACTTTCTATAACATAAATGCGCAACGTAAAAAATGATGGGAAAAATATTCAATTTATTTCCCCAGAGAGAATATACGCCGTCAAAATATGGTACCCATACACTTTATGATCAGTTATCAATTCGTTTAATCTTCTATAACTTTTTTATGCTGTGATTTTCATGCATAAATCGCTTTTTTTCGATTTTTAAATGTCATTGATAGCAAATGAGTTTGAAGATAAGATAAGTTCTATAAATTTTTAGTAAAGATCCGTAAGATGCCTGCCTTATGAATCGTTTAGGTGAGATACACGGTAGTGTATCAAAAAAACTTAAAATGCCAATCAGTTTTTATTATACTCATAAAAAAACCTGATACGTATGTATGTATGTACCTATGTAACGAATCTTTCAAAATCATTTTCACAAGCTTAAAGGCTTCTGATTGACTTCGAAATTTCCACACGAGTCAAGGACCTATGAGAATAAAATAATATCAAAACATCATCACAATAATACCATTATTAACACTTTTTAGTTTCATTTGTTATTAATGCTTGTTTTAGTTTTTTAAACTTCTAGCAACCCGCCACGGCTTCGCACGGGTACAGACCTCTTCAACAATCATCATCATATTTCAACCAATTTACACAATACCTCAACAAATTATATACCTAAATCTTTCTCATGAATCGCTCTATCTATTGGTGAAAACAGCATGAAAATCCGTTTAGAAGTTTTTCAGTTTATCGCGAAGACAGACAGATGCGGCGGGGGACTTTGTTTTATAATATGTAGTGATTTATTGTATGGTTTCAATTTCTTCTAACGCCGATGATTCGGTTTTTTATTTACCCTAGAACTGCAATAATAATTCTTGTAAAAATGATTTAAACATAGACTTTCATTAGTCGACTTCTGGTTATAAAGCGGATGATGTTCTATAAACGACCCAAATTGTTTTTCCATTTCCGAACTCACATTTTTTTGTTTTCATCCCAATATCTTCAGAGACAACGCAATATGGTAATGTTATCACAATTTTATTAGCACAAAAATGTAATTCCAACATTGTGCAAAGAAAATTAAAAAAAAAACTTCCTGGAGAGAAAATAAGTGTGTCGTTAGATGAAATTGTTTTACAATGTTTTTATATGATTCTCATAGCTACAATCGCAAGGTACCCGTTAGACGGTTTAGTACAATTTATATCTTTATTTGTGTATATCACTTATGATGCTCGTGAGGAAGTTTCTAACACGTGTATATCACCACTTATGCCGGCGTCGTAGTCATTACTACACCATGAAAAAGCCCTTAAGGGCCACATTTGGTCGTAATGCGAATATACTCGTACATATGATATTACTGGACATGGGGGCTGTGTGTGTGAACTACTTGTCTATGCGTATACTGAAGGAAAATATGCTTTCGCTCTAAAAGTACCATGTTAACTAGGGAGTTGCGAAGGTAAGGCTATATTATAAATTCTACATAGCATTGGACATTTAGAATTTATGTAAAGTTTGTATATTTCAGCGTTATAGGAAATGTCAACACCATCTAGTTTATCAGAAGTAATAGACGCGTAAAAGTGTCTGAAAAGATCTATTTACAAAAATTAACTTATTATCATCATCGACTGGTTAATGCATAGGTATATACGAATGTCGTCTGCACCTATCAGGATCATCAATGAAACAAAAGGGGACAAGGGGGTGGTTTCCGGTTCCCGAACACTACATCGAGACCCGGTTCCTGAAAAACTGATCAAAATATTATTCAAATAAAAAAAAAAACTAACAGAGCTTCTTCGTTTCTTAATCTTAATTTTTGTATTATATTAAAAATAAAACGCAACACCTTATGTTATATCTTTGGATCGTTTAGAATAAAAAAAAAAGAACATGGTGTTCTTTATTTGTTTTATTCTATATTCTATATCAATAAATGAATATGAAAGCATTAGTGATTTCGTGTATACAACTAATAAACATAGAAAATAGAAATAGAGGTTTACAGAAATCCGTTTCTGTAAACCTCTATTTCTAGCGGTTTACCGCTACTCCATAAGATTTTAACACAAACATTACGTAGCGCTCCCGTGGGAAATGCGGTTATATATTATATCCATTAGGCTAAGCCCTATCTAGAAACTTCAAAGAGAAATTACACTTCCGCTTTAATAGAGAAAATATTTTAGTTCTGACTTGCTGCTCTGAGCTGCTGAGAATAAGTAAGTTGTAGTGTTATAAACTAAAGCATGTCATTAATAGTGAGTACTATGTTGTAGTATATTTCCAAGCGTAGGAGTGGCCTTATTAAAATCAGAAAAATATTTCAATTTCAATTTTGGAAACCATGCCGCAAATGCATCACTAACTTACCCCAGTCGAGTTGATACAGTATTCCACGGGATTCATCTACATTCTTCTTATTTAAGCGTTACGTGAGAATATCAAAACGGAATCTGTATGATATACTTTTGTATGTGTTTGTGTGTATAACTAATAACTTCATGAATATTATTATGGTAACTCAATCTATCTTGATTGTGTTACCATTACCTTGATTGCACACAGATGTGAGTAATTAGTTTCAGTTAATTAATTATGTGTATATTAATGCTCAATCACAATAATTATAGTTTTAATTAGATCATGGTACACGTGATACGTTTTCATTATACAACAAACGTACACTACACGTTACGTGGAATATAAATATCATTTTCTAATATTCATCCCATATTTATTAATATGGAATTTTTTAACAATAAAATTTTTTTCTGTAAGTTTCAGATCCAATTAAGTTTAATTTCAATTAATTTTACGTTTTCTTTGTAATTTTGTGAACTTCGGTATTATAGCTGTTATTTACTTATAATCATTATCATATTAATGCATTTCATATGCAAAATCTTCAAATATAATGTTTTTATGGGTTTGTTTGAATTAGACTACATTAATTTATATTTTTATTTATATTTACAAAACTTTGAAATTGCATGCCTTTGAAATAACCTACAAAAACCGCAGAAACTTCTAAGGAAAACTATGCGTGTTATAATCTGCGCATTCCGGTGATTAGTCGAGATTCTTGGGAAGACTCGAAAAAGTGTAAGCCGCGAGTACTGTTGTTGATCCTGGCCGGCAGTGTGGGGTTTAGTGAATGAGTCTGAGTTCCTTAGTAAATATAGTAAATGGCATAGAGGAAGGAGGCCTTTGATGATTAACATTTTAATGCCTTTTACAAGCTTTTATTTCACTTGCATTGTTTGAATATGTGTTTGGTCGGGTCAAATCTTGCAACTGAATTTTAAAGCAGTTATCCTCAACCCATATGCTGAAATTTTGCATACACATTTAGTTTGGATGACTATCAATAAATATATAAACAAATATAAATAAATATAAAAGCTTCTCTTCTTTAATATTAATTTATAAAAGTTGCGAGGTGTAAATACACCGACCAGTTCATTATGTCATTTTAAAAACAATTAACTTTCATTTTAAGAAGCGACGATATTTCTACCTTTTTTCTGTTACTAGATTTAAAGCTAAAGCTTTCACCGAAATAGCATAACAGGTGACCGGTAACAATCCGATATACTATACGGTTACGATTTGGTTAGATCATACAAATATACGCTTAAAATGCAGTACACAGAAATTCAACCACCACCACGTTCAATAACGTGAATGAAATTACCAACTGCCATACTATTAAGTACTTAAAACATACATTCATAACCTCACACCTTTCTCATTTGAGGGTAGGCAGAGGTAACAGCTCGCGGCTTGCCGTTATCTTTACATACCTTAAGAGCTTCCTCTACTGTCATTAAACTTTTCATATAGGCCCTCCTGTTTCAGATACTTCTGATGTGCTCTTGTTTCAAAACATCACCAATTTCACCTAAAATAAATCTAAGCACGTTTTTAAATAACATAGTTTAATTGACATCGCTAATCTCTATAATAGATACATCTTTAATATGACGTTCTACTCATTATTGAACCTTCATTAACATTTTCTTTATTGCATCGAACACTATGTCTCTTAATACGAACGTCGCAGATGCTGCAGACATAATTTACCACGGTTTAAGGTCCATATTACACAGAAAGTCGAGAATAAATAAAAACAGTTGAATAACAATACTCAAGGTAATATTCACAAAAGGTTTAAAAATATCCGCACAGTAAGTCGGATGCAAAGCCGTTCATTGTGCAGAGCTACGGATATTACGAATGGGAATGAAAATTTTAATATTTTGGAATATTTTAAATAAAATTCTTGTAGGTTTACATTTATCTTTTGCCTGTGTTATGAATGCAGCAGCCGAAAAATATTATGTGGTAAATTTTAAATTGTTGTTTAAATGTTCATGAAAGTAAAAATTTTGTACTTGATTTGTGTTTTGTACAGATTGTTTGTGATTGGTAGTTGCACTAAAAAGTCTTTGGGTAGCAAAGTTAACCCGACACAAAAAACGATAAGTTTTCAAAAGATTCTTTCAATGATGTTTTAGTAAAGTATAGAACTTACGTTAAATTTCTCCAGTGCCTCTAATACCTTTCCAAAATTGTAATCTGTAACTTTTCAAAAAATGATATATCTGATGCAATAAGATTTTCATATCGAATTGTTCATTAATTGTATGTCAAAGTCTTCAACTTTATAATAATAGTAATATTGATAAATGAAAGACACAGAAAAATCCAAGAGCACGTTTGGGCCAGCTCGACCAGAGTGATACCATGGCCTCAGAGAAAGCCGGCGTGAAGCAATGTGTCTCGCCAAGTGAGTTAAATTACCGGAGGCCCTAACCACCTTTCACCTACTCCATCCTTAAAGCCCGGCAACGCACTTGTGACTCTTAAGTTGCAGGTGCCCATGGACGGCTGTAGTCAATTACAATCAGGTGACCCGTCTGCTTGTTTGCCCCGCATCCCGTATTACGAGAATAATAAGTTGAAAGAACATTCCAACAAAATTAAATAATTCCAAGCGTGTTTGAGAATAGTTTAACAACCATTTCGATCAAGTCAAGCAGCGTAATATTGAACATTTCTATATATACAACCATAGATATAGTTACTATAACCTCAAAAGATTAACGAACCCGGTTGAAACAGCTTTATCTTAATAAATTAATTCAAATTTAAAATATACGGGTGTTTGTTTGAAGCGGTACCACAGATTATAGAGTAGTTACTAGCGGCTCGTCCTTTGGATCAGGGATAATATTTGTACCGTTTACAGCGAATGTTTAAAATAAAATATTTTCTTTCTTTGCGTGATATTCGAGATTAATTTCTTATATGTCAGATTATCAGAAGGTCTAGTGTCTGATTACGACTGAGTACGCGGTTTCTGCTCGAATTTGAGCTCAGTCTCCTGTACGATAAAGGTACTTCCACAGACAGGCAGGATTCCGTTTGTAATAAACGATGCAACGCTCGTGCAATTAACAGTGACAGTAAAACAGTACACGGCACGGTGTACACAAACATTAATCAGTTCGCGATCTAACCAAATCGGGTTAAGGCACGCGCTGCCGAAAATTTACTTCTCTGTGTTTTTAAATGATTCCCGAAACAACCTTTGGAGTACTAAATAATACAAAACTGTTGATAGCAAAATTAGAAACAAATAGTCGTTTTGAATTCTGATATTGAACTCTTGCGTATAACACTACTGTCAATAATGGTAAATAATCAAACTGGCGTATTTCCATGTATTAAGTTCAACTAGTGAAATTCAAAATTATACATTATTCTTCTATTCATATTTTCTTTCTCGGATTGTTTCTCTTAGCAAGTACTTTACACAAAAGATAATAACAATATATTTTCTTAACTACCTTAATACATTTTCACTTCACATAATTAATTATACACTAATAAAAAATGTTTAATTAAGTTTCGCTTAAGTATCAGCGTAGGATGAAAATATTCGTTACATTTAAAAATAAATAAGGTGACTTTGTTTAAGGACGCGTTTTCCCAATAAGTCTCTGTCAAATGAAATTGAAATAGTCAGGCTTTTAAGTCTTTAAAGTGATATTTGCCTTACCGATATTAAGGTTCCATTCACACTGTTAAAATAAAAAGGTGCCTATTGAAAAACATTTCTTTATTATTATTAATACACTTTATGAATGGCATCTTGGCATTTTCTTAAGCCAATCTAGGAGTGATATGGAGATAAACCGCATAGGTGCATGTAGGACACGTATACTAATTGAATACACATCTAAACATATTTTACTGAGTGAATATATATGTATATGTGTATTTGTTGATTTTGAAGAAGGCTCACAGACTTATTACAAAAGTACTTATAACAAGTATAGATAAAACAATTGCCGATTACAAGCTTGCATATTTAAATAACATAAGCTAAGATAATATAAGATTGTAAGTATATGTCTACATGCAAGAAGAAATTAAATCGTACATGTCAAACTTTAATGAGATATAGATACTTCTTTATAAATATAAACACTAATTATATACCAAAAGTACCTAAATAAGCGCATTTCGGATACGATCATACTGTCTATAGAAAAAAATTTAACTTATAAATTTAACGTAAATTGTTAGAAAAGTGCAGATTTCGGTGATTACAGGAGCAAAGATATTGAAAATGAGAGTTTAGACAAGTGGGCGTTTTCATTTTAAATTCTAATTATGTTGACGGATATTTTAAACTTTTTTTTTCTGGGATTATTTCTGAACACAGAAATAGTCAGGATCGAAGATCTTCACCAAAGTGATCTATCCCTGCAACGTGCGGTATTCCACAAGGCTTGAACTTGGGACCGTTCTGAATTTACATAAATAAATGATGCGTCTGTGCGCTTTTGTCTTGCGTATACAAGACCCAAAATAGAATAAGCAACCGCCGTCCTCGTAAAATGGTAGGTAACTATGAAACACAACTTCAGAAATTAGGTGAAAGTGATAATGTACGAGGTAATTTCAAAAGCGCAGTGACCTAAATTCCTTTAACTAATGGTTTACTAATTCTTACTGTTTCTTTTTATAAATTAACTACCAATATTCTCCTTAACGCCACCAACTAAGATAAAGGTTTTTATTAGTCTATTACTTAACTACTAATGAGTATAAGTGAAATTCAACTCCTCAACGTCTCATCAGCAAACGCCTTAACCGCTACCCTAATCAGGGCTTACGTAACTTAAAACATTTTTGAGGTCCCGCGAACTAAATTGTCTGTTGATAATAAATACGTACTCATCACTTGTCTTTCACAGTTAAATAGGATACTTTTAACCAAATCTTAAAGTCGGTTTTATAAAAACATTTTTGTGAACACATTTCAGTGAGCACCAAGCTCAGTGCTCACTGAAATGTGTTAACAAAAATGTTGTTTGTAAATTATAAATAAAACCCGAGTGACACGGCAATCATTGTAGTAGTAATTAGGATTGGTTTTTATTTATAAATTGCGAAAGTAAAAATATACTGTGTTGGTGTACAATAACTTATTCTAATGTTAGTATTTACAACACTATTTATAGAAAATAAAATTAATTACATCCTTTTACATATAAAGATATGGTGGCTAAGTATACACCCACAACAATAGCGGGTGTATACGTATTTCTTAATTTCTTTCTTTAACATAAAAGAAACTAACGAAGTTCTTTAAAAGTTGTATTACAAAATAAAAAATAAATGATAGGTTGGTTTTGTAAGTTTTTTTTTACTTCATTTTTTCAAACCTTTTTTTTAATAACCTAATATTTTCTAATTTGAGATTTTTTTCTATACACGCTGAAAGGCTTGGTTTCATTGTGTAGTCTCCCTTAGGTTTATGTGTACAAATTACATGTAACAATAAACATAATAAACAGAACAGTTAAGATAATAACTCACGCAGAACGAAAACATATTTTACTATACACAGTAAAAGGTTCATAAATCCATAGACAATAAAATTATGGTTGGTTTGTTTGCGTAGTCTCAACGTCAGTCTCTAGGGAGAGATAGAAGGTAACTTGTCCTTTTAACGTAAATGTTATTCTGATTTAACAGCGGAATAGTTCATTTGATAAAAGTTATATTAGGAATTATTATTTTTTATGTCGTAAAGCCGTCAACCACGTAAATACTCTCAACGTTAGCGGTTTTATTTTTGCATTTTCAATCCTATCAGCCTCTGCAGATAACTCTTGACGATACGACGATGACCTATATCCAAAATTAAACATGGCAAACTTGGACATTCCTTTTATGGTCTGGTGGTTCTAGGTTCCACTGCCTAATTCGCTTTGCTCCACTATTAGGAAAGTTTCAGTATAACCATTGTTTAAACAATACATTTATTTATGCTGGTGTGGCGACTCCCTCATACCACAAAAACATTCTTCAACATCATCTAGCGAAGCCAAGCCGAACTAAGTAGTAACTGATGATGCTGCATCGCACATCGAAAGTTCTCTCGCCAATTACTATACATATATACCTACAACTTCCCAACATCAACTGTTGGGTCGCGGTCCGGCAGGCATGATCACCTAGCCTAGTCGGAGGATGATCCTCCTTTTTTGTTGTAAGTAACACCAATTCCTCCACCCTGGATAAAACAGAATTGAGTTGGGTTTAAGATAATTTAATCATTTTGATCATTTTCCTTTCTAGCCTTTTTTAATATTATAGGGGGCAAACGAGCAGACGGGTGACTTGATGGTAAGTGACTACCGTCGCCCGTGGACACCTGCAACTCAAGAGTCACAAGTGCGATGAGAGTACGCTCTTTTCTTGAAGGATTAAAGGTTGTATCGGTCCGTAAATACCGCAGGCGACAATTTGTTCAATAGATTGGTTGTGCGAGGTAAAAAAAATCTGGAGAACCGCACAGTGGTGGATTGCCAATTATCCTTATATTGCCAGGTGATGGTGATGAAAGTTTTGTCGCGTTGAACGATGGCGAAACATTGCGGCCGGTATAAGTCCGAACAATTCCTCGGAGCACTTATTTCTGTGTGTCTCTTTTTGTTGATTGGACACCAGTTTGGCTGTCCTAAATAAAAAATTCTATTTTACAATATATTTTTATAACTCTCCTCTAAACTCAAATTGAATCAGAAATAAGCTACGTTTGACCTTTCCTTGCTAAATAGAATAGTAATTCTCTATGTTTTATTGTACAGTATTAAGGAAACTATCACAGAAATCTTGCGAGTTCTAGAACAAACAGGTTTTACAGAAGACTCCGTTGAAGCGATTACGGCTTAAATTGTACCCATTAGTACTCTCTTTCTTAGTAACAAGATGTAAGTACAGTGCATGCTACAACATGCTTGCAACAAAGCTTCTCTAACTAGCTACACATTACTGAACGAAGAACAAAGAAAGTATCCATTTAGCCTTTCTTATATTATTACTATGTACTGTTTACGACAGGACATGAAAACTAATAACCGTTCTATGTATTACAAAAAGATTACTTTTTAGAAATTCATCCTTATGTTAATTGTATATTTTTAATTTGTTAAACAGAATACACATACAGATTATTTACATTAAAAATTAAACATAAACTCCTTGTAGTTTTACCGTGCATCAGTGCCGTCAATGGTGTTAAATAAAATTACTATTATTATTCTCTTCATTTATTTCAAATACATATAAATTACATTTTTAAATATACTTACAATAAAACAAAAACAAAATATATTTAAAAATATAAAAAATAGTGTCCCACCGGTATCGGGTACAGGGACCAAGCTACCGGTGGTTAGGGTTCCAGAGACAGAAACCTCCTCACTATGCGTGCCGTATCGAGGAGGACTGCCTTCTGCATTAGGCTCTTAATCCAACTGCCTAACGTGAGCCTCTGAAGGTGTTGGTCGAGGCTCTTAGCAAATTAACCCATGGACCGAAATGACTATCGGCACAACGATTGCTGAATCCACATCCCACATGTCGACAATCTCGTGGGCTAAATTCAAATATTTTATTTCTTTCTGTTTTTCAGCCTTCAAGAGATTGTCGTCATGGGGAATGGTGATGTCAACAATCATTGCTCGGCGCTCTAATCGGTCTATCACCACTATATCAGGCTTATTGGCAACAATAGTCCTGTCAGTGATGATAGATCGATCCCAGTACAATGTTGCACGACCATTTTCAAGAACTGGGTCGGGCACATACGTGTAGTATGGTAACTCGACAGTCACAAGGTTATATTTAAGAGCAAGTTGCTGATGGACTATCCTGGCCACTTGGTTATGTCTATGCAAGTACTCACCGTTGGCAAGACGAGAACAACCGGAAATTATATGCCTTAGGGTTTCTCCGGGACGATGACATGCCCGACAAATGTCAATCGTGCCGTCCTTCAGGATATATTTTCGATAGTTATTGGTCATAACAACTTCTGTAACATCTGTAATTGCACAGACAAAACCTTCAGTTTCTCCGAAGAGATCACCAAACCGTAGCCAGGACACAGATGCTAATAAATCGACATCGGGCCCATTTAAGGCCCGATAAAAACGTCCATGCAGTTCTTTGCCCTTCCACTATTATTATTATTATTAATTGATCCTCTTATGTACGTGTTGCAACACAATGCTCAACAATAATATGTTAATATAAAACATGTAACATTATACACGCAGAAAAGCCAAGCGGCGGTATCGGCTACTTAAGAAGCCGATTGCGAATTTGAGTCCCGTGCACTACAGACTTGAACCCATTTCTAACAAAAGCATTGAGGTTAGTTCATTAAAAGATTGCTACTTACGATTGACGTCGACTGCAGACAATCGTAGGTGTGTAAAATAACCACAACAATTGCCAATGATACATAACTATATTCTAGTTGAGATGTTTGTTATTTTTATTTAATCTTAAACGCAGTGTCCAAATAATGATCAAAATAATTGTGATATTTAAACGAAAAGAAAATATTTCAGTTAGTTTTAACATGTTCAACTTGTTTAACACGTGAGCGCATTTTAAATACAGCGAAATATACATTTTGACGTGACAACGTCTTATAAATTGGTTTGCCGGGTGACACTTCAAGAAACTGCGTTACGCTCCGCTCACGTTATGCGCTCACAATGAGAGCGAGTGAGAGGCACGCGTCCCTTCCACTCGGGCATGGTTAGCCCGCCTAAGAGCGAGAGAGACAGACATAAAAATTATTTTACCACTCAAAGTCGTTGTCACGTAAAACTTTCGCCCGTATACCGACTTTACAGGCAACCAATTTTTTAAACTTAAATATAAGCTTAAAGCGTCTATTACACGCTCATTCAAGCGTCACTCAATTCTCAAAGGCATGACTGGTGGTTGTATGAGGTAAAAACAAAATATCTTGATTTTTATCCAGAGTCAATCACAGTATGACGATAGGTTATCCGTCAGTCACAGTCTTGATTTTGGCATAACTGACAGCAAAACTTACTGTGTAATGGACGCTTAAAGGCCAGTCTTCTGAAGTCAGTGACAAATCATTACGAACAACGCAATAAAAGGCTTCACGTATTGATAGAGGGCATCTGTTGGGGCTGAAATTAGTTGCATTATCCTCAATTTTATATATCACTAAAATCTTATCCCTAATAAATGCTCTTTTAATAGTTACAAATTGCATTTCAAAATACAATTGCAAATTAAATTATTTTTTCTTATCACATTAAATTGAATAATTAACATAAGTAGATTGTAAGCAAACCTACAACGAAACGAGTTTAAAATAGAGTTTTCTGATAACTTTTGTAGAAAATCTGAAAAAAAACCAGTATCGTGTAAGAACGAACACTCCTTCATAATTAAGGAAAATAACCTAAATTCCTTTGCTCTAATGAAGCGAGCGCGTAATGTCATGTTAAATACTTCGGTTTTAATTAAATATCATCGTGGTTATTACGCGATCATTGGTATTTTTAATTTACTTTCTGTCACTTGCGCAGCGTGCGGTTTTGGTCAAGAAAACCACAACATAGTTCCTGTATTAAATGGAACTGATTTACGCAATTGAAGTAAATTGATTTGAGTTTATAGGAAGAAAGATGAAAAGAAAGAAAAACTATAAAATATAGTAAATATTATAAAAACTCGAAATTTAAATTGCATGACCTGTGAAAGTTACCCGAACTAATATATTGATAATTAGTATTCAACAATACTATCGAGTAGAATCACAGATGGCGTAAATAAAATAAAGCAACTCGCGCTTAGCATTTTTCGTAGCGCTAACATTTTTTTCCGTTTAGCCCCGATCCGCCGAGCGTCTGCAGTGTATCGTGCGATAAGGAACTTTGCTCCAAGAAATTATGCATGTAAATCACACTTATTTTCGCCCGCGGCTTCGCTCACGTGAATATAGATTTTGTAAATCGGTACGTACGTACGTACCCTATGACCTTTCCTGTATCCCTGACAACATGTGTGCTAAATTTCATGACGGTTCGTTAAGTAGATAAGGCGTGAAAGCTTAACAAACAAATAAACTAATAATACTAGCTGTTGTTCGTTCATTCGAGGTCTATCCCACGGAAACCGTACATTTTCCGGCTATTCCAGACTATAATCCATCTCTGTGCCAAATTTCATCCAGATACGTTCAGGCGTTTTCACGTAAAAGAGTAACAAACATCCATCCATCTATCCATCCTCACTAATTTTCGCTTTAAAATATTAGTCAGATAAGTTAGGATTAGCACATTAGGACTAGTAGCAGAAATTAGTTACGATTTAATTTAAAATATTTAAGCATACTAGTGTTCGCCCATTGGTTGAAATTTGACCGTAATCATCATTATTATTAAAACATAAAATCTTGATACATACACTAAAGCTCGTCAATAGGTACTAAACAGGAGAAAAATACAAAAATCGATTTGGTAAACAGAGGAATTAAAGAAAATGTACTGTTTATCTTTGCCTGTTTAGGTCAGACGGAATCTGCTACATATTACTTCGGACTAACCGAAGGTTTGATAGATTTTTGTTGAATTCGGTCAGAAAATCATAAAGTCATAAGAAATGATAATTTCTACATGAGCTCCCTTAAAACCATGCGCTTAATTTTTTATTGAACAAAATGCTAAAATTTTGAACAAAAGTGTGTGTTTACTTATGTACGCACGTAAGAAGTTATACTTTTATCTAGTTAAATAAAGTTGATTTAAATATCATAATAAATAATACATACCGTCAACTAACCTCAAATTCTACAAACGTACTCAAAGTAATATGTAAAAACCATTTTATCACTTATAATCACAGAAAATTATCATAAATAATACATACCGTCAACAAACGTCAAATTCTACAAACGTACTCAAAGTAATATGTAAAAAGCATTTTATCACTTATAATCACAGAAAATTATCATTAATAATACATACCGTCAACAAACCTCAAATTCTACAAACATACTCAAAGTAATGTGTAAAAACCATTTTTATCACTATCGTGAAGTTGGTAAATTTTTTGAAAAACTGAAATGTTGACTAGCTAACTTCAGGGTGTCGGGTTTTCGTGACGGGCGCATCGTAAAAATTTACTCTCATCATTTTTCCACAACGCGCCAAAAGAAGTATAACTTCAAAAACATTCTGTTTTGCTTCCTATGTTCTCACATATTATGAATTTAAAAAAAATATTACCGAAAATAAAATGTTTTTGTAATAAAATTTTACATAATTTATAATTAATTGCAAAACACAAAAACATTAGTACTATTTAATAAATAGTAAAAATCGTAAAAAGTATGCGATAACATCACACTATTTTCAAATACACTTAAGAGCAAAGAATCCGAGTCACATAAAGATGCCTGAAAATCTCGATAAATAATAGTGTTAGCTTAGTGGAACAAATTGTGTAGAAGATAGACACTTGGTTCAAACAATTCTTCGAAATTGCTTTGTCGTAGGATTTGAACTTACAAATCAGTTTCGACGCCTCGAAGAAAGTGGTGGATGGACTGTAAGACGACGACTTGTTGAAACTAATGTATACCTGGAACCACTTAAATTGAAGTGTTGAAGATTAGTCAATAGTTACGAGTATATTCTCAGACGAATAAAAATGTATGCTCTATAAGCAGAGTATTAAATTGTCTATTAAACATACACACTAACCTACCATTCTTAGTTTCTGAGATTTTCAGGCATCTTTCATCTTCAAATCTTTATATAACCCGAAATCATTTCATTCATGATCTCCGGTGTAGTTTTAACAATACTCATGTTACTCGTAAAACTTCGATACTTCTCAAATCTTAAATTAAATTATAAAATTACCTTTTGAGAAAGGTAATTTTAATTTTTTTTTATTTATTTAAGGAGTTTAAACAAACATGATTATGCCACTCCCTTCGGCCAATTCTTTAACATATTTTACAAATTATATAATCGTCTAGTAGACAATTTACTGTTTCCGTCTTCGCATAACTGTGTTAACCGTTTTGCATAATATACCAGTGCTGCAGATAGCGGATATGATAAGACACAATTACATCTCCCTACTTGTTTTAAATCGTCAATATCACGTAACATAACATTACACCTAACATCCTCGTTCCGTACACCTTCCACTATAATATGTAATAACAAAAAGTAATGTTCAAATTGTTGCTGAGGCTAATCTTTGTTATCTAAGGACTTGAAATTAGTACTAAATATTCCCCGCAGTTTCATCTGCGTTTATGGTCATTCCTCCGCTCCTAAAGGTCGTAGCGTGATCATATATAGGATATAACCTACCTCAATGAATACTCTATCAAATTAATAATCAAGCAAAAAAATCTTTTCAGATTTATTATATCAGATAATGGTCCCGATTCTATTGTACACTCGACTTAACTAAAACCTGACTTAATTTCTTCATATGAAATCAACCTTGTCGTCTTCGTAACAAGGTCTATTTGTTACTGGCATCTATTTCTCAGCGCCACTAAATTTCACTGAAACCTGTCAACATATACTCAACTTTATTTCCAGGCAGCGAGAGTCCCCATTTATTCAAATGCCGTATAATTGCCGTATAAAAACATGTTCAAAACGAACTAAGATGACGTTATTTTAATCGACACCTACGAAGACGCTTACTAAAAACACAGAGCAAAAGAGATGGTATTCAACGGATAGCGGCTCTCGCTACGTGGTATTAAAGTTTATTTAAGCGTGTCAGACTTTAGTCGACAAATAAATTGCTTATTTCGATAGCGACATATGTTACCTACTTGTTTAAATTTGAAATAAGACCTTGTTTCAAAGTGTACAAGGTTTACATTTTGTATAAAGAGCATTTAGTCAATTATAGTCAAGAGAGTAAATACAACAGAATTGACACCAATCTCTATGTTACTTAATTCTTACTTTGGTTTTGTTTATATCTATTGTGTAAATAACTCATGTATATTTTTGAAATTGTAACAACTTCAATATTCATTTATAAAGATTCATTTCCAGCGAGTTCTGTAAGTTCTTCTACATCTTAGAACTCACAACAGGACGATTCTTGCTTACTTATCTGGAAGACTACATATAATCATTTATTTGTTTGTAAAAAGAAACATTTGGCTTTCACTATGGTATAAATAATATTCAAGTCATAGACAAAACTAACAAAGGAAGTGTATTATCAATAGCGGAGAATTTTTTTCTTAATAAAATTTCCGATAAATTATACAGAAGCGACTGGTGGATTGAAATGAAATATACTTTGTTTTGTTTCAGATTCGAGTGTTATTTCTGAACGTTTAGTAGGTCGGAATCAGAAGTGGGCTCCGAAGTCTTCAGAAGTCTGTTCCTGTAGGCGTGGGTTTGAATACAAATATGTTAACACAAACGACTTTTAAAAGGACGCTGAGAACTGCATGATTCAACATTTACACCCTAAAAGTAATTAAGTAATATTTATTGTATACCAAAAACAAAAATTTAGAAACAGATATTTTGCACATAAAATACACAATAGGGCCCTATCACTAGCGGCTGTATCTTTCAACTTAGATAGAAATCCCTCGTTTAGAATGTTGTCAATACTGTTCATTTTGCATTAGAAAGTAGTAGGTCACTAAAATATTTATGTAAACAAACATAAAACACCCGGTTAAATCATAAAACATAGTAACGGAAAGTCCCCTGCGTTACGTAAACAGAATAATAATTTATGTTCGTGTAACATTCCTGGGTTAGTGCCTATAAAACTGCACATCTCCGAATGACAAATTTACGTGAAGGTTTAATAGAATGGGCTATAGGTGTTTTATTATACGACAAACGCATTCTTACTACACCCATCTCGGTAATGCAAGTGCAAAAGATGATTTTTTTGTAAAGACTTTTAATAAAATGAGTCATTTTTATTATTGTTTTAAGTGCTTAATGCCACCTCGACCATTTCTGGTCTTTTGTAGCGCACTTTTTGCTTTACAGTTCACTGCTCAGACTTATGGCTTCGAGAAACCTTCAGATATTATCAGCAGTGGTTGTTAGTATTTCCTGCGATAAAATGAGTCATATATTTATAAGCATTCTTGTTAACCCTTCCAGTTAATAAATGCTTGTATTAGAAATAGGTTCACATCGCTAGTGTACAGGGTTGGGTTCGAACCCATAAATACTTGGACACATGTCTAACGCCTTACCCATTAAGTTATATATATATACTACCAGCTGTCCCGTGCAACTTCGTCTGCATTAGTAAATTTTCCTATCTATCCCTATCGCAGCGCATTCTACCGGGTCCAATTGTAAATCTAAACCATTCTCGAATCCACGTCAAGACACACAAAAAATTTCATTAAAATCAGTCATTATTCCTATAACCCTATCGCAGCGCCATCTACCGGGTCCAATTGTAAATCTAAACCATTCTCGAATCCACGTGAAGATACACAATTTTTTTTTATTAAAATCGGTCAGTATTCCTTTAACCCTATCGCAGCGCCATCTACCGGGTTCAATTGTAAATCTAAATCATTCTCGAATGCACGTGAAGACACACAAAAAAAATCATTAAAATCGGTCATTATTCCTGTAACCCTATCGCAGCGCCATCTACCGGGTCCAATTGTAAATCTAAACCAACCTCGAATCCTCCTGAAGACACAAAAAATTTCATTAAAATCTGTCCAGCCGTTTAGGAGAAGTTCAGTCACATGCACACGTACAGAAGAAATATATATATACTGCATTTACACTTTAGTCTAAGTAACACGTGGCCGGCTATGGTAACACCAAAAATTTAAAAAGTAGAAACAATTTAATTTCACGGTATTTCGTTTACTGCAAAATAAATTTAACTTATACTTTAGCCTCAACAACACCTGGTGGTTATGCTATTAAATTGTAGCTTATATGACACATTTGTAGATTTAATTGATTACTTACTCAATCCAGTCAACAGATATCGCCATCTGTTAAAATCGTTTGCAGTTAACAGATAATTGTGAATGTCAAATAATAAATATTTTAGTAAATAATTTGCAATGTCAAATAATTTTCAATAAAATAATATTGCGGCTATAAATTAAAATGTCTATCCTATCTTTCAAGTTGGATCAAACTGCACACGGTGTGCAAATTTAATTTAAAATCGGTTAAGTAGTTTAGGAGTCCATTTAAGAAGATAAGATATAATTAAAATTTTTCCGAACGAACTATTTTTACCAATGATTCTGTATCTGTTTATTGTAAATTAAGATCACACGCCTTATGGAAATAGATAAAAAAAACTGCTCATAGGGTCTCGTAACATAAGATAAGACTAAGTATTTGACTTACAAGTAAATAGTAAACTGCAGTCACTTGCAAGCTTTCGAACATAAACACTAACAACTTCTTCGCGGATATAGCACAAGACTGAATTAAACCGGTTGATTAATCCACTGGATTTAATCATTTCTATGCTTGTGTACACTAATCAGTATTGGAAGGTAGAATGATACCAGAGTTATAGCAAAACGATTTAAATTAATTACAACATTTTATATTTCAAAATTGAATATTAGGTATTGAAAGTATTTATCCCAGAATCTAACTACAGAAAAGGTGCGGCGGATGATGAAAGTATATATCTCAGATATTTAAACTAAGTAACGGTCATGTCGCTTAATTTATTCTTAGTTACTCTGCAACTGAGTTACTCCACATAATGTGTTGTGGAAAATTTGAATTATGGTATTCCTTTTGGTCACGTGTCGAGCTACTCATAATATAATATGAACAATATTATTTTAGGATTACTTTTTGTTGTCAACAAAATAAAACTATTATTAGCTTTTTGTACAAGGTGCTGGTGGATTTTATTTGCTCATGACTGCGGCTTCCCTCGCGTTGAAATTACTTTTCTATCCCTTGGGAAAACATTTTTTTGTATGAATGAAAGGTATGCCTAAGTATACGGCTTTGTATATCCTTCTCTGCACCCCTGACATGATGATGACAGATTGACAGACACCTCTGTCTGTCAATCTGTCTGATTTCGCTCTTATAATATTGGTTTAGATTTTGCACTCTGATGAATCCTTCAATCCTGAATGAAAAAGAAGTGAGGGTAAACCGGGTTTTGGTTCTTGTGACAATTCCACTTCCGTTTATTTTCCTATTTCATTTTATTATTTTATTTATACAACTTTACAACCATTGCACTTGCTTAGCTGCAACTTAAGCCCTATCGGAGCGTGTGACCCAGTTCAAATACAAAATTATTTATTTAAAGTTCATAAAATTTCAAAGAATTTTCACTTTAAAGGCTACATGCTTTAATTACTTTTTATTAAATTGCAAACTAAATGTAGACTATCTCAGTCATATTGCATATTGGTAGGCTAAATTTCAAATTACACACCAATATAGTTAAAATTGTATTTTATTATTATAAAAACCTCATATTTTATATTAGAGTAGACATTAATTTATTCATTCATTAATTTATTCATATTCAACGTCTGATAAATAGTCGAGCATAATGAGAATCTAGAATAAAATAAATAAAGGCATCGGGCCTAAAAGCCTAGCTTTCGATCTCCGAAATATATACTCGCCTATGAGCACATTAGTATATTTTCTATCTATATAGATAAATAAAAATTAATGTAAGTATGTTTGTCCTGAATGCGTTTTTAAACCGTTGATCAGGTTGTAATGAAACTGGTAGGGTCTTCTGATAACCCGCGCGAGGGTTTCTGGCCCAAAAAATGTATGTAAAAAAGGCATTGCAACGCGTATATAAAAATCAATGTATGTTGTACCGTTCTTCTGATCACTATGAAATGTTGCATACACAATGCCAGGAAGAGAAGGATATGAGGTACCTTTCATCAAGAAAGCAAGTGCTGTTCCAGAAGGACGGAAAAATTACTTTTACGCGAGCGAAGCCACGGGCAAAAGGTAGTGTTTGATAATATGAATACTACTCACTGAAATTTCTATTCTAGTTGACTTTTAGTTGCGGGGAAAGCAAAGTAGAATTAATATTTACCGCAGCTCTGCGGATTCGCAGGAAAATGTTCCGATTTTTTTTCATATTCTGGTGAATTCTTTGAACGTAGGTTATATTTGCATATGGTTAGGACATTATATTTTGCATACCGTTGCTTTTCTTACGATTGCTTTTTTACATTAAATTGAAACGTTATCTTTGTTACACTAACTTTTAAATAATAAATAATTTTGTATTTAAACGGGAATTAACACACGGGACAACACTGTCCCGTGTGTGCACACACGCGTTTTTACATGTGTACACACACACCAGGCATAAAAGTTCAAAACATCGTGGGCACACCAAAATATGTCTTGCCCTTACAAACTCTAGGTATCTACAAA
Organism: Euplagia quadripunctaria; assembly: GCA_963859945.1. NCBI lineage: Eukaryota > Metazoa > Arthropoda > Insecta > Lepidoptera > Erebidae > Euplagia > Euplagia quadripunctaria. The sequence goes on from OY982561.1 coordinate 26,063,443, forward strand.
TTAACTGCAGCTGCGGTAGTTCCTACATAGGCCAAACAAAGCGGACTATTGCTGATAGGTTCAAAGAACACATCGCTGTTGTGAAGAACCGACAGATTAGCAAATCAGCGATTGCAGAACATGCACTCGAAGCGGGCACCAATCACTGGATTGAATTTCACCGTACGCAAGTCCTCTCCACGGAACGTCACTTTTACTCAAGAGTTGTACGTGAAGCGATTGAAATTAAAAAACACAAAACTTTTAATCGGGAAGATGGTTTCAAATTATCAGTCGTGTGAACACCAGAATACGGGCACATCGGTTTGCTTAGAGAATAGGGACACTGTTAGTATAGTATGTGACGGTACATGGCGAAACCAAAATACCAAAAAAATCGAAAATATCTCCACGACGGAGGGCGTGCACCGCTGAGCCAGTCAGCCTGTGACCACGGCCAGTGCAATCTGGTCGACACGTCACGCAATTCAGAGGTATTTAATACCTTTTCGTGATCGCGTTAATTCCCGTTTAAATACATAGTTATCTTTGTTGTCAAATCTACAATTTAATGTGAACTTTGCGAAGGACATTTGTTTGATGTGAGAACGAACCATCCCGGGAAGAAAGTTGTACTTTTTTTCAAATTTAAACGATATCTCGAAATTGGAATGTTAATTCAAAATACACAATGTCTCGGATAATGTGGTATAAAACGTATTTTGAAAGACGTAGTATAAAAATAATATAATAATAATATTTAGAGAAATATTACAAATTGCTTTCTAGACCTAGAATAAGCATAACTTGTACTATAGTTTCTAAAATACGTAGGTAGAATAAATCAAAATATTATTCTTATAGCGATAAGGCCGCCCATTGTATTACTCTATTCTATTCGATATTTTTGTAATAGGTACTGATATATTTTTTCTTTATACAGCCAACATTACAAACATTTAAACACACGGACACAAAAAACACCCAGACTTGGGACAACTATTTGTGTATCACACAATGTTTTAAAAAGGTAAGAGAGTCAGTTCGAGTTACAGACCTATTGGCCTAGAGGTTAGTGACCCTGACTGCTATGCCATAGATCGTGAGTTCGAATCCCACCCGAGTCTGGGTGTTCTTTGTGTCCGTTGTTTGTATGTTTGTAAAGTCCCCCGCGACACAAGAGTCATTCCTAATGCGGGAGTTGTCATTTAAAAAAAAAACCTCTGACCTGCTCGAGCTATAGCTAACTCTCCCTAATCCATCCGTATAAATAATATCCCTTTTCTTCCATCGCCTTCCTTTCTTCGCTAAATTTCAATTTTAATATACTTCTAATTTTCTAATCTTTAATTTTCCGATATACCCGGTAGACGGCAATAGGCTTGTGCCATATTACGAGTAGGACCAAATTATAAACGCTATCCCTTTGGGGATACAGCCGTGAGTGTATGCATGTACCTATAATTTGTAGTCCCGTGTGAGACTCGCACTCTCCACACTTGCGAGGCGACCACTTTAACCATTGCAATGCAAACATACATCTTTATATATACTAGAGATCGCGTGGTGGTCGAATTTCGACCATGGTTTATTTCATTGGTCAATATTACTTGACCTGTCATTGTATAGACTTTTGTACCATAACAGGTCAAAATATATAATAAACACTCATAGCTGTATGTACCCGTTTTTGCATTTTTTTTAAACTTTGTAGCAAATATTGTTCAAAAATTTTAGCATTCGTCACTTCTTCTCTGTATAAACTATAAGTGTGCGAAATTTCATACTCCTCCGTCCGCCCAATTTTCGTAAAAAGGGATCCAAAGTTTTCGCTTCACGTATTAATATATAGATATTTCTTCTGTGCGTGTGTATGTTACTGAACTCCTCCTAAACAGATGGAAAGATTTTAATGAAATTTTTTGTGTGTCTTCAGGTGGATTCGAGAATGGTTTAGATTTACAATTGGACCCGGTAGATCGCGCTGCGATAAGGTTACAGAAAAAATATTTTATACGTTCCGGCAGGACAACGTTTACCATAGAACCTTTGACATACATAACTGTCAGTCGTTTGACAGTTGGCGCGATTGGTAGAATGCGCGCTGCAAATATCGTTTAAAACATCGGTCGGAACTATGTTTTTGGATTTTTTTTTTTTATTAATTTTACCAATTCGAATTCAATATTCATAGTTAAGACAAGACAACTTCTGTCGGGACAGCTGCACCGAGCAAGAATCAAACCGCATGAAATTTGTTAAATGGTCTTCACCAATGCCACATAAACATATTAAGAGTAGATCACCCATCACGACACTAAACGCAGAGGGTATCACTTAACCTCGTGCTTGAATGAAGCCGCAACCTAACCTTCAAGTCGCTAACAAGACAAAACGTTACGCGAGTAATCCGAGTAGTTGTGGCGAACTTTAATAATGGTGTTTAATAAACAATTTTAACTGGATTCAAGGCCGTGGTTGAGGGTTGAGTAATTAATGAAGGTCGTTCGAACCCTGCTACCGCTTGAGGTATTTTTATACCCCATTCACGCAACGGTCGGTTTGATATTTTATTAACGAAGTTTTATTAAAGGATTTCAATTGTTTTATAGTGAGTTTAAGGTACATAACGTATGTGATAACCTTAGAGCCTTATAAAGCCTTGCTTCAGTGACCATATAAATAGATAAACCACGGTATAGGACGAGGGTCAGTATGCATTTATTATAATATCATCATCATTATCATTTAGTATCCAGAATTTATGAACTCGAAAAGGATAAAAAAACCGAACAAGTGCCACTCTGACTCGCGCACTAAGGGTTCCGTGAAAAAACTAAATTAATTATAATAAGTAATAATAAATAGTATAATATATAATACTTTTCTAGCGGCGTTGTGCACTTTTTGGGATGGGTAAAAAATGTTAAACTCGCTTCAGGACACGTGACCTGATCGAAAATTCTTAAGACGGAGCCGAGTTTCTTATATTTAAAAAATATAACATTCGAAATTCAAACATTTATGAACGGCCAGGAGCGCAGAACTTCCAGTGTACCCTATGTATACATTTAGATATGTTATTACCTACTTTTTATTTTTAATCTAATAATATATATATACAGATGTGTGTGTGTGTGTATATGCAAATATATTGTGAAGTTATGTTTTTACTTCTAACGTGCAGTCCTACGACTAACTGTTTTTTTTTTAATGTTTATCTGTCTTTTATAGGTATGTCCAAGCTTCTAATTCATCAGTTCTATTGGAATGTAACACATTTATAAAGGCCTGGTTATAAATTATTACGCTATTTATCAAAACCAAATCAATATAGTACAAGTTTTGAATTATCAAACCAATATAACACCGTTTATCCTGTGTGACCAAACATCGACTACAAACTACAGAACCACACATGAGTATATATTTGAGTACGTGCTATTAAATATTGTGTAAATAATGCAATGATCATAAACAACGGTTGCACAAACTTACTTTCGAATAAATTTGTGTAACTAGATAATTGCATAGCATCGCAGAATTTTGCAATTTTTTTAACATCTTAATGCCACGTCGGCTAATTGTTGATATCTTATACATAATTATGACAGTTCAGAGTAACCTCTACAAACTGTCCGGGATGGGATGGGATAATATAAATTTCGGGGTATATAATTTTAATAAAAATACATTATTTCATTTGTAGTTTAGAATACAATACTGTATTATATATATATTCTTTATTGTACACCATACAAAAAAGTTATAGTATAAAAAAATTAACTTTGAGTACTGGTGCAATCGGTGGTCTTATCGCTAGTTGCGGTTTCGTCTAGACAACCTTGAGATGGACAAATTCGATGAATCAGTGCATAGGGCTGTTTGCAGGTGTATAAATTCAGCTCAGTAGCTTATCACTACATATTATAAAACAAAGTCCCCCGCCGCGTCTGTCTGTCTGTTAGCGATAAACTCAAAAACTACTTAACGAATTTTCATGCGGTTTTCACCAACAGATAGAGCAATTCATGAGGAAGGTTAAGTATATAATTTGTTAACGTTTTGTGTAAATTGGTTGAAATATGATGATGGTAGTTGAAGATATCTCTGCTGCCCGTGCGAAGCCGGGGCAGGTTGCTATTTAAACTATATGAATGTAAGAGAAAATAGATACATAATATTATATGATTACAATATGATACGGGACTTATAGAAGGCAAACGGAAAGAAATGATCATTGTTCCGATTGTCATAACTGCTCATGGATTGATAGCCAAGAGACTCAATCAACACCTTAAGAGGCTCGCGTTAGGCGGCTGGATCAAAAGACTGATGTAGAAGACAGTTCTTCTCGACACGGCCCGTATAGTGAAGAGGTTCCTGTCTTTGGAGCCCTAACCACCGGAATCATGGTCCATGTACCCGATGTCGGTGGTCTACAATTTTTATATTTTTAAATACATATTTTTAATGTATTTAAAAATGTAATTTATATGGTTTAAAGATAAATAAAGACTGCTGTTAAACATACTTTTATATTTCTAATACATAAATATTCTAGATGAATTACACCCAGAATGATATTCCAATTACTATCCTTACTTCCTTACTATCATTATAAAAGCGAAGTGAGTTTGTATGTTTGTAATAAACACGCTTTTACGCCCCTAACTCCTCAACTGATCATCATACAATTTATCACGCATGTTGTCAGAGGCACAGAAAACGAAAAGGACATCCAGAAAAAGTACTGATCCCAAAGGGGGTTATTGATTGACAAAATCTACATTAAAGCGAGCAAAGCCGCTGGCAAAAGATAGTATATTTAATTTTCATCTGTTTTTTTAAAGAACTTTAAAATTATTATTCTTAAAATTAAAAAAATATATTATATTTGAGAGTCGCAACAAGCCTTCTCATTTGATATTATTATGTCACACGGTAGAATTTACTTTTTTTTGGCCCCAAAAAGCCCCAAATATTTATTTATCTACTTAGATTGTGCTTTTCTACTGAAAACTTATATCTATAAAAAAACTCCTTTTATTTAATGATAATCGAATATAATGTAGCTTCCTATTAGTGACCACCATTTTAGTTGCTTAACTTTTAAATTTGATAAATAACCACGGAGATTACTCTCTACGTGGAAACTAACAAAAACCTATCTATGTAATATTAGTGTAAATAATAAATAAAGAAAAAGTAATAAAATGAAAAATAATTTTGTCAATTGTTGTTTTTTTGTGTTTTCGGTACAAAAAAAAAATTAGAATATTTTTGTACCGAAAATACAAAAAAATACTTTATGTGTGCAGAAATTGTAAAAGAATGAGTGTACGTGTTCATAAAGGCCAGCTATTATTTAAAACAACTACGAAAACTTATAAACATGTTTAGTAACATGGCATGTAGATACTAATAGCCGTTGCCGCGCAAAAAATACGTGAGATTTCAACAAACCAATAACTTAAGACTATTTATGTAATACCACTGCCCTTGACGGTATGCTCTAGGTGATAAGAGTTATATACCTACTTGATGTACGAACGCTTGCTAGAACACTGATTATTTTAAATTATTTTGCATTATAGATGGCGCTGGAAAAATAAAATAGTTACCATCAATGGCAGTAGTAATGTACCATGCTTACGCTAATATGCTTTTGAATTTAATACAGGCACAGTCTACACTAATAAGTTCTGAAATTAAAGTCACTAACTATACTTACTTATCAAGTCCGGAATTAGGTACAGGCACGCACTGGAGTGAGTGATTAAAGCGACTTGATAATTTAGTTATAACTTATTCAAAATTAATTTATGTTAAATAATAAACTTTCAGTAGTTTTGAAATAACCTATTCAATAGAAATAAATGAGTTATAAATACAGCTAAAACATATCTTGGAATGAGATTACACAACCAAAACATAACTTATCAGATGAGGAAACGTAGGAAGCAAATAAGCACGTTTATTTCAAACGATTGCAGATATCAAGATTTGAATCAAGAGTGCCTCATTTAAATTGCCCACGTTAAATCCTTTGTGAGTATAAAGATCCAATCAAAAGCGCCTGTTAAATTATAACATCACGAGTTTGTCGTATTCAGGATTTTAATATCTCATAATTTAGATAATCTTAATAATAAACTCCCATAATAATAAACTATTACTACGGCAAAATCCAGAGATGAGTGACATTTAACCGAAGGGACACATTCATCCGAATATTGAAATTGGCACTTGCATCCGACAGCGCGACCGTTACAACGGCATCCAAACCGGGGTAAAGAGAAAAGAGAAGTCCTTGACTGACCTAGACTTGTGCCGACAATCGGCGGGGAAGGTTTAACAGATTGGAAATTAAAAAGTCTACTGAAAGACATAACAAAATTCCCCGTCTGAATTCAAAGTGTAAATATAGGAACTATATTATTATCATCGGGGATTTTACATGCGCACTCACGTGTTACCGATGGGGTTAAATTTCCTTATTTCAATAATTATAGTTTAAAAAACTAAAAAACACGCTTTTATAGAAAATTCAACTAAAAAAAATAAAAAAAATTAATCGAATTATTGCATTGTCATTGGTCTTTGACACATATGCAAAATTTGAATGAAATCTGGCCGTTCAAAGTGGGTCAAAATCGCGCCCAAAGGAGTCGGTTATAAGCATACAAGTGAAGCTAATATAAAGCGTGTAAAAATCCTGCTGCTGGTAATATTACCGTTGCTTACGTAACGCAAACAACATATTTGCATGTCGCTAATTATATCCCTATTTATACAATGAGGGATATAATTTTCTATAGAACATGGAGATCTGGCGATTCTATTTACTAGCTGTACAACAAGCGTGTTGTTGTCTTTGCTATTTGACTTCATTCTTCTGTAGAATGACAATACTACGGGCAGAAATTTAATGTCCCTTTCAAACATAATGGGTCAGTTTATTTGCTTTGTGTTAAATTTTTTGGATGACAACAAAGACAGTGTGTGTATATATCAAATCATTATTATCTATGTATTCAAAGTAGCCATTTGTACGTGCGTCGCATCGATTTCATTTCATATTGCATGCAGTTCGCGTGTGATGGTAATTTAGGATCAGTTGTTAGTGAATCATTATCTGATGAGCTTTAGTCATCATTGTAAGTGGTATACTCGCCAATTTACATTGTTATAATGATTCTTGAACAATATAATTCTATTGTGTAAATTCTACTGTTTGTGTTTTAACAACGTATTGTGTTAAATCACTAGTACTTACTTTAAAAATAATTTTGTAACACAATGAGTAGTCTATAAATTACAATTGGAATACACATTCCAACTCTGGGTTCCTTTTATACAAGACTCATAATGGTAAATTCTAAACCTCGTGACATATAGGCACTGTCACTTATAGTACAGCTGTGCGGCTTTATGCTTTAGGAAAACACAGTAGTCTAGCAAGTCAGGAAATCCAACACTAAATATTTAAAGATCCAAAATCACAGTATTCGCAAACAATAACATAATTTTCATTACAAAACCGTAATAATCTTTCTGCTCTACGATTTCTCTGACCCAGTCTGTTTCCCAATTATGTTATTTAATCTATCCATTTCCATCTTCAGTTCTGTAACTTTTTCTGCTGTCAACGAAGTCCTTACATTCCAAGCCCCTATTTTACAGGGTTTTCGCATGATGACGACAGAGGTCGGCCTTGTTCCTGGCTCTGCCGAACTCGGACTGCCACGGAATGTTACGTCGTGTTAGCCCATTGTCAAGAACGTTTTCTCTATATTTTGACTTTTCCATAACAAAGCATCGTTTTAGAAAAACATTGAAGTGTGGTGGTTTCTCCTACTTGCCTTTCATACCGCAGTACAGAAGCCAGGGTTACCCGCCTACTGTTGTCCAGGCAAGAGCCATTATGGAATCCGTTTTTTCCGCCTCTAGCTGGTACTGATACCACTGCTACCGGACACAGGAGAGTTGCCACATCACATGGTTATCTTGGGGCTATTGTAGTATTTTATATGCGTGTTTTTCCCACAAACACCCCACTATGTCCTGGTAACCTTGCCGCTGTTGGTCGGGGACTGCTGCTGGGGGATTCAGTATATTCGCAGCTTGTGAATGGTCACACACACAAGTTAATGGTGAACGGCCATCACAGATATGGATCTGTGATGGCCGTTCACTATTAACTTGTTAGATGTGACTATTTACTTTGTGGTTGAATATTAGTAGGTAAGTTAGACAAAGAAAAAGTTGTACATTTGGTGATTCAGCTTTTTCGAGTAATGACTAAATCGTATTGTTTACTAACAATCTGCACGCACTTGTTATATTACTCATACTTCACTGAGTCAACGATAATTCACGGCTACGTCTTGTATGAAATGCGTAGAATGACTTTTCCAGTTTTTTTTTCTTGAAACTGTATTATCACTTTTGAATTACTTTATTTTAACTAATTTACACAAAACCTTAACAAATTATATACTTAAACCTTCCTCATGAATCGCTCTATCTATTGGTGAAAACCGCATGAAAATCCGTTCAGTAGTTTTTCAGTTTATAGTGAACAGACATACAGACAGACGTGGCGAGGGACTTTGTTTTATAATATGTAGTGATATGTGTAACCCACTGCGTTATCAACATAAATTCCAATAATCCTACTAATATTATAAACGTGAAAGTTTGTGAGGATGTACGAGTATGGATGTATGGATGTATGGATGTTTGTTACGCTTTCACGCAAAGCCTACTGAACCGATTGCGATGAAACTTGGTATGTAGATAGCTGGTGATCTGGATTAACACATAGAGTACTTTTTATCCCGATATTAACACGGCACCGGGACTTACGCGGGTGAAACCGCGGGGCGCAGCTAGTATTGAATATTTTATATTTAATTTGTTTTGTAACCTATTTTCCTTCAGTAATAGAAATTAATAAAATGTTCGTTAAATTTAGCAAAGTGGAACATGCACTGGCAGATCACATACAAACGACCCTTGGAGTATGGCGGTCGATGTGTCAGTCTGCCACACCGGGGTAGTGAATTCGAATCAATTCTTGCCAATATATGTATACATGAATAGGTCTATTTGCATTAGTCTGGTAGTTTAAAAAATAAAATATAGCTTTACTAAATTTTAATAAAATAATTATATTTTAGAAAAACAAAAAAAAGACACGTTTCAATGGAGAACCGAATTAAAAAGTAAAAAGAGTTTCACTATGCACACTCCTGGCTTCATCATTAGACCATCGTTATCAAGCCCAATATGTTGGACTTGTCAAAACGAATGATATGAGCCCAAACTTGAGGGGTTTATAGTAGCCATAGAAGAGTTCCACTATTTACCTCCTGGCTTCATCATCAGATCAGCTCCTTATTCGTGGGAAAGCCATGCTTCGACACGTATGAACCGGCTCGACCGGAGTGATACCACAGCCTCACAGAAAACCGGCAGTGAAGCAATGCTTGCATTGCTTTTCACCGAGTGAGAGAGGTTACCGGAGGCCCTAACCCTGCCCTCCCCCCCCTCTCCCCCTCTTCCACCCTTCCCGTAATCCCACCTTAAAGGCCGGCAATGCACTTGTGACTCTTGGGTTGCAGGTGCCGATGAGCGGCGGTAGTCATTTACCATCAGGTGGCCCGTCTGCTCGTTTGCATGTAAAACAAACAAAAAAAATATCTCCAAGATGCCACATTATAGTATTGTCATCCAAACTACATATACATACAAAGTTTCATTTCGATATGACAATTAGAAGTAGGTTAAAATTAGATTTGTTTAGTTAGTTATTAGAGAAGCTAATAAAGCGTTTTAATTAATAAAGAGTACTTAAACATTTTTATCGGTATTTTAAAACCCATAGTGGTCTTGAATATTATATGTATAAAATACAGGGTGTTAGTCAAACGCTCCCGAAAACGAAGGCAGACAATAGTACTAATGGCACCTTTGAATCAGAAAACAAAACAGTCAGTCGTAGGACTGCACGTCAGAAGTGAAAACATAACTTCACAATGTATTTGCATATACATACACACACACACGTCTGCATGTATATAATTAGGTTAAAAATAAAAAGTAGGTAATAAATAACATATCTAAATGTATACATAGGGTACACTGGAAGTTCTGCGCTCCTGGCCGCTCATAAATGTTTGAATTTCGAATGTTATATTTTTTAAATATAAGAAACTCGGCTTTATCTTACGAATTTTCGATCAGGGTCACGTGTCCTGAAGCGAGTTTAACATTTTTTACCCATCCCAAAAAGTGCACAATGCCGCATAAGAAGTATTCACTTCAAAAATCAGAAAAAAATTGAACTCAAAGTTTTTTTTGCTTTTGGCATTTTTCACGCTCCATCATGTTAGTACAGCTAAATGAAAGGATAATTTCATACTCGTCATTTTGATTTATTTTTATGACATTATTGTTTCATTTAGCTGTACTAACGTGATGGAACGTGAAAAAAAATGCATTTAAAAACTATAAAAAGTTTTTTCATCAGGATCGATTTTTTTTTGACCCATCATCAAAAGTATCATTAACACTATCATCTGTCTTCGTATTCGGGAGCGTTTCACTAACACCCGGTATATCTACATAAATAAATCATTACGCTTAATTTCGCTCGAGGAAAATTCAGACTTCTGAATGGTAGTGTTGTGAATTCATCATATTATTGATATTTTCATGATTTTTCCTGTTCACAAATAATGAAGTTAGCTAAGAAAGAGCAATCAATTTTAATTATAACGACAATTACGAAGCAATTAGAATTATATTTAAAAACGCATTTTCTTTTTCTTGTAAATAGACAACAATTCTCTGTCTGTCTGTGTCAATGTAGAATGATATATTTCTAAATGAACTCCATTTTAGAGATTGCTTTCAGACACTTAATTTCATTTATTGTTTTATCAACTAATTAGTTTAAATGGATGTCTATACTACCTTAACACCTTAGTAATTTGATGCTCATATTCGTCGCATTATGGAAGAACATATTTTTCTGCTATATTATCACTACATATTATAAAACAAAGTCCACCGTCGCGTCTGTCTATCGGTTCGCGATAAACTCAAATACTACTAAACGGATTTCCATGCGGTTTTAACCAATATATAGATAGATAGAGCGCTTCATGAGAAAGGTTTAGGTATATCATTTGTTAAGGTTTTGTGTAAATTGGTTGAAATATGATGATTATTGTTGAAGATGTGTCTGCTAGCCGTGCGAAGCCGGGGCGTGTTGCTAGTTTAAATAAAATCTGAAAACCTTGTTTTCTTTTGCTTGAGCACTGTAATCTCCGACTCCGATTTGAAACATTATTTTTGCAAGGGGTGTTATAAATTTAACTTGTGTATCTTTGTCTGTCTGTGGCATCATAGCTCCTATACGGAACGACAGATTTTATATTTAGTGTTTTTTTGTGTGATAGGTAATTTATGCTGTGTAACAGATTACCTGTAAGAAATTACTTGTTTCTGCGATTTCTGTGTAATTTAATTGTGATTGGTGTAAACTTTATTTCTATTATATTCTTGATCGAGAGTGTCCTTAGCTATAACTCAAGAACATCTCGTGAGCCGTTCGAAGATTATCAGGTATTTTCTAATCATTAAAGGAATTTATATTTTTTATTTATACTTGTTCAGGAAGGTTATAGAGTATTTAATATCATGATAAGATTCTTAGTAATAACAGGATCGTTATGAACAGCTAAAAAACCTCAAGAACTGCCTATAACCCGAGAAGACCACCAAACTCTATGACAAGAATCTGCTCACCAGATGCTAAAAGCTATATTGCGCAATCTTCCCATGAAATGAAATGATTCTTCCACAATGATTCAGCAACAAATGAACTAATTTAAAAAACGAAGCAAAGCGGCGGTAGCGTAATGGCTAAGGCGGCGGACTTGCAATCAAATGGTTGTGGGTTCGAACCCGACCCGGTGTACTACTGATGTGAACCCACTTCTAACATAAGCAATTTAGCTTAGATAGATAGGTACTCTTTATTGCACACCAAAAAAGTATTATACAATCTAGAAATTTAATATTAAGTAACAGTACAATGGGCGGTCTTATCGCAGTCTGCGATCTCTTACGGACAACCTTAGGATTACTTACTTAGAAAGACTATATGGAAGTAGGTAACTTGCGGTGCACAACAACTAAAAATAATAAGAAAAATATACAATTTGTAAATAACAGTCTATTTAAGTCTACTAATATTTAAAATTACTTAGCTGAAATAAAATACCATTAATGTGCGACACACGTTACTTGAGGTGTCTTTACTGATATCGGATGGACCTGTGGATGTGATTCTCTCCTTAAATATTATTTACTGTTTGTTGCCCGCGACTTCGTTAACGTGGAAATTTTGGTGAAATTTATCCCACGGGAACCGTACATTTTTCCGGGATAAAAAGTAGCCTATGTACTATTCAAGACCATCATCTATTTCTGTGCTAAATTTAATCCAGATCGTCAAAGACTGAATAGATGATATGGTCAGAGTAAAACTGAATTTTGAATATACTTCAACAATAGTTGGTTAGGTTTCCCATTTTAGCGGCCATAGCAAAGGAGTATCTGACCAAGTTCGGTGCTTATGTGGGACGGGTACGAGACGTAGCCCAAATCAAAGCGAAAGCTTTCATTGTGCCATGCACGATTTTCTACGTAGTTCGGTTTTTCGTCGCTATCTGATGGTGGAGTATATTTTTGTTGGTTGTGGATGTCGAAATAAAAAGACTTAATATATAGATACCTGAAAAGAGATTACACTTATCATCAACAATCTGTTCAACAATTTCAAAACTGACTGCAACTTCACACTTCACTGTGGAACTCATATTTAAATGACTAACACACAAGTATGGATCTTAGACTGTAAATTTTCATTTTAAAACTTAATAAAATGGCGACAAACTGATTGCACAAAGCGTCACAAAACTGTTTACCGAAGAATAAGTATATATTTACTAAGAAGCAGTTTACAAAGCAAACTAGCAGAGCAACAGGTTTGTGTTCGTGACGCGCTAATAAAGCCTTAAATAGTAATTACTCTTCAAGCACTTTTCATTTACGACAGAAACGACTACGGATTTAAGATATTTTTCAGTACGTATTATTATTTATTTTAAGTGTTTTTGGCAATCGATAGTTTTTAGATTGATTATAATATTTTGAGTAGGTAACTTATTCTTTACTCCTTAGGTAGGAAATCGATAAGGCCGCTAATTGTACAAGGTCTTCAGTTTGTAAGAATATGTGTAAACAGTTTTGTATCAATCTTATGTTTTTTTTATGTTATAGGGGGCAAACGAGCAGACGGGACACCTGATGGTAAGTGACTACTGTCGCCCTTGACACCTGCAACTCAAGCGATTTTTTGAAGTGAATACTTCTTTGTTGAGCACTTTTGATATGATGAAAAAGCACTGAACTCGCGTGACCTTCACGTTCAGATACATAATATACAGATGTGTGTGTGTTTTCACTTCTGAAGGACAGTTTTTATTCTATAATTCCCAGACAGCAGACACAAAGATGCCTTAGTTTAATGACATTAACAGGCAATCGATTTTCTATCCTCTAGTTTGGATCGTGTTTATAATTGATATAAATTTATATCAAAATGGAAATTATATCACATCTATGTAAATGTTATAATAAAAATGTTCATACAGTGAAAATGTATAGCGAAATATATTGTTCATAATTATAAAAAAGGCGTGGAAAACGGGTTATAAAAATGGAAATAATTGATTATATACTAAAAAGGACGTCTCTTTTTTGCTACATTGTGATATTTTTTATCTAGGTAGGTAGTCTTCGACTGTTACAAGCAAGATGCAACTTTTCATCACTGGGCATATTTCAAATAAGTGCTTTTTCAAACCGTCAATAATAATTGTTGTTATGCACTTCAAGTTCTCACCGACCAAGGAACTAACAAGGTGAACAAATACAATTTTATTGACTCACTACGTCACATATTCTAACTACTATGAAAACATGAATTATTAAAAACTAACCAACGTTGACTGTATTGGCATTCATGGCTACAGTTCAACGTCCGTTTTTGTACGGATGATTTCCAGTTTTTCTATACAACCTTTCATCCGTAATTTTCCACACCCACTATCTAAAGTCAAATACCATCTTCTAGGAAGATTTCTCTGAAACATTGAAATACGGTAATTGTCTCTTTGCAAGAAAAGATTTGCTTTAATTGGTAGGAAAATGAAACTTACGACTACTTAAAGGAGTTCTTTGGGCAAAATAATTGTATGTTTAGTTCTTTCGACCTCAGAGTATTTAAAAACCAATTAAAGGATCTTTATACAGAATGTATGACAATAGAACGCTTACTTAAATCACTGTAATGGCATGACTTTAGCATGCAGTTACAATATTTTTTTTGAAAAAAGCACTATTCGTTTCAAAGTTATGACCGTTTATTATTATTACGTCGTATAGTATTATTACGTCCGTTTCTCATAAAAGCAAGTGGAATCAAGCAGGTGTATCAAGTTAAAGATTTTAAATTGCAATATATATTTTTGAACTATTTACTTAGTTACTGAGAAAATCCATAAAAACTAACTGAAAAAGTTTTCGAAGTGAGATTTTATTGGTTTTTTAGTAACATAATGAAAATTTCCAGAATAAAAAAATTATACGATATTAAATCTTTAACTTTACACATACCTGGAAATTTAAACGTTCATAATTTGTAAACGGATAGTTTTTATTTCTTTCAGTGTTTAAGGTGTTCCATTGTCATACACTCTGTACAATTTTCAGTACTATTTTACGTTTAAATAAATTTTAATGACTTGAAATGAAATTAATTATTTTAAGAAAACTTCGCGAACGTAGTAACGTGAATTTTGGAATATTTACAGTTTATATATCTTTTCTTGTGTCTTACAACTTTAAAAATTACGTGAAAACGGCTTAATGAAATTACACGCGTCCAGTACATGTGATTACCTGTCATGTCAAATTGACACAGATGTGTTAAATAATTAACATAAATTAATTAGCCAACGAATTTTAATACGCAAATGCACAAAAATGACACCATGTTGACATTCACGCATTTTGTGAAGGCTTCATAGTACGCAGGCGCAAAGACAAAGATTATAGGAAGCACTGTATACTATCTATACTATTGTATTCTATCTCATTCTCTCGCAAACTAAAACCTATTTATGAATGTTTGTCTTGTCTCTTTTTAGTGAGTTTTTCGTTTCATCAAATTTCAAATTACAACGATGCTAAAGAAGTTTCACTTTAAAAATGAAGGAAGAAAGAAGCATATAAAAATGTGAAAAAGAAAAATGTATATTACGCAAATTAGTTTTGTGTGCAAACCGTACTTTCCAAAGTGACAGTTGACAGATTAAGGTCATTGACGTTCCTATTCTTATTTGAAACGCATTCGAAATTTTACTGAGACAGAGAAGCGTGGCCGGGTTTAGCTAGTATCTTTGGTATAATCCTCGACGACTTATGCAACCTCAGGGGCCAAGATTTCCATTTCCGCTCTGTGCGAATACAAATATCATGTATGAATACATGAATATCTGCATTGTTCACGACGTTATAATAATTTCATTATTTACACAAAAATGTATCTATGTATCCGTGTTCTAGAACGTATAATATGTCACAGAATAATACCACGTTATTAGATTTTATTAAGTAACCCGTGTAAATTTATAAAATTACAATTTTACTATGATAGTTCACTACGTCCGGGTACAAGAGTACCTTAACTAATATTGCGTCGTAATTGTGTAGGAGGAAACCCTTCGAGCGATATCCGTCCGTCATGGTTACGGTCAGTAGTCATAAATTTGATGGGTATGGGTTTTGGGATACGATGACTTTGCGAATTGTATCATATATGCGACTAATATTGCGTTGCATTTATAATATAACCAAGGGATGGCGTTTAGTAACATACTGACGACAAATGTTGGTATCAGTCAGGTGATATTGTACTTTAAGTGATATATCGTAAAGGTAAAAGTTGTTTGAGCTGGTTCGCGTACTGATTAGTGCGAGTGAGATGTATAGTTTTTATTCATTGTTTCTACTAAGTGAATGCGCATATATTATAATAAGTTTTGCTTGGGTTAAGTCTAGACAGTAGCGGATCCCTCCTATTTATTTAAGGCACAGTACGACACACCGTGTGGTTTTAGTCGGTTCGATTCCGACACTCCACCCCACCGAAAGCCCCGGTGGGGTGACGGCCCGAGGGGGTTTCCAAACGCAGAAAAAAAAGGTCTAGACAGCGTCGTGTAAAAATTCTCTAGAATGATATCTTATCTCATGGGTTTAAGAATATTTTCATATTCAATGTACCTGCCTCGCGTTATAATAGGCGTTGGTACTCTTGCGTTAGTTTACCAATTTTCAGTATGAAGTATGATTTAAAAATGTATTAACAAATTTGACTTGTATATTTAAATTAAAAAAGTAGAATTTACAGAATGCACATATATTTCCATTAATTATATTGACACATTTTTAGACCTGCATAAGAAAGATGTAGGGTGTCTTATGAAATACTATCACAGTAGCCTATAGACGCCTAGATTACCAGGGATTCATAGACAAGAACTGAAAATACATTGTACTAAGTATTAAGTACTTCTTACGTATGTAATTAGGTAGATTTATATGTTCAAAATAACTTATTTCGCCTAAGTCAGACAATGCAACATATTAAAATTCCATTTTATTTAACGTTTTTAATTTATTTTATGATTGGCAGTCAGGCAACACAAATACACACAAAAGTGGATGATTTGGCAATAGTAAGGCGTGATGTCATGTCTTAGAACTTCATACATGAATGAAACGAGCCTTACATTTTGACGTTTATTAAAAAGATACTGATTTGACTTGACAAACATGCACCCTATTACTTAAGTTTATTTAATTAAATACTATATTATAATACGATATTTTTTTAAGTGAAAACTTCTTCTGGCACTTTTGGGATGGGAAAAAACACTAATTTCGCGTGATCGCTACGCTCAGATACAAATATACAGATATGTGTGAAAACTTCTTAAGGCACGTTGGGTCCTTTTGGTATCGGAAAAAAAGCACTGAACTCGCGTGATTCTCCCGCTCAGATACGTATACACAGACGTGTGTGGGTGTGTATATGTATATTATTATGTCTATATGTTATGGACCAGTTGATTAAACATTGCAATATTTATATTACCCGGGCAATATGAATAATGACATTTCTAATCGGGCTGTGTTATGAATACTTATACAAACTTTGTTATTTATCATATTGTCTGACCATTGTGAATATTGCTAAATAACTGTTGGGCAATTAAGCCAATTAAGGTATGTTAGACAGGGTTCTTATTAGACCAAGAGCATAAATGGCAGGACCATGGTCATTATGATGTTAGGAACATTATAATGTCAACACGCGCTGCTACAGAGTGCAGTTGCTTTATATCTAGTTTACCAGTAGAATTAAAAGCTAAAAACGGCGATCGGGTTATATTGTTTATATCTCGAATTGAGAACTTCTACGAAATTTCTAAGTGTAAAAATTAGTAATTACTTTAAAAAAATTGATATGTACTTAAATGAACATTATGAAAGTGTGTTAGAATGGTTTTTGGAGAAAGGGTCCAGAAGACAGTCGATGTGGTTGTAAAGGTGGTGTATCTCTGACAGATGTCTGACCTGTTGGTCTAGTGGTTAGTGACCCTGACCGCTATGCTTATAGGTCGTCGGTTCGATTCCCACCTGAGTCTGGGTGTTCTTTGTGTCCGTTGTTTCTATGTTTGTAAAGTCCCCCGCGACACAGGAGTAATTCCTAAAGCGGCAGTTGTCTTTAAAAAAAAAAAGAACGATGTAGTTACTGCAATACGTGCAGCCACTTGTCATCACCTCTCCGGGGTTAACGTTTAAGTAGGATACCGGCATCGACCCACCTAAAATGATCACACGAGACAATGCTCGTTGTATTTTTTTGGTAATTAGCGAGGGAGAATTAAAATATCTAATTAATAACTATCACAATTAAAATAATGATAAAGTACATTTACATTGCTGTAGCAATAATAAAGACTAAAAATGAAAAATATATTTAGGCTATTTTATAACGTATTGAATAAAATACGTTTATTACTCAGCCTAATAGGTGGACCACATTATTTGCACAGCCCGGGTAATTTGCTTATTTTATTACTTTTTATTATAATGACTACTCATGTTCCGCACTCTTTAAACGGCCTGGAGACTGAACAATGCTTTATTAATCACTTGGCCCATAACATATATATTATAATTATGTAAGTTATATTTCCAAGTCCTACGACTGACAGTTTTTTTTATTCTGGTTAGAGATCAGAATTCAAATTTCTATACCACAAATAAATACCAGAGTATAAAAAAAGTATAAAAAAAGCATTTGGTTTCCCACCGTTCGATTTTTAAATTAGGCAGGATGTTAAAGACCGAGAGAGTTACTCTAGGTCTCATTATCAACAAGTTCTGGTCATAATTTCAAAACGGCATGGTCTGGTTGACTTTGACAGGTCATTTTGAAATTAATTAGATGAAACCACAATGAAATTACGTGCTATGCGGTATTAATTGATTAATAATTTAATACAGCTGTCGTTTGCAATAGGCTTTATAATAGTTCAACATATAATTAAGATTTGGAGGGGCCATTCGATTTAGTGGTTGGTGATCCTGACTGCTAAGCCAGAAGCAGTGTGTACGATTCTCACCCAGGACAAATAATTGTGTGAAAAGCACGATCGATTTGTTCTGTGTCTGTGTGTCATTTACTTATAGTATTATGCATGTATTTGGTTATGATCAAACGGGCGAGTGTGAGGTGTCTCATGTTATTCTGTCAATATATAGAAATGATATGAAAATACACGCTGCTACTATCAACTACCTGTAGCTACCATTAAAACAACAAGGTATGTTTTAGTATCAAAACATTGCAGTTAAAGATATTCATTAGGTTTTAAATGAAAAATTCAGATATGGGACCCTAAACGGTGGTGGAAAATAAGATTTTGTTCTACTAATAACAATGATAATTTAATACTAACTACATATTTATTTATGGGAGAGCCATTCTTCGGCACGGGCCGGCTCGACCGGAGTGATATGATAACCGGCCTCACAGAAAACCGGCAGTGAAGCAATGCTTGCATTGCTTTTCGCCGAGTGAGTGAGGTTACCGGAGGCCCTAACCCTCTCCCCCCTCCCCCCTCTCTTCCACCCTTCCCCAACTCCGAACTTAAAGGCCGTCAACGAACTTGTGACACTTGAGTTGTAGGTGCCCATGGGCAGCGGTAGTCATTTACCATCAGGTGGACCCGTCTGCTCCTTTGCCCCGTATTCCATAAAAAAAAAAAATAAGCCGGTGTCCTTAACACAAAGCAATGTAACAGTACCACATATCTACACGTACACCGCAATCAGTATCCCCAAGGCATTCCGAGGTCTAGAGAGTGCCTTACTCCACTTCTACTTAAATATTTCCTTCTTACCTATTTATTAACGATATACAGCAGTAGTCTAGTGTGGATTTTGGGGAGGCCTGCCTAGCTTTGGGCTCGATAGGGCGCTTTATTATGGGGTGTAGCAACCTGCCACTTCGGTCTGGTACGTGAGTGTGAAGTCTTGCCACCGTCGCGGCATGAGTCTCTTTATAATGGGGAGTGAATACCGATCACGGAAGTTTTTATTTCTTACTAGCAATTCCTGCGCGGTTTAGCTCGCATATTTATAATATTTTCCAAAATAAAAGTAGCCCAAATTATTCCTTATGACATCAGCTATCTGCAAGTGAAAGTCCCGCGGAAATCGGTCCACGCGTTCCAGAGATTAGCCAGAACAAATTGACAGACAGAAAAAATTTAAAAATACTGATTTTCAGGCATAGGTATATAATAACTGTATGAGCTTAAAAAAACTATTACACACATACATACATATTATATATGACATTACAAAGAGACACTTCAATTTTATTTATATGTATTGATTACGGTCCATATTTACACGATAGTAATAATAACTTGAGACCTCACACCGTCTGATCCCATATGAGGCAGTTTGCACTATGGTAAATAGACAAGTTAAGGAAAAAATCCGAAAGTCGTTAATTTGTTAAAATATCACAAAAAAAAAATTGTTTTTATGATTACAAACTTATATTTTGCTGTTGGGTTGTTGACTTTGTCCGTACATAGTAACCCCAAAGTGACTATATACATACAAGTTTGTTTACTTACGGAACTCTTGACATTCAGACTCGCACTTGTCCGTTTTTTTTTCTTTTGACTAACGGAACCCTTAACATATTGTTGCCCAGGTATATAAAAATAACGTTCATGCGAACGAAGCCGGTGGCAGAACTAGTACTACATAAGCAATTCAAAACATAAATTATGGTCACTCCGTTGTTTTAAATTAATCAATATCGGACTCCCTCATCTCTCGTAAACATAAGACAGCCACAAAATCTGTTTTCAGTAATCGGAATCTTCCATTCGATGTTTTATAACATAACGATTGTGTCGATTCCCCGGATCGAATGACTCGACTCAGTTTTAATCGGCACAATACCAACCGCGGGTGGTCAGCAAAAACATCATGGTCAAGCGGAAATTGTTTTAAATTGAGCGTGAGTTTCACCTTTATAATCAATAACTGTTTTGGAGGACGGATAGATATGTACCCATCTTTTGCTGACGATATGTAATATAATGAATGACTTGTAGGTTACATGCTCTTTGTTATAAATAATTTAAGGTACTTATTTACACTACCAGGTGGCAAAAAAGCATACGGCCCTTTACAGTATACCTGCGGATTGCTTGCGACGCGGGATGACCAATCTATATAAGTCTGTTAGCAGAGGCTACTGTTCTTTTTTTTTATGGTATAGGGGACAAACGAGCAGACGGGTCATCTGATAGTAAATGACTACCGCCGCCCATGGGCACCTGTAACTCAAAAGTCACAAGTGCGTTGCCACCCTTTAAGATGGGAATAGGGGAAGAGGGGGGAAGAGCGCGTAGATGGGAGAGGGGAAGGACGGGAATAGGGGAGAGGGAAGGGTTAAGGCCTCCGGTAACCTCACTCACGCCGCGAAAAGCAATGAAAGCATTGCATTGCACTGGTATTGTGAGTGTATGTAGCAGTCTACATACATGCATACTAATTACTATTAGTGAGGCCGCGTACTTTGTTTGTTATTGTTAAACGTAAAAAATATATTTAAGGGTTTCAAAGATGGCGGTGACTTTCTTGTTAGTGTTATCGTATTGTCCTCCTTAACTGACTGAATGAACGATAAGCAATTCGGTAAGCAAAATGTCTAATTTTTACAAAAGAAATATCTACTGTGATTCTGATTTATGGAAAAGCGACAAAAATATAAAACACAGAAACAAAAAAAAAAAATGTTTTTGATGAATGGCAACACAAATGAATTATCGAACAGTCCACTTTTAGTCCTACAAGAAATATTTTTTCCTGAAAATATTACATGCCACACATTACGGCTTTGTCATTCGAATGGTGACTTTTCGCAAATCTTCAAACCTATTGACATTAACATCCTTCCATCAATCCGTCAATCGTTATTGTGACAGCTGTCAATTTTGATGTTTGTAATTTTTTTTGCAGGGCGTTGGCTTTAATAACAAAGGTTTTTTTCCTATTCAATGTAAAAATTTAAACAAAAACCGATGTTTAACAATTGTAAAGATATTCAAAATTAAATTATTTATTTTAATATTGTAATTTTAGGGATCTCTGTTCATATCTAATTTGGTTCGCTGTCCTATCTGAAGATAATGCACTGTTATATATTTTTAACCGACTTATAAAAAAAAGGTCGACTACCTGTTTTTTATTTGTGAACCGATAATTAGTTTTAAAATGGTTTCTTTTAATTACGAAATAATAGTTAAATCGTATATGAATGATAATGTTAAGCGAATTGAAATCATTTTCGCTTGACTTAATAAATAAACATTTATTGATCTTTCAGATCAATTCCTTTTTGTTTCATATAATTTTAAAACAATATTCTAAGCTTTTCAAAAGAAGTATATTTTGCAAATATTGTTCACATAACTTCCTGTAGTATTTCAATAAAATTACTATAACACCGGGACTACAGAATAGGCGGACGAGATAATGAACCCCCTAAAACCCATTTTCAGCGTATAATTAAATATAATATCCAACAAACAATGTTTTATAACAAATATCTCATTTATCTCCTTTGTTGGCAGATATTTCTGTTGGGAACGTGATCCATCACACACTAACCCAACAAATCTAACACAATGTAGGTGTGACAACCGTTTCATGTTTCCGTTACCCATTTACCACACACACCACCAGCACCAGTAAGTAGGTCAGCTGTTTGTTTTGACACAGCTACTTGTCAACACACATTGTAGGAGCAACACTACTGCTCGTTGGACTAAATACGCAACACCTGTACTGATTTTTGAAGTCGCTGGATGGTGTTCGTAATATTCATAAGTATTTAAAATATAATGTATTTGTATCATTGGTCCTGGTCACGTTCTTGCATGTCATTTGGGCTTAGTTGAAAACCAGAGCTCTGGGACCTATCCAACAGGTAATGCTGAACTGGATTCCCTTTTGAGTGCCATCCGGAGGCATCCTCTCTTACTGTTTTTGTATGTTTTTAATTTCTCATCTGCTGTGTATTTTTATTTTGTATTTTTTTTCTCCTTCTATTATTATTATGTTAAGGTTATCTCGTCATGTCGAAATAAATGATTTTTCTTTATTTTCTTCTTAAATACAACTTTGACTAGACTATCTTATAATTACTACTCAAGAAAAATTCCACAAGATGATGAAGTGTGGACATTAGAACGTGATCCTAACTAACATTATTATTAATGCGAACGTGAGTTTGTATTACATGAGTCATATAATTTTGCATCCACGTTGTCAGATGTACAGAAAAAGCGGGCAAAAGCTAGTCCTGCTAATATTATAAATGTGAAAGTCTGTGAGGATGTACGATGTATGAATGTATGAATGTTACTTACTCTTTCACGCAAAAACTACTGAACCGATCACGATGAAACTTGGTATGTAGATAGCTGGAGATCTGGATTAACACATAGGCTACATTTTATCTCGATATTCTTACGGCACCGTGACTTTACTGTGCGTCATTCACGCGTATTTCAGCATAACAAAAATTGCATTTGTATTCCTTCCTTTCATGGGAACCGGATTTAAAGGGATTACTTTGACATATCGCTTTTTTGCCTGATCGAACAGGCTTATGTGTATGATCTCTTTAAAAGAGGGGTTTATCAAGAGATTATGAAGGATTAGGACGGCCCGCTGTGATCACACTCATTGGGTGGAGATTATCTGGTTTGTTGTTTTCAAGTGGTTGATTGTGTTAACTAATGGACTGTGTAATGTTACATCATTATCGTGTACGAGTGAACCTGATATAATAAAATATTTTAATAAGAATATGGTGGTATACACTACATTATAGTATCACAGGCGTTACCGCTATAGTAAATATTTTTTCAAAATTCATCAAATCAATTCTATTCCTATTGTACGTGCATATTTCTAACATATTATTTATTATAGTACTGGACGGACCTGTTGGTCTGGTGTTTAGTGTAATAATTATGAGATGAGCACGATCATTTGTTCGTGTAGTTTGGTTACCGTAGTACAGGCTCAAAGATATGTAACCAAAAATATGTAATGCCTATTACGTGATCGCGTTAGTTCCCGTACGGTATAAATACGTAATTATATCATGGAACGCGAAAATTTAAAAGTTAGTACAGGCTCTGGCTACTTTGGGATCAGATGGTCGTATGTGAGGTGTCTCAAGTTATTATCATTATAATTTTTGTATTTTTTTTTTAATAGGAACTTTTAACAAACAATTAAACCGACGAAAGAAGAAATAATAATAATAACAACTTCATACATCTCACACGCGGCCGTGTGATCCTAAACTAGGCAGAGCCTGTACTATGGTAACCAGACTGCTGATAAACATACTTATATATTACAGACAAACATATTATAGATAAATTACACTCAGACACAGAACAAATGATCATGCTCATCACACAATTATTTGTCCTGGGTGACAATCGAAGACGCATGACGTCAATTTCAATAATCTTTTTCTTTTCTTGGCTCCATCGTCATGTCAGCTTCAAGATGCCAAATTATAGTATTGTCACCCGAAAAACAAATACATACAAAGTTTCATTTCGATAAGACAAAAGAACAGGTTGAAATTAACTTCCAAGATATGTTTCCATTTTAAGTTAAATGCAAGTGAAGCTAATAAAATCGTGTTAAAAAGTGTGTTTCTACTTTTTTCTGGATTCAGAAAAGCTGATAGATATTCTGTATCTATTGAAATAGTAAGTCATTTCTCAGTCAGTGTTGACGTAGCAAAACCCGAAAGTCCGCAGACACAGACCATTCATTTTAAAACAAATTCAAAACAAAATCAAAGGCATTCTGGCACCTTTTAACGTACAGATGAGCATTGTTATTGGGAATTAAATCTTAAAATCATTACAGAAATTGTCAGTAGGGTACAAAAAGCAATAAAC